>NW_004624767.1:5822887-5865150 GCF_000247695.1 Heterocephalus glaber | reverse complement strand
GCGGTTCCTCATAACATAGTCTCCTTGCTCTATACAATGGAGGGTAAGATTCAAAATGGAGCCTCTTTGGCTAACACTGCTCTCCACACACCGCTCTTCACAGTTCTGGAAATTAATACATGAATGTATTTAGAGGACATTCTTCTGCTACTACAGATAGTAGAGAAGATTGTATTCCTCCTTTCCTGGGCTCTGTATACAGAATATATTCCCTTGCCTTATTACCACATTGGTCATGTGAATTGCTTGGCATATGAAGTATGAGGAAATGCATGCAGTAGAGAAGAGAACAAAAGTAGAGTAACAGCTTGACCGACAGAACAAGTGAAAAGTAAATATAAGAAAGAAATGAATTCTGCTCCACTGAGATTTTAGGGTTGTTTGCAGCAAACCTAACACATCCAGTTCTACCAAAGGAGTGACCTTTAGGACACAGTAATATAATCTACCAGGCTTTCTTTGAGCAATAAATACAAACTTCCATTCTGAAAACAAAACAGCTAAAACTCCTTGTATGCGACTTCCAAGATGACTCCCAATGATTTTCAATTCTTGTTATTCATTTGTGTTAGTACTTCCCAGCACAAATAAATACAGCTGATCTGTATCACCAATTAAGATATAGTAATGAGGATGGTATGTGATTTCTGTGTCAACCAGTGTCCCATTAGTAAAACTAATATCTGAGATAATCAATTTATAAAGAGCAAAGTGGAGGTTCTGGTGCAGGACTGGTTGGCCCCATTACTTTTAGGCAGTGGTTAGATAGGATATCATGGGCCTGTGGTGAGGTAAGAGGAAAACCATTCACTTCATTGTCAAAAAGTAAAAGAGAGGAAGTGGCTCAGGTTCCGCAGTCCCTTTTGAATGGATATAATATCCACAGTGACCTAAACACAAGGCCCACTAGGCCCCGCTTTAAAAAATTTCTACTTCCTCCCAATAGTGGCATTAAATTACCAACATGAAGGCCATTTGGGTACATTTAAAATCCAAATTATGGTGAGGCTTGGTTATAGCAAACTTCACCAATTCTTCCTTTTGTAGAATTTGCTATAGAGGAAGCCACCTGTCATGTCATGAAAGTGCTCCAGAACACCAATGGTAAGGTCTATGTGGTGAGGAAAGGATGCCTCCTTCCAATATAGCAGATTTACCTGACATAGGAATGCACCATCTTCCAAATAGATCCACCAGGGGCCGGGGATTTAGCTCAGTGGTTTTGCCGCCTGCTGTGCAAGGGCAAGGACCCGAGTTCGATCCCCAGCACCAAAAAAAAAAAAAACAAAACAACAAGTAGATCCACCAGCCTCAGCCAAGCTTCAGGTGGAGGCAACGTTTGCACTTCAGAGTTTACTTTTTCTGCATTGTGCAACAGAGTAAAGACAGTCACATAGAAGGCAGATAGGGACGCAACATAAATGCTCTGTGGAAATAGCAAGAATGCATTTCAATGGAAAGGCAGTCTGCAGACCCATTCACTGCAAAATCCTATTCACTCTGAAAATCATCAACACATGCTTGAGATCTGCAGGTTATAATAACTATAAAGTCCAGGCTCAATGATAACTGCAGGGATTGGAAGCTGACAAATATTTGACCAGAAGAAATCATGTGACCCAGGAGGAATGGGTCCCACAAAGGACATGAAGTAGCAGACTAGTTCAATGGAAATGAAGAAAAGTCCAGAGAGCCTCTTAAAGAAAAAAAAAATGAAAAGACAGAGTAAACCCAAGGGGAAATGAAGGGGAAACTTACTTATGAGTTTCTTCTCCAATCAGTATTCAACTTAGACTTTTTAAAATGTTGAAATCATAACTGGACACATAAACAATTTCAATTTAATGTTTGTTATAATTTAAACATAAGAAACATAAGAAGAAAATAAGAATCCTACAGAGAAAAAAGGGAGAACAGTTAACATTTTGTTCTACTAAATTAAGTATTATCATTTTGCTCTTAATCTGTAGGAAAGAAAAGCTTTCAGCTCAGAGCATAGACTGCAGCTCCCCTGTAAAGTCTACATCTTCAGATCAGCAATTCTTCCTATTAAGTAAACATTCCATTAAATGTTTAATCAGAAAGTTGATTGCTTTGCACACCTGTCTTGTCCAGATTCAATTATAGTGGCTATCATTCTTTTATGGGGAAATGTATGTAACTTTTTAGCCTGCCTTGAATTTTTCTCCTATAAATTGACATATTTTCTGGAATTTTCATGGAGCACTACTGATGGTAGGGATTAAAATTCTCTCTTTATTTTCTTTCCCATCTTTGAAGTGAAAACGATTTTCACCTATATCAATAGGAATGGATGCCAAAGATGATGACAGAGATGTCCAACGATAATGTTTTTATTCCTATTTGCCAATTTGATATGTAAGAAAGCATTTCATAACTGAATTAAATTATCAAACGTGCCACACACCCATTAACCAACGAAAAGATTAGAAGGCTCTTATTTATTAAGGGAAAACCTTTAAAAAGACAAATAAAGACTAAATCACACACTATTGGTCTTCATTTATTACTTCGGTTTCCCATAAAGGTTTGTAAAAGTACCGGACATTTAAAATGACTGTAAGAAATAGCTAAGATATTTTAGCAAATTATTTAATGTAATGCTTAATTTTGCAGAAGATGAAGATTTCCCCAAAATGACATAATTCACCAGGAGTATAATTTATTTTTCTTGTATGTATTCTTTTACTCTAAGCATATGCTGCTTTTCAAAAGATCGAATTTTCAACTTTTCATACAAATTATTCTGCATAATCATCTTTCTCTTAGTATTACCTGTCATGTATCTTAATATAGACTTTGTAAATGTTTTTCTTGGTATAAATCTGCTTTTATGGCTTGTGTCTAGATGTCCCCCCAAAGCCTCATGTGGTCATAGGTGGGGTTTGTCAGAGGTTGGGCTTTTTTGAGTGTATGATGCTGGGATCAAGGGTGTGTGGTCAAGGGCAGGTAACCCCAATGGAACATAAGGGATGAAAAAGGGTCTTGCTTGTCACTTGCTTGCTGCCTTCTGCCTGCCCTGTTTTGCCATGGACTGTTTCTCCTTGCCAATGCCCTTCTGCATGCCACCCTGCCTTGGTGCCACATGACTATGAACTGAAATCTCTGCAAACTATGAGCCAAATAAACATTTCTTCTTTTAACTTTGAGTATCAGGTATTTTGTCTCAGCAAATAGAAAAGTCACTAAGACATCTGCCCCATTCTAATTGCATGAACTTTTATCCAAATATTTATGATAACAATTTATCTCTTACTTTAAAAAAAGGCCTATCCTTTTTTTTTCATTAAACCATAAGTATCTTGAGAGAAGGAAATCTGGATTTTTATCTGATGGGTTTCATAATGTAGAAAAATGTCTGGCCAGTAACAGGAAATTGAGAAGCAACTGCTAAGTGAGTAAATTCACCTATTTCTTTCTTTTCACAAGATTTAGATCACTGTTGCCACCATTCACCTCAAATAACTATTACTTGGCTTTGTTTTTGTTTGTGATTTTTCACAGCTTACTCACTTCAGATTTAACAGTGCCTCAAAATATCACAAAAGTGTAGGGGCTGGGGTTTAGCTGAGTGGTTTCGTCACCTGCTGCACAAGCACAAGGACCCGAGTTCAATCCCCGGTACCAAAAAAAAAAAAAATCACAAAGGTGCCCATCTTCACATTATATGTCACTTCCTCTCTTTACTAAACACATTATGTCAGACATGGACATTCAGACAAATCATATCTGTTATATCTATTTTTCTAGATTCCTAAAACATATTATGACAATAAATTATTTTAAAATGTATTATCCTCAGACTTTGCCTAAACCAGTGTTCCCTAATCTATTTAAACAAGGATATGCTGACTTCTTTCTGTAAACATCATGGATTTTAGAAGCAAAGAATACACAATGAGCAAGGCTGACATTACTAGTACCCTCAGAGTATGTATATTTTAAAAAGAAGAGGGTAGAAAAAAATGAGAAAATAACCCCTTAAAGGTATGAAATCTACTAAAACTTAAAATTAAAACAATATAAAAAGAAAAACTTATTTGAGCTCAAACCTCCAATTTCATCCACTTTTAATTTCTTTGGAGCAGACCTTTAGATCATTTTTATAAGCAAGCTTTAATAAATAGTAGACTGGAAATCTACCTATAAACATAGAGTACACACTTACCTATCTTCACCACATGGGCTTCTCTAAGGTTTATAATAACTGACATGGTGAACCTGTGAGGCTGTATGCTTGAACTGTCAATAATGAATCATGTTTTAAGAAATAGATCTTATCTTGGTTTAATTTTTCTGTATTAAACAAGTGAACAGTAACTATGGACCAGGCACTAAGTATTGTGGGTTCAATGGTGAGCAAATGAAAATGGATTTAATGGAGCAACGTGCCTTAACCCTGATAAAGTATGAGCTATTTGTTTTTTATAACTTAGCCTAGACTGTTGGCTAGGAGTTTGTGATCTGCTGCACAAAGCCATGGCCAGGTCGTAGCAGATGTTTACAACTCCTGAGGAGTGCATTTCAGCCCTTCAGTGTACACCTTTGAGTACTGATACAATCTCAAACCAGGTAAATGCTGACCTCTGAAGAAGCATTTTACTCTCTTCCAGCAGCAACCTTGATCCCTAAATTGCAGGAAGACATTTGAGAGGAACCAAGGTAGTATTGGGGATACATACTCACTCCGGTCCCTGATTTATGTATTTCTTTTGCACTGTTTTTTACTTCAGCAGTAAATTTAATTCAGTGTAACTTTGACCTGATTCCAAGTCATTATTTTTATTGATCCTGGAATGTAAATTAGGTTTTGTGATCTGCCAATACATGAGAATCTTCTATTTTTCCTTTGCAAAAGGTAGACAGTGTCTGCCTTACTGGACTTCTTCATATGGATCCTTTTTAAACTAGTAAAACTGAATCCACAATTAAAATCCTTGTCACCCACTCCATAGACGTTACTTCTTTCCATGCCATTGTAATCCCTTGCCTGTACTGTGTCCTAGTTAATTTTGTAATTGTCCTAATAATTTTACTGTTTTCTCTCTTGTTCTTTTTTTTCTTTTTGGTACCAGGGATCGAACTGGGGTCCTTGCGCTTGCGCAGAGGGTGGTGAAACCACTGAGCTAAACTCCCAGCCCTCAGCCCTCTCTTGCTCTTTTCTGCAACAGTTAATGTGGTTACTTTAAAGAGTAATCCAAATCATATGACTCGAATATTCAAAAACTCCCAGAGATAAGACATTACATTCATAGGAAATTCCAAGCATTTTCTGAAGGACCCTAGTTAGCAAGACAGACTCCATGTTGCTGCTGAAGGACCCATCTGCCTGCCCTTTAGATGAACTCAAAAGGAGGAAGCTTAGAAACCTCCTCCCCTTAGAGAGTCTCTTAGAAACAACAATTAATCAACTATTGTTTTACAAATGTTCTAAGGGCAGGACGTTCAGCTTCTGTACCTTTTGCTTGCTTTGCTAGTTCTATCCCATAGGGGTGCCTATGAACTCCTGGCCTCAAAGGTGTATAAAATATGTTAATCACCCCCCAGTTGGGGCTCGAGTCCTATGTAGATTTAATGTCAGTCTCTGGTTGGTTCTTTCTCACTGGGTGCAACATTCTCTATGGTTTCAAAGCTCCTACCTCAGCTGGCTTTTGTCTCTTGCTTATTCTTCTGATATCATGTTTGCTCTCTTAATTCTTCACTCTCTAACCAAACTGGCTTTCTGCCTACCAGGGAAGTTCCCATTCAGACTTAAGACATTTGTTGCCTATGTCTAGAATATTCTTCCCTTACCTTATTTCCTAGCATTTGCTTTCTGACTTAATTCAGACCAACAGATCTAAAATAAAGACGTCCTAGTTGCCACTCATTCGGTTTAAGTTCAGAGCTTTTGTCACGTTCTAGTGTTCCCATACATTTGAAAGTAGCAGATTAGTAATGAATCTCCAGCACTAATGATTATTTCTAATGTATAGAAAATATTCAAGAAATACTTGATCAAGGAAGAAAAGAAGAATGGAAAGAAGGGATAAAAGGAAAGAGAAAAGAAGGGAGAAAAAGGAAGTGGAGAAAGAAGAGGGGCTATGCATTTAAAATTAATCCCAAATAATTCAGATTGTCTTTCTTTTTTTTACATTTTATTATCCATGGAGAACGTAAAAAAGTATACATGAAACCCTGACACTTGAAAGACAAAGCTACACAAACAACCTGGCACTCTCATTTGAAAGTTGAAAACATTTGCGTGCGGTGTTAATGCCAAAGAGAAAGCAGTTCTAAGAGTGCCAAATCATGTTTGTTTCAATTTAGTTGACTTAATGACTTGCTTGACAGACACACACACAAGAACAAAATCACAGAGAGAACTAGCTTTGCTTAGCACCAGCTGTGAGTCAAACCTTATAATCCGTGATCAATGGCATGGATTTTAGGCTCCAACTACCAGGGCTCATGTTGATTGGTAGGTTGCGCACTCTCTACAAAAACCCTCTCGATTCTACTGCTTGTTGGCCTAATTTGCTCATCTAGTGTAATAATCAACAAACAAAAACAAATTCCTATACTTTGTTTTATGGATAATTTGCCTATCATTTAATTTCCTTCAAATTTTGAACAAGGAAAAAATGGAGCACACATTTCTATTTACCTCAACCCACCATCTAGGGGCAAAGCAGGCAGATACAAGCTTCCTCTTTAGAATAATGTCTTCTCTCTACAAACGTGAGTTACATATTTTCGCCACCAGGTCTGTCCAAAGAAGTGTTCTACACAGAGGCCAAAGTGGTCTTTTGGAGACCACTTCTTATTTCATAGCCTGTTTTCTGGCACAATATTCAGAAAGTTTTAGAGCAAGCATTTTCTCAAACCAAAGTGGACTTTATTAAGCTAAACTGTGTGTAAGGCACACTTCATATGTGGCATAGCTAATGACAGTATTCCATGGGTAATTGTTGTTGTTCCATCTTATAGACAGAGAATAAATCTGAGAGAAGTTGGCTCCCAAATTAGCCCAGTGAATAGGTGGAAAAATCCCATACTCATACTCAGACCAGACTGGCTCCAAAATGGTTCTTCCCTTATCTATCATATCAAATTTCTGTTTATTAAATTGTAGGTATAGACTGTGGATAAAAAGTAAACTTTACTTTGAGAAATTAGCCTGGATTGGTACGACAGACAAATAATCAGAGTCATCATCCAATCTCAGAGGATTTCAATCTCGCAATAACAATGACCCTCTGACCCACCTGGTTACCACTCCAAGTAGCTTAGGGAGTGATTCCTGATGTTTGTACCACTGCTTCTGGATTTGTAATGGAATTATGTCTCAATAAATCCATCTTGAATTGAAAATACATCAAAAGTGCATTTAGTTCACCTAGTCTACTGAACATCACAGCATACCAACTGAACAAGCTATAGAAGATCAGTCATTTACTTTTATAGCCACATGACTGTCGACAAGTTGTGACTTGTTGATGCTCCTTTGTATCTTGATAGTGTATCACACCACATGTCAGTTACGTAGGAAAGATCAAACTTCAAATTTGAAGTATTGCAATAAAACTGTCAACACTGATAAAAAAAAAGTCAAATTCAGAATTATTTAGAGGGTCCCTGAATGAGACAACTATAGGAATAAAAATAATTTCATCAGTAATCATCTTTGTGCCATTAGCCATTGATCTTGCCTAATTAACATCTCTTATCTGATCACTCATTCCCAAAATAGCTTCCAATGAGTGTTTTTCTTCTTGTGTAGCTTATTGGAATATGATGTAATAATTGGCTAATAGGAAACATTAGCTCTGCTTGCCAATTATATTTCTTCACTGTTAAAGTGATTACTTCGTAACCTGGATTATTTACCAGACTTCTATCAGTTTGGCTACCGTAGGTCTGCCTCGGAGAGACTGAGCACGTGAGTTTGTGCCCACTGAGGAAGATGGATTTGGAGAGCACACAGCTGTGAGTGTGAGAGAATGAGATTGAGAGAGTAAGGAGAGAGACAGAGAGAGACAGGGAGAGAGAGGCAGGGGAGAGAGATCGCTTGGGAATTTCTAACAAAATCCTTGTTCTAAATTCTACTCTTAAAGATGCAGTTATTTTATAAAATGGAGTACTACTCAGCAATAAAGAATGAGAAACTAGAAACATTTATAGCTAAATGGATGCACATTGAGGGCATACTCTTAAGTGAAATAAATAGGACACACATGTGTAAATACTGAAAAGTTTCTCTGGTGTGAGACACTGAAAGATCAAAATGTATAACTGATAATAACTGATAATATGAAATACAAAGAAAAGGTCTAAAGGAGTGGTGGAAGTGGGAGGGGTAGGGGAAAGGAAAGAAGGGAAAAGAAAAAAATATGAGAAAAGAATAAGATGGAAACCAAGTCTTTGTAAATAGGAAGGTGTGGAGGCGTTGAAAGGAGGGCAGGGGAATCGGGAAAAAATAAGAACCAAGTTACATCATGTACAGATAAGATCCCAATGATGAATGTAACTGTATTGCATACCTAAAATGTACCAGTAAACTTAATGAAAAAAATAAATTCTACTCTAAAGAGATGACCAATAAGCTTTTAGTTCTGAATTTGATAAAGCAAAATATGTTCATAAAAGCATGTCTATATTTTAATCAAAACTCTTCAGACATTCATTTTTGCCCCCAAAGGCAGGGGGAGAATACAAGCCAGGAAGCAGCGTGTCTCTGCTTTCCCTACTGGATTTCCAGGTTGCCTCATGTGTTTGTATATTTTGTTGAACAAATAAGCTCCTCGATCAAAATGACAGGTCCTTTTGGTTAACTTGTTTCCATAATAAATGTTCCATCACCTACATCTATTTTTATTAAACAAGGTGTGGTGAGAAAGGAGAAAAGGTTTTATACAATCAATGGGCACTTCTATTTTCAGCAGCTATTTTCTTTTACATTTATATTTTCATATCATGTTTGAATGATATGTACAAGATTGTTAATGCCAGGACGGTAATAAGATTATTTTCTATTGTCATAAAATCTAATAGGAATTCACAGACAGGTTATATCAGGTGAGAGTCACAAGTATTTGACAGAACCTGACTTATATATTACTCTGTTCCTCATCAGATGATTGATTTCTGGACATAAACAAAGAAAATGCCAGAGTAATAATTCATCCATTCTTTGTGGCCATGACTCGTGGTTTAGAGACATTGTTTATTTTGCTTTGTTTTTTATTGGACTTAATAATTTATGTGCACCCCTTACAAACACATGTAACACATGCACGCGCACACACACACACACACACACACCAAGTTTTGTACTGTTACCAATTAAGGTCACCATCTCAAGGAAGGAACAGTAACAAGTATACATTCATGTGACTAAAACCAAAGGTAGGATTATCAATTTTGAACTGAATGTGCTGGGAGAAAAAAGCTAGCCTAAAATTGTGAAAAGAAAATCCCAGTAATTAAATCTACTTGTCTCTTGAGTTAATTTCCAAACAAACTCTCAACCTATTCTTCAAGACCTGTCATTTGTCTCTCACTTTGCTCCCTCCCTTCCTTTCCTCTTTGTTTCCTGATTCATTCCTTTCTTTTCCCTCCCTTTATTAATAAAGTATTTATTAGAGTCTGCAAACTGCTTCTTTAATTGAAGCCAACTATTTATGTCTCTGTAACTACGTTTCATTCTTGCAGACTTTGCTTTGCTCACATTGTCTCTACTCAAAATATACTCTTCTTTTTATTATCTACAAACACCCTAGCTGCCCCTATTCCAAAGCCATTTTGATATGTTATTCTTCCCCTGACACCTGTGATAACAATTTAATTTGTTTGTAAATCTCCTATGGTATTTACAATAATCTTCATTATTTTAGCATTTTATACATTCATCTTTTTACCCTACCTGAACTACTTTGTATAGAATTTATGTAAAAGAAAAAAAAGAAAAGAACCACTAAACTAAAGCCAACATAATAATATACACTATAACAAAAAGTACAGGACACTGTGAGAAAAATCCAGCAGGACTCACGGCTTCTCCTCTGTAATTCACTGGCTTGAAATTCTGCAGACCCCTTTGTGTCTCAATTGCTTTATGTATAAATGTGCAGCTTTTCTGTTTTCTCCTTCAACATTTACAATTTCAAAATTTATGACGGTAATACATACCTTCTGTTAAATTATTCAGCATCAGGTAAATCAGAAGATCACACTATCTTAGGTAGAGGTTTTAAAATATGTAGGGATAACTTTACAGACTCCCCAGATGGAAGGTTTGACTCATCGTGACTTCAGTGGAATAATAGCAGACAACCATTATTGAGTATTTTATAAATAATAGGCCCTGTGCTAGTTATTTTAGATTATGTTCTCCAACCACTCTAAAACAAACGAACAAAATCATCTGATGATGGATGGCACTGTGCCTACGTCACTTTGGAGAAAAGTGAGACACCATTAGGTAAAGTGACTGTCTTGGCCACTTTCCTTAGTGCCAGATATGTGACACCCACAACTGAAAGGAAGAAGTTTATTGTGGTTCATAGTTTTTCGAGGATTCAGTCCATAGTTGGCAGGTTCAAACACTGAAAATGTATGGTAGAGGGACCTGCTGTGGAGGAAATCTGCTCGCCCCATGGAGGACAGGAGGCAGAGAAAAAGAGGGATGGGAGGGGAGGCAACTCCAGGCAGTGCTGCCAGTGATCCTACTTTTCCTATCAGTCCTCACTCCTAACAACACAGTCAACTATGAATGCATGACTGGATGAATCTACCGATGAGTACAGTGTGCCTATGACCCAGTCGCCTTCCAATAGCCCTACCTCAGGATACATGAAGCCTGTGGGAAGCACTTTTTTAACCCAAAATATTACAATGACTTTACCCATCTAAAGTTAAAATTCAAACCATTGTTTGTCTGGTACTAAAGCCCATGTCCTTTCAACTAAATAAATTTATTTTATTTTATGGTACCAGGGATCAAACTCAGGTCTTTGTGCATATGCAGCAGGTGGCTAAACCACTGAGCTAAATCTCCAGCCCTCAACTAAATAAATTTAAACCCCTATGTATTTTCTACTTGTATGCTTTTTGGTACCAAAAGGGACTTCATTATTGTGCATTTGTAAGTACAGAGCATTAGTGTCTTCAACTATTCCAAGTGGAAGTTTGGTTTCTTTCACTTAACTTTTAGATTTGAAGTTAGAGACCATTTCTTACTTATCCATTCTACAAAGAAACATTTTAATGGATTCTATAAATAAGCAGTGAAAGTCCAAAGGGCTCGTGTAACTGAATCTCCTATCTATCTGAAATGAACACTGTATTCTATCCCTTCCTGTGAGTTGTATCTCCAGTAGTGGGTAGTATTTGCATAGAACTGTCTACTTCTCTCTTCTCTTCCATAACGCGTAAGCCAGAGAAGCTTGGACTTAGTGATTCAGGATGGAACCTTGAAACCAGCAAGGAGATCCAAGTCAAAGACCTAATGTACAAACCTGACCTCTAGTCTGTAATATCTCGGACCAGGGATTTTATATATTGCATTTAGTGATGTAACTTCAGGGTTTATTGCTGACAGAGTAACAGTTCTTGGTAAATGTTTATAGAATAATTCATCATAAGCCAATGATCTATTTTGATGTCCATTATTTATTAATATTTTGTCTATTGTGTTTCTACTTTATTCCTTGGATTTGCATAATCTTTTGCTTTATTCTCGATATGCTTTTAAATTTTTCTTTAATTATTTTCCCATGTTTCTTTTAACTTTGTTCACAGTTTCATAACAAAACCATTAATTTCGCTGTAATCAAATAGTTTTGTCATGCAATTTTTTCTCTTGTAAATTTATTTAGAAGCCTATTTCTACTTATAGATCCTAAACATATGATTGTAAACTCTTCAGTTTTTTAAAGCAATCTTATAGATTTTCACTTACACACAATGACTCATAAATCACACTAATTTTCTTCATTTTATAGCTTTACTTTTCACATGTTTATAAACCTAACAAAAACATGTCATATATGATATTACAAAAAGGTGCATTTTGATTTTTTTCTCATATATTGAGCTGTTTCCCAGCATTATCTATTAAATGATTTTTCTTTATTGACTTGTGGAGTTGTATTTATGATATAGCAACTTTCTTTGTTTATACATCTCAGTTTCTGGGTTCTCTATCTATTTCACTTATCTATTTATTAGTTTTTGCATGCAACAAAGTACTCAGTCTATTTCTTTTTATATTAGACTTTGCAGTGTGTCATCCTCTTTTCTCAGCTTTTTCAAAATTTGCTGAATTGTTTGTTGACTCTTTAATCACTGGCAAGTATATTTGTTTATTTTCTCTTGCTGATAACACAACACCATAGTCTAGGTAATTCATAATGAAAAGAGATTTATTTTGGCTCACAATTCTAGGTTAAGATAAAGAAACTACATATGGTCATGGCTTTTTTGCAGGCAGTCACCAAGTACTGCACAGCATCACATTGGAAAAAGCAAAATGTGTGTGTATCCCATGTTATACTTCAGTCTTCTTATTAAACCATCAGTATTGGGTCATAGAGGCTGTACCTTGATAACTTCATCTAATCTTAATTATCCTGTTGGATTCCTACCTCTAAATATCATAATCAAATTAAATTCCTGCCCTCTTAATATCTCACATTGGGGATTGAACTCCAACATGGATTTTGGAGAAAAAAAAACACATTCAAACTATAGCAGAAGTTCTTGCAATGTCATATTAAAAAGTAATGATGATAAGGAGAATACACAGAGTAGTAGAGTCAGTATGATATCAAGGCCCTCATGGTGCTATGTACATCACAGTCTCCATGAATGGTGTCCTTGAAATTGGGCAGAGCAATAACCAGTCCTTCTATTGATATTACTCCTTAGGAAATCCTGATTTATCTCTAAGTGAAAGACAGTGCCCAGTTTTTTCATTAGAAATAATTTTAGCTGCGGGATTTTGGTAAATGGTATTCACCCAAGTTATTTAACCTTGTATAAGCACACATCACTTAATGATAGGAAAGCACTCTGGGAAACATGTCATTAATATGATTTTGTTCTTGTGCTAACATAATAGAGTGAGCTTACACAAACCTAAGTGAGGCAGGTCAATCACTGGACAAGGCCTGTTGATGTGACCCAGAGAATTATGTATGAGGTTGCTGCTGATGTAACACAGCATAGTGTTTTATAGTAAGTTTTTATACATAGAAACTGTGTCATCTAAAATAACAATAAAAGTACAGTAAAAATACAAATGAGTCATTTATCATTTATAATCATTATGAAATATTATGTACTACATATAAGACTGTGGTATATTTTTATGACTAGGAACACAATAAGTTGGTTTTCAGCACCATGCCACAAAGTGAATATGAGTTATGCTAAGACATTGCAGTGGCTATCACATCACTAGGTGACAGGAATTTTTTTCAACTACAATATAATTTTATATGACCACAGTTGTATATGTGGTCCACCATGGACTGAAATGTTTTTTGCAGCAAATGAGTGATTCACAAGGTGCAATGAGCACATTTAAAATGGGATATAAATAGTAAATTTATTTATATCCCTTTTCTTTGATAAGTAAACTAGTGAAATTACATAAATTGATTGGTTAAGTGGAAAAATAACTTATTTAGTTACATTTACTATAATGCACCATAATTTTTACTAGCTATTTAGCATTTTTGTGTCTGTTTTAGGATTTTCTAGAGGGACAGAACCAATAGAAAGTATATGTATAATTATGCAATTGAGTTTATTAGACAGGCTGACAGGTTCAGCAAGGAAAGAGTCCATGTTGGGCAGTTTCAGGATCAGATGCAGGAGAATCCACAATGTTCATCTGCCAGAGGAGCCAGTAGCTGCTAAGTTCAAGAAGGTGGAAGCCACAGAACAAAGTGGGATAATCCAAGGTCAAAGAGGGATAATCCAAGATCAAAGTTCTGGAAGCTCACTATAGTTTCCCAAACTAAGTCTGCATTGGAAGGCTGAAGACATTAGAGACCTGAAGACCAATGAGGACAGCAAAAGACACATCTGCTCAAGAACACTGGACCTCTTTAGAATGGGCATACTTGCTTTTTGCTCTTCTCATTCCATTCAGACTACAAGCCTATCGGTTGGTGTCACCTACAACCAAGGTGGATCTGACCCTCTGTTTGCTGATGGACATGTCAATCATCCACAGGCACCCCATTAATCTGCACACCACTAATCTGCTAGGTGGGTCCTTCTCCACTCAAGTGACCTATCACAATTAATACTCAGGTATCTCCATTCAAAAATTAAATAGTATTGTCATTTAACTTATTTTAATTCTTTATTTAGTCTTATTCTAATTTTATATACAGTAGTTAGAAAGCTAGTTTTCAATATTTTCCTCATGTATAAAATGCCTTGGATAAAATAAGAGGTGTATGTAACTTGAAAGTCTTGTTTTTTGGGTTTTTGTTTTGTTTTGTTTTGCAATACTTGTTACTAAGTTATTTGACTGGTCTTACTCTACAGATATCATGGATTTATTTAAAAATTTTTTTTTTAGATTTCTTTCTTATTTAGTGGTACCTCAAATTATATCCAGATAAATGTATTACACCATGTACCACTACCAATGAAAATTTTTTCAATCTTTCTAATCTAGATTTTCCTTTCTTTCTTTTTATTTTTTAAATTTCTTCTTTGCATTTAAATTATTCTGAAGTCAAAGTAGGTGGTTTGCATGTTTGGAATTTAGTAAAGATTTAGTGTAAAATTGAAGTAAATTTCTGTTTCTCCTGTCTTTGTTTTAAAGACATGATCCCATGGTCTTATGTCTTCCTGTGGAACCCACTGGCTGTATCTCTGCTTTTAAACTTTTGTGTGAAAAAAATTTTGTTCAGAAAATATTTTGAGACATAGAATCTTCATATATAATTAATAATTTGAACAGGTAAGTATTCTGGAATAAAATCTTTTACTTTCAATGTTTTGATCATTGATTCATCATAAGAAATATTACTATTAGCAGTCCAAAATTTTTACAGACTGAGTTTTATTCTAATATATGTTCTCTATTCTTTCTTGGAATAGTAACAAGTGTATTTTCCTCTTGATGACTTTAAAGTTCTCCAAAATGTGTCTGGGCGAAGGATTTTCTTTACCTATACTATTGAGCACCCAAAAAATACGTTCAGTCTGCGGCCACCCATTTTTCCTTTTTTACCATAACACATATAATCAATATTTCTTCAATATTTTTCTCTTTCATTGACATATATGTATAGTGAAGCTCTCTATATAAACATACACACATATGTAAGTATAATATACATGTAAACTTATACTCTTATATGTACACATCTATATAAACACATATATATATACGCATATATTTTGTCCTTTTCTGCAACTTTTATGAACTGGATATGGCACTTCTAATTTTATTTTCTATGATTTAAAATTTTCCCCATCTCTGCCATCTCCTTATATTATATCTTGTTATATTTTGGAACAGTTTTTATTTAGACTTTTAGATTCACTAGTTCAGTCTATCTCTGAAATCTATTTCATGCTATTTTTGTTTTTCAACTACTATACTTTATAATTTGTACTTTACTTTTTAGAGCAATTTTAGTTGTACAGCAAAATTAAGAGGAGAGACAGATTTCTTATGTATCTCCTGCCCAACATATACACAGCCTCTTTCCTTAGAAAAATCTCACATCAGAGCACACAGTGTGATGAAATTCCATGATGAATGTTTAAATTTAAAAAATTATTACTGTAAATAATGTTTTGCCATTAATCTCCCTCAAATTACTCCCCCTTGCTTTGAGCACACTTATCCTTCTTGCCACTTTCTGAAACAGTTCTGGAATACTTCTTACATATCTTTAGAAGATGTGATAAAAAATGCAGTGAATGCTACTGCCCAGTGGCATCTGATGGAAAGGCAGGCTTGTGAAAAATGACAGTGTGTCCTCATTCACCTTATTCCCTGGACCTGGCACTGTGCAATTTCAGACTCTTCCTTAAAGGCAAAATGACCAGGATGGGGAAATATTTTGAATCAATTCACGATAACAAGGCAATGCAACTAAAGACTCTACAGAAAAAGAACTTCCAGAAATGCTTCAGAAAGTGGCAAGAATGAGAGGATAAGTGTATTCAAAGTGAGGGAAGTATTTTGAGGGGGATTAATAGCAATACATATTTTATTGTAATAAATTTTTTAAAAATTAAATAGTCACCACACCTGTTGATTATACCTTCTAGTATTATTGATATAATGTTTAAATTTACACTGATAAATCATTATACAAAGTCCATGGTTTACAACATGGTTCAGTCTTGGTGTTTTACGTTCTTTGGGTTTGGACAAATGTATAACCATATGTGTCCACCATTTTAAAATCATTTGGAGTAGTTTTGTCTTCAAAAAAAATACTTGTGCTTCTCCTACTCATTCCACCTCCCCACTAACTCCTGGAAATCACTAAACTTTTTACTCTTTCCTCAGTTTTATCTTTTCAGAGTGTCATAAGGCTGAAATAATATAGTCCGTAGCCTTTTGAAATTGGCTTCTTTTACTTACTTATATGCATTTAAAATTCTCCCCTGCCTTTTTCTTTTTCTCAGTGGACAAATCCCATTTCCTTTGTGTCGTCATGTCTTTATCCATTCTTTTACTGAATAAAGCTGCTGTGTGCAGGTTTTTATGTAGATGTGTTTTACCTGCTTCAATAAATAACAAGAAATATAATTTCTGCATATGGGCAAAGAATGTTTATTGTTGTGGGAAACTGACAAACCATCTTCCACAGTGGCTATAGCCGTTTGTATTCCGACAAGCAGCGAGTGAGTGTTTCTACACCTCTGTGTTCTTGTCAGCACTTGCTGTTGTCAGTGTTTTCCATTATTTTTAAAGTAGTTCTATAGTGGTATCTTACTGTTTTAATTTCCAATTTCCTAATGACGCATGGTGTTGTGCATGTTTTCATGTGCTTACTTAAATTTTCTATATTTTATATGGTAAGGTATGTCTTCGGCTTTTGCCTCTCTGAAAATCAGGTGGTTCACTTTTTTGCGTTGAGTTTTAAGAAATCTTTCTATATTTTGGAAAGCAGATGTTTATCAGATATGTCCTTTGAAAATAGCTTCTCCCAGTCTGTGTCTTCTCTTATTCCCTTCCAGCCTAGGAATGAGAAAGAAGAGGCCAATTTCCTGTACTCCTTTTAGGGGGCACCCACAATGGCATAACACTTCTCAGTAGGTTCCAACTTGGGGTTTATTTAGGTATGTATGTATATACGTATAGTTGATGCGGTACTAGAAGTTAAACTCACAATGAGCTACATCTTCAGCTCCTATTTATTTATTTAGAGATAGTGTCACACTAAGTCTCTAAATTGTTTTGGTTGTGCTAGGGCTCACAATCATCCTACCTCAGCCTTCCAGAGTACTGGAATCACAGGTGTGTGGCACCATGCCTAGTTTAGGTCCCAGGTCTTAAAAATTCCGCTACTTTCCAATAGCACCATTAGTTACGGCTCAAACCTTAGACACATGGGCTTTTTGTGAATATTTTCCATCCAAACCAGAATATTTCAAGTTGGTTTTTACTTGTGAATATTAAATCTCTGACAGATGTATACACTGCAGATATTTTCTCACATTCTGTAGATTGTCTTTTCACTCTGAGAATTATTTACTTTGCTGTTGATGTAATCTCGCTAGTAGTGTACTTTAGCCCCCCATTCTGTGCTTTTCGTATTTTATCTGGAAAATCTTTTTCCATTCCAATGTCCTGAGTGGTTTTTTTTTTCTAGAAGTTTCATTGTTTGCGGTCTTACATTTAGAGATTTAATCCACTTTGAGTTGATTTCTGTGTAAGACGAGAGATAGAAATCTAGTTTCATTCTTCTGAATGTGGATATACAAATTTTCCAACACCATTTATTAAAAAAAATGTACTTTTTCTACTGTGCATTTTCTGTCAAAAATCATTGGATTGTTGATACCTGAGCTTCCTGCAGGCTTTTGTACTCTGTTCCTGTGGCCTGTGTCCATTTTAAGGACAATACCATGCTATTTTGTTACTACAGCTCTTTAGCGCATGTTGAAGTTAGGTACTGTAAAGACTAGTGCTTTTTCTTCTTCATTTTCCAGAAGTGATGTTGAATGGTACAGAATTCCAGACTGGTGCTGGTTTTTCTCCCAAATATTTGGAAATATTTCACTCTACTCTTTTATTGTTTGCATAGTTTCTGAAAAAAATTGTGTGTAATTCATATCTTTGTTCCTCTTGAAAAAGTACCCTTCCTTTAGCTTCTTTTAAGTTAATTTTCTTTACGTTTTGTTTTCTAAAATGTAAGTATGGTATGTCTACATATGTTTGTTTGTGTGGAGGGGACAGGGTAGAGATACCTTCCTTGGAATTGTATGAGTTTCCTGCTACTGTGGACTACTGTTTGATATTAGTTTGAGGAAATTCTCAGACACTATTGATTCAATATTTCTTCAATTCCATTTTTGGAAATTCTGTGACCTTTTCCCTCAGCCTTTGATTTTCTGATTTGATAGTTTCCCTTTTGATAAATTCTCAAGCCCAGAGACTCTTTTACTCACTAATGTGTTATCTACTACCAAGTCCATCAAAGTTATTCTCTTTTATCTTTTGTGGTAGTTTTCTGTTTTTATCTGAAGCACTTTTAATTCCCTCTTAGGATGCCTATCTCTGCTTATATTATTAATCTGTGCTGTGTAGTTTTTCATTAGCGTCCTTAGTATATTAGTCATTATTGCTTTAAATTGCTGATCTGATAGTTCTAACATCTTTGCCATATTTCAGTCTTGTTTTGATGCTTGCTTGCTCCATCTCTTCAAAATGAATTTGGTAAAAGGAGACTTTTCTGTAGTTTATAGATCTCAGTACTTCGGTGAGGCTGAGTCTCTGGAAATGTCAACAGTGCCACCTAGTCTTCCACCTGTCAAGTGGCACGGGGTAATGACAGTGGGCTTCATTTCGCTATTGACCTCCCAGCTCAGTTGGCTGTTTTTTTGTTTGTTTGTTTTGTTTGGTACCGGGGATCGAACTCAGGACCTTGTGCTTGCGAGGCAGGTGGCAGAAACACTGAGCTAAATCCCCGCCCCTCAGGTATATTCTGATAAAACTCCAATAGTTTAGTATCTTACAAAATAATTTCTCTGGAGAGGACCTTTGGAAGATTAATAAAGCTATATAATGTATTTTGAAATGTCTGCTCCTCATCCCTCACTGGGGCTGGAGGAATTGTGAAGAATTTTCTTCAGATATTCACAGTGAAAACCTAGCTGAGCTCCTGCAGGCAAACCTGACAACTGCAGGCATCCACAGACCCAGAAGCTTCTAGAGTGCTTAACTCTCAGTCTTTCCTGGCTGAGCCGCCAGCCATTTGTCAGTTACAGTTTAGTTTTTCCTACCATGGTACGGGTTCCATGGCTGTCTGGACTGCTGAATTTCCTGTCAATTTATGATTATCTGTGTTCATCTGTCTATCTTTCCATTTCAGGGGCAGTGAATTTGTACCCTGTGAATTCATTTTTTTTAAGGACCAAAGAATTGGTAATTCTTGTTTCTCCAGCTTTTTATTGTATTATTATTATTATTATTATTATTTATATGTTATCTGTTAATATATTATTATTGTTTTAGTAGTATCATTTTTATTTATTTATATATTATTATTATTTACTATTGCTATTTATTATTGTTTTATTGTAAAGAGTTCTAAGCTCCTTACATGCAAACTGGAAACTGAAAGTCTTTACTTATCTTAATATAGTTTTATTTTAGAAAAGATGGAAATGCACAGAAGTGCTACAAGTACTTTGTAGTGTCTCATGGACTCCACACCCACTGTTCCTTATCACTAGCATCTTACACTAGTAATGCATTTTTGTCACAATTACTGTACCTGTAATAATGTGTTTTATTAAATAAAATGCATACTTTAGTCACATTCCCTTAGGCTATACCTACTGCTTTTTTTTTTCATTGTTCCAGGATCCAATTCAGTATTCCACATTACATTCAAGCATCATGCCTCCTTCTCATCCTGTTGCGTGTGACAACTAGTACCTATTTTGTGACTAGTTTCCAAATGTCCTACTTCATTTCATCGACACTATCGCTTATGTCGTTGCAAATATTTCAAGGTAGTTTAAGTTATTGATTTCATTTTTTCCCAATTTATGTGATAAACATTGTTCTGTTTAATGTTTTCTCTTTAATGATTGCAAACAAATGTCTTGCAAACAAATGGAAAAAAAATGCAAACATAAACAATTTAAAATTTGTATGATTTTTTTTTTAGAGGATCACAAACTATTGATTGCAAGCACAAACTGCTTGGAAATGGATGCCAGTAGATAAGAAAGTGAAATTGCCCATAATAATAGGCTTTAGGATTATGTGCCTAACACATTTCTGTGCTGCAAGCTTATCAGGGAACCACAACATTAACAATGATTTGCACTGGAAGCAGACAAACAGTTTTGGGTGGCTGCACTCCATGCAGCCTTGTGAAAAAGCCAATAAAAACAATTACTGGGCAGTTGAGTTGCTCATTAGATGATCAACATAAGCAAATAATATAGTCTGTGATCAATCACCTGATTTTCTTGGAAGAACAGAGAGCTTTGTACCCTCAGGAGAAGCCAGTAGTAGGTCAGCACTGGATCTTATAAGTGAGCTTGGAAAGTGGTGATTATTTTACATAGTATAAATATATGTGTTCATTCGAGAGGCTGACAGTGCCCTCCTTGGCACATTAAAGGGGAGAGAGAGAAGGGGGAAAAGAAAAAGGATAACACTATTTGTAAATCAGTCCCAGTACATTTCATATGGTTCAAGCACAGGCAAATATTTATTATGAGAGTCAAGTAAAGAAGGTAAAAATATTAAAAATAAATGTGAAAAATCACTGCATATAAAAAGCATTCACTTTTCAGTTTGGAGCCTTGTTATGGTCTGTGAAAAAGGTCTTAGGACAGGCGCTCAGAAATTATGTTGTTTCTACATCAAAAAGTGTGCCCTTCCTACCCCACACATTATGACAACTTCTCCTTCACAATATATTATTGAAGATTCTTAAAGAAAAGCAAAGTCATCGCCTTCAATTTTACCTAGTTCATTATGTCAGCAGTTTTCCACTTGTACTGGTGCTTCCTATCTTCTGTGACCATTTTATCTAATCTGGAAACAACACAGGATGTCATGGGATAATTGTATCAGTCAGTTTCTCATTCCTGGTACAAAATATCTGACATTCACAAGTTCAAGGTGGAGAGGTTTATTTTCTCTCACGGTTTCAGAACTTTCAGTCCCTGAACAGCTGGCTTTGAAGAAGAACCATCATGACACAGAGCATAGCAGAGGAAATCTACTCAACTCAGAGCACCCAGGAAATGGAGAACAGAAGAGCTGGAGAGGAAGGGGCCAGGGACTTACCCAGGCAGACTAGTAAGTGTGCTCCTAAGTGCTAATCTTCTGGCTATTTCTCAAGCCCATCAAGTTGGCAATAAACATAAATGATTACCCTCAACCTTTTGTCAACTTGATACCTAAACATATCTCCATAAGCCACACTTAGTTATCAACTAAAGATAAAAACAAGACATATTTCCACCTAACACTGTACAATTGTCTTGCCTGAAACCGCAAGCCCATTAATTCCTTCCCTGAAAAATCTCAGTCACCCCAGCATTTCATAAAGCTCTAAGATCAAAGACTCCTCTGACATTCAAGATAAATTGTTAACTCTGAACTATACACTTTGAAAAGGAAGTTACATGATCCCAAAATACAATTGCACAGAATAAACACTCCAATTCTAAAAGATAGGAATAGGAAAATAGAAGACAAATGGACCAAATAAGACTGAAACCCGGGGGGACAAACATTAAATCCTAGTGTTCCATGTCTTGCATCTGGGGTATATGGTGGCAACATATCTATTCCAGAGGGGCTATGTGGTCCTACTCCTGTGGTATTACTGGTTGCAGCTCATTGAGCCTCTCTCACAAGAGAAATCCAATGGCTGGCTTTAGTTTTCCTCAGCAGATGTTACACGTTCCTATCATTACCAGCTTCCTCCCATCTCCATTACAACCTCACCTTCTCTTTTAGAGCTTCACATGTCAACTCCTCAGGGTTGCCAAGAAAGAACTCTGACCTTGTCACACACATCACATGGACTGCCAGGCCTATTTGAAATCTGGATAGGAGCCTCTCTGACCTCACCCCTCTTGCATTTTGCATGTCTGAAAAACTAGCATTGTGTGGGCGATGCCACGAACTACTGCCAGTGACAGTAGTACCTGGGTCCCCTTGAACCATACCTGCAGTGGCCTCTAAAGGTTTGGATGGATGAATAAGGGGAAATACTTAAGTGGCTCTGCATACCAAGGCACCAGGGATTCTCTTTTAAAAGAGTTTGAAAAGAGTTTATAGTTTTATCGCCTTGAACCTGCAATGGATGGATCTTGTGGATTCACACGACACCTTAAATGCATCTTTGTTTCTTGTCTTTGTGCAAAGTGCTTGATTTCTTTTTAATGTCTCTAATCCTGCAGCAACTATAACTCCTTTGGACCCAACCTTTCATGTACTTGTTTTCTGGTGAAACTGATAGTGGCTCAAATTTGTTTGCTCTGCTTTTGTTCCCAATTCTCAATATAAATCTGATTAAAAGCAGCCAGAACTACCATATGACATCCAGAACATTGAGCTGCCCTGAAATTTCCTGCACCAGATCAAATAGTCTATTGCCTATAAAGTCAGTTTTAAGGCACGGAGAGAATTCAGACTAATTCTTTGCCAGAACATGCATGACCTGTAGTATGATTCCTAATAGAGTACTCATTTCCATCTGAAAACTTACGCTCACAGTCTTCACTGTCCATATAACTATCAGCATTCCGGCCTCCTGAGCTCCCACCAGAATTATTCTCCAAGCTCTAGTTATGATAAAAATAAACCTCTCCTCATTTAAATATCAGGTATTTTGTCCCAGAAATAGGAAAGCTGACCAATATAGAAAATTATACTAAGAAGTGAAGTTATTGGCCTTATGATTCAGAAGCTTTTGGAACTCGTTTTCAGGAGGAATTTGGAAAGTCTTGGAGATGCAAACTAAAGAAGGCTTTGAATGTCATAACTAAAGCAGGGAATTAGTCTAAATTATGTCCATAAGGATCAGAGGGAATCCTTAGAAGTAGAGAAAAGAGGCAGAAGAGGAGTTAAGGCAGCCAGAAGAGGAGGTGAGTGATATGATATGGGAGTATTTAACTTGATAGCTTTTAAGATGTTGGAAAGGGGATTAACTAAGAAATGCAGCTGATTCTATGAGCTAGAAAGAGGAAGGAAACAACACTTTTCCTATGGCCTTGAGAAGCAAGCAACTTTGATTTTAGCTCAATGATATCCATGTCAGATTTTTACCATCAAGAGGTACAGAATAATAAATTTCTATTGTTTTAAACCAAATGTGCTTTTAGCAATCAGTTTTGGTAGCAATGGAAAACTAATTCAAATACTGCTTGCCTTGAAGGGGAAATACAGAGAGGCCCCTAAGCAGGGCAGAAATCTGATGAGTGTGGCTGAAGGGAGGCACAAGGCAGAACCATACACAGGATTAAACTTTAAACTGGATCCTAAAAAGCACAACATGTTAGTCTTTCAAAGAAGAGCAGAACAGTGCTTCAGGAAGAATAAATCAAACAAGCCTGGAAGTGAATAAGACTGTGCCTCTTGTGAACTACATTCATCTGCCCAGGTAATGGTGTAATAGATGAGAAATGAAGCAGGAGAAAGAAGCAAAGGTCCAATGAGTAAGCACTGTGGATTAACTTCCTGAGCCCGGATTTGATTCTAACAGAAACAGCCAACAGTGACTTTTAAACAGAAAAATGACTTTGTATACCTTGAGGGGAAAATGTTCTGGTAGTTACATGACAAAAGGATTGGAGAAAAACAAACTTGGAACCAAAGAGTATAGCTTGGAAGCAGGTGGAGCAATCCCTGGTAAATGTTCATCTACACACAAGACCAAGGCTTTGAAATACAGAGAGAGATTGGTTAATAAAGTCAGAATCAGGGAGATTTTAAAAATCAAATGAACAGACAACTAGATGTTGTGGGGATGAAGGAGAGGAAAGAATGAATCCCGAGACTCTTTCTTGGAAAACCAGGTGGATGGAAGAGAATTTTCCTAGAACACAGAAGTAGGTAATGGGGTATTTCATTTAGGAAATGGACGGGATTTAAACAGGTCCACGTTGTAGGGCCTGAAGCACACCTGAGCAGCCTACAGTGCAAAGTAAATTGCAGCCTGCCGAGACTCTGATTTTGTACACCTATGCATATGCTGCTCTCTGAAGCCTACAGTACCTAGGAAGGTAGTCAAGGCTTGACATTCTATTTCTTTTAATGTTGAAATCAGCCTTAAGATCATCCTCAAGGTGTTGGTAATAAGCAGAATATGGAGCAAATAAACCATTCATATTTTAAAATGTTTATATTATGAATTAAAAGCTTTAAAAATGGTGAGCTATAGTATCATTATATGAAATTCTGGTCTATCCTTCCACTTATATAAGTGAATACTACAGTTTAATTCTGATTTACATAAAAATGGGCTGGGAATAGAGAGAGAAAAGGACTATGAGGGTTGAGGGAGAAAGAGTAAAAAAAATTTATAAAAGATAGTTAGATGGAGCAAAAATTCCTTTTCCTAAAAGACAGATGAATAAAACATAGCCTTGCAATGACTTTGGATAGTACAGGTTTTGGTTCAATACGTATACTTTTCCAGTTATTAGTGATTGCAGACATTTTTCACCATCAGCTGGATTTTTAAACAACAAAACATATATATATATATATATATATATATATATATATATATATATATATGAATTTGCTTCAGAACACCAGCGGATCTTGTGAGCCACAGGACAATTTACAACCCCTTGCTTTCTTGTAGGTGTGGGCTGCAGATGTTGTGTTTCATTGTTGATAATATGTATTTATATAAATATACATATGCAGATACTTGAAACTTTGGAATTTCTTTTATTATTCAAAATGTATGCAATGTGCCCTAAGCCTTGTCTCTACCCAACACTGTTCTTTGCATTTCTCACTTCATTTTCATATCTACATAACAAGCTCATTTGCGTTCTTCTCCCAGCTGATCTTGGCTATTTGGAGCTGATGATTTTTTAACCTCTGTGGCTCCCAGTCTTGTTCATTTTCTTTTTTCCAGCTGAATTGGTATTCTGACATGATAGCATTTACTTTTAGCAAACTTTAGCTGAGAATGTGGAAAGAAAATACTTACATTGAAATACACTTTGTGGGACTTCATGGCTGTGTATAATTGCAAATTATGTAAGTTCTCTGAGTCTGGGTTTCTTCGTTTGTAAAACAGTGGTAATATGATCTACCACCTCAGTTTATTTACAGATTGATGATATGTCTTTTGTTTTGCAATGGATTTAAGTGAAGTTAGGTCCACTCTTCCTTTCTATTCTCAGTCTCTAAATTATTTCATTTCTGAGAATGTAGCTGAATATGGAAAGTATATAGTGTGGCAGGTAATACGGCATTCATTGTCCTCAACAATGATAACTGCTACACCAATTATGCAGAAATACAGAGAAAAGAGGAAAGAAACATGGTTTTACTTCACATTTTTAATTCTTATATTGATAATGAAATAACTTTCACTTTGCTACGTAAGTTTGTGAGTATATTGTTTCTATGATATAAATCTAATATGATCTTTAAAAATCAGTGTCAAAGGACCAAGGAATGGTGGTGCATGCCTATAATCCCAGCACTCGGGAGGCTGAGGTAGGAGGATCACTGAGAGTTCGAGGTCAGCCTGGGCTTCCTAGTGAGTTCAAGGCAAGCCTGGACTACCTAGGAAGACTCTCTCTCAAAACAAAGAAAGAAACAAAAAAAAATCAGTGTAAAGGACCACATTTGGTTAACAAGATTTCATAGTATAAGGTCTATCTGTGCTGAACTAAAAACAAAACAAAACAAAACCACTGATAAAAGAGATTACTTAATGCAGCCTGTCCTTGGATTCCTCATGTGCCTGGAAAATAATAATCTCTCATATGCCTCTGCCTCTTGAGTAATTTCCTCCTAAGGCTTTGCAGCACAAACTTTTACTGTAAAGTCCAGTTAGTAATTATTTTAAAATTTGTTTGCAACACCATCTTTGTGGCGCTCTCTTAGCTTGACTGATGTAGCATAAAACCAGCCATGAATGAAATGCCAACAAATGAATATGGTTTTGTTTAATTAAAATTTTACAAAATGGACAAGACCCAAATTTGGCACATACTCCATCATTTGTTAATAGCTGCTCTAGGTTCCATGAGGTTGTTTCTGTTGTCTGATATTATGCTCTTTCTAGAGAGCAAGATTAATACAGAATATTAAAACATCAAGATCAAAATGTACTTAAAAGAACATAGCCAGTGAGATGAGAGTAATTGGGAGCAAGGGAAGTTCTGATGCTGCGTAGAAAGTGAGTTCATCCCCATGTTAAATCCTCTGTTAGGCATCTGCCTTGCAAGTGCAAGGTCCCGTGTTCAATCCCCGGTACCCCCCCCCAAAAAAATCCTCTGTTAGGGAGGCACTGGGGTAATTCTCAGAAAATTTGTGCTGAAAAACTATTTCCAATCCCCCATTAAAAAATATGAAGTCATGCACTTTAATGGAAATAGCAGATAATTATAACATCTCTAAATATTTCATTTTATTTTCTGCATTCATCTAAGTGTGCACAAATGGCAACAGATAAAGACCAGCAGAGAAGTCCATAATTGTACACTACATAGTGGTGGTTAGTGATTTGTAAATCACAGGGCTGTCTCTTATGTTCCTTAGAATTGTGTGTGGGTGGTGGTGGTAGTGGGGTTTGTGTGTGTGTGTGTGTGTGTGTGTGTGCGCGCGCGCGCTATCCTAGGAGCTCAGGTCTTTCATATCCTGGTTTTAGCCACATTGTTTTAGCAGTGGCCTCTTCTGCACCACAAAAGATGATTGCCTCTCCTTTCTTACATTTTCCTTTGCCTACATGATTTCATAGTTCTGCACTGTGTTAGAAAATCCATCTCTTCTGTCCCTCAAAATCCCCTCCATGAAGTCATGTTTCTTGACCACTCTGTGCACTCTTGTCATCAGCAAAATATCCAGAAAGCATCACATGCTTGGCTTCTGACTGTCTGCTTTAAATAATACTGCAATACTCTCTGTGCCTTTCTTTCTTTACAAATAAGTCCATAAATGAGTGACACTGAGCCTATACCCTAAATATTCTCTTTAAATCTTCAGAAATTTACTCCTCTATGTCTCTGTCCTTTCTCTCTTCCACTTCAGACAAAGAAACTTATCAGCAGGAAAGTTTGAATACATAAAACCACAGGGCACATCCTTCTGTGGTCTCAAAAGCAAACCAAACAAATGCACAACTCATACACAGAATTTGTAAAATAGAGCCTGGAGAATGAAAGAGCAATTTATAGCTCATTTATACCGTTCTGAATGCCACTGGAAAACACACATTTCATGGGCAGAAGGAAGCCAACCATGATTAGGATTTAGCCCAGCCACAATCTACGACAACAATTTGTTTCTACTATGATCCTTAAGCCTTTGCTTTAGGATGAAAATTTAATTGGATATACTGAAGGGAAGAGCTACTATCAGTAAGTGAGTAAAATTTTATTATCTCCACCAAAATTACATACTTGTGGAATTATCAAAGCAAGGTGGTGTTTCCCTGAAAATGAATGCAATTCTGAATCATAAAAACTGACAGAATTGAGCTATGCCAACAATACATAGGGTGAAGATGGTGAAAAATTCCCATTATTATTATTATTATTATATTTAAAACAATTTATGAGTTTTATGACCATGTTACATTTTATTAGTTTGTCTCTATATTTAAGACATGTGTAAATGACAAAGTTCTGATGAGGAATGGCTTCCTTGTGCATGGGTGAAACTTTGTGTTCATAAAAAACTTTCCTTCCTGTAAGAGTGTTCACTGTGAAAGTGAACATTTGAGAATGTGCCTGATCTCACCTGGCCTGCTCCTGACTCCCTTAATCCTGAGGAAAAGAGCTAAGGACAGGTTCACAATTCTACAAGGTTCTTCATTGCTAGAAGAACATCCACAGCTTCTAGGGAACTTTCCATACAGTTTTCTGGTGGGACTAGATTTACACACTGTCATCTTGGTTCTTATTACCTCAACACTGATAACACCTAATATAATATGAAATTTCATTTTGATTATGTTAACTAAAAGAATTGGGCTATCTAAATGTGGGGAACTAAGCAAAGTGTCCAGGTGAATGAAGTCCAGAGACAGTGTCCAATCTTTCCTTGTGTATTAACTTCGTTGGGCTCCAGCAAGTTTCTCATTCAAACACTGATCTAAGTTGCTTTGTTGATATTTTGTAGAAGTAATTAAGGTGCATAATCAGTCAGTTTAAAGAAAGAGAGATAATCCTAGGTGAATTGAGTAAGACTGTTTCAATCCATTGAAAAGTGGTAAGAGCAGAATGAAAGTTTACCTGAATAAGAGGACATACTCCCATGGAGAGCAGTTTCAACATGTACCTGAGATTTTCAGCCTGCCTGTCTGAAAGACTTGCTTTACAGATTTTGGACTTGCCTAGCTAGCCCCCATGATGAGGTAGTGGATTTCTGGCAGTAAATCTCAATATGCATCTCCTGCTGATTCTGGTTGTACAGGTCAAGTTGACCAATTTAAGGCACTAATGCAGTAAACCACAAGACCAGGGAAAAATGGAGTCACAGTGGGTGGAACCCAAGCCTAGTAGGTAGAGAAAACCAGTCTCTGTGAAGGTTAGACTTGACAATATCAACTTAATTGGCTTTGTGATCCATCCAGGGGGACTGTGTGTGTATGTGTGGGCAAATCACAGAGGCCTGAGGTTGGGGTCTACATCTTGTCCCTTACTCCTTCCTCTGTGGTGCTGCTAGCCTTCTCTGCTTCCTAGACATCATGAACTAAGCATCTTTGCTTGCAGTCCTTCTTCCATCAGGTTCTTTCCTTGTAGCTGCTGCCCATGGGCTGAATCACCTGAAACCGTGAGCTAAATTAAATGTCTTTTCCTTTAAGTTGTGAGTGTCTAATATTGTGTCCCACCAATGGAAAAAGTAACTAATACAGTCTTCTTAGACAAGCAGCAAGAACAGCAATATAGCCCTAGAAAAAACAAGACAGACACGTTCTGAAAAGCTTAGTTTTAGCACTTGATTCTCTGTCTTACTTCATTTCCGAAAGATCTTGGGTGTCTTCAATTCTTTACTGTATTGATTTGAATGTGTTCATTATAACCCAATTACCTCGACAAGAGCAATTATCATTGTATCTGGTACACCCCCCCAAAAAATTCCAGTTTTTGAAAACATTGATTTTTTTCATTAATTCAATAACTATTAATTACCCACAATTTTCAAGATCCAATATTATAAGGTGCCCTGAAGGCACAAAGATGAGTGTGGCATGTGGAGTCTGCCTTCAAACATTTTTCTACCTCAGAAGTAAATGACACAGAGCAGCCACGATCTACAGATAATGAAATGGGAGATCAGAGGTGGCTGAAAGGACCAAGGAAGGCCCCTTGGAGATGAGATATTTGGTCCTTTTCCTGGCCTAACATTTGCAGGTCTGGAGAAAAATACAAAAGGAGAGTCAGGTGTGTCCAAACCAAACTAGCAAACTGTGGTGTTTGCCTTGGCACACATGCTTTTTCCATGACACAGAAAGTCAGAATTTAATTTCAATGAAATTCACCCCTATACGCCTTTGTTTCCTGCCCCAGACTCTAACTTGCAGGGCAAGGGGCCTGGCATGCATGCAGACACCCAGCCTGCACATGTAACCTCCACCACACCTCCTGTGAACGCCAGCTGTCCTCTCTTCCTGAGCCCGGGGTGCAGGCCGCAGTAGTGCAGCCAGTTCTGAGGCAGAGACTTAGGAACATGACCCTGGAGGTGGTGGTTAAGGATAGTCTGGAGTGTGGTGTAGGTGAGTATTTCTCACTCATTAGAGGAAGTATAGGATATGGTTTCCTGAAGTTTAGACACAAACCAAAGAACTCACATTCTGAATTAGAAGAGCTGAGCACTTTAGTCCAGTCAGCACTTTGGGGCAGTTATCTTAAATCTTCCAGATATTAAGTTCTTCATGTCTTTACTGGAGAATAAAAGAAGGCATCTGTCTTACCCTGATCCTATATATCCAGATTTGTCATTGCTCAGTGACTATTTGCCCAATTCTAAGCCACAGTTAAAAGTCACAGGATCTACTCGGGCAGTATTGGGGTCAAAGGGAGAAATAATATATGAAAAAGATATAAAAAAACAAAGGAACAGTAAGGGCTTTAGCACAGTAAGACAGGCAACTTCACGAGGAGAAATGGGTAATAATTTTAAAAAGCAAGAGGAGGCAAATCTTTGGAAGGCTTGGAAATCTTGGAGAGTGGCAGCCTTAACTCCATGCCTTGCTTTTCTAAAAGTAAGCGAAGAAGAAAAGAAAAAAAAAAAGAATGGAGGGAAGGTACAAAAAAGACTACTTTTACCTTATCCCTACACAATGGTGTTTGGCAGACATCTTTGAAAATTCACTTTCTGTATCTATCCAATTACATTTTGTACTTGGAATGTGACTAAACTATTGTTGGAGCAGAGAGAAAGGTGATAATCCATTTGAGTCCAACCTGGAAGCACTTTGTTTCCATTTTGGAAGAGTCTTCATTTAACATTTATAGATACAGTCATGGAAAGCTAAGAATAAGATATAATAAATGGAAGCTTCTTCTAAACCCCTGGAAGGTCACAAAGAGGACCGTGTCCATTAGCTGTCCTTCAGGCATTTCTCTCAGGCAGGGCTGTGCTGCTCTGTGACAGAGTGGACTTAAGGAACTGAAATCTTTTTTTGGAGCTCAGGTCTGTGTGTGTGCGTGTGTGTGTGTGTGTGTGTGTGTGCATGTGAGCCGTATGCCCATGGCTACCAATGTGTGTTCTCTCAGAGAGAATTGAAAGCCTGCTGATAGATTCTGAGTTGGGACACTTAAAAGCTAACATTCATGTTAATGTTGCTCATTTATCCATAAAAAGCACAGAGACAAATACTTTGGAGTGCTCTGCCCTGTCTCCCCAGAGGCAAAGTGTCTATGGACATGAAACTTCAGTATTGGTAAAAAAGAGACTCAAAATCCAGGTTGCAAAAATTCTGTGTATTTGACTAATAGTCTTGTCTTTTGGCATAAATGTAAAGTGCAAAGAGTTTGCAAGCAGGTTGCAATCAAACACATGGCATTTAAAAATAATTTTATTGAATTATCATCAACATAAAATGAAACTTCGCATGTTTAATGGATATAATTTGATGGGTTTGCTGTACACAAATGTACAATATCCTGTGATACCATCACCACAGTCAAGATAATGTACATATCCATTGTCTATCCACACATCCCTGGGGTCCTTTTGAGTATGTTTTGCTTTGGTAGTACAAACCCTTAACATGCGTCTACTCTCTTTAAAACATTTTAAGTGCACCATACTGTATGGTTAACTAGAGGTACCATTTGGTACAACAGATCTCCAGAACATTTTTATTTTGTGTAACTAAAACTTTATTCCCACTGAGTAATATCTCCCTAGTTTTCTCTCCCCCAAACCCAGCATCAGCATTTTCTTCGCTGCTTCTGAGTCTATTATTATGAGGAATCTTTGCTTCTGTGGCTGCCTTCTTTTACTAAACATAGTTCCTTCTAGGTTCATCCTTGTAGTTGCATAAAGGTAAAATTTCCTTCCTTTTTTAAAGGCTAAAGAATATCCCATTGGATGTACACACCATGCTACTTAGGCTGTTTATCCATTGAAGGACTTTTGGTTGTTTACCTACCTTGGTTACTCTGAATAATGCTTCAATGGATATATGGTGCTGATATCTCTGTAAGATTTGATTTAAATACTTTTGGCTATAATAAACCCAAAAGTCAGATCGCTGGATCATATGGTAGTTCCAGTTTTAATGTTTTAAAGAGAATTATACTGTATTCCACAGTGGTTTCATTTTTCTCCAATAATGTAGAAGAGTTTCAGTTGTATCACATGCTGATATTTGTTATCTTTTTTTATGTTTTTGAAAGTAGTCATCTAAGCAGGTGGAATATATGCTATTATATAGGAAGAAACATGATGAAGCTAATACTAATGTTAAAAATAATAGCTATGCTATATGCTGTAATTTGTGCTAAAATTTTATATGTGCTATCATATTGTCATTTTTTATATTTTGTTCAAAATGTTATTTTTAATTATCAAATAATTGCATGTGTTTTATGCACCCCAGTATGGTGCTAATATTGTGAATGATTAAGAAGAGCCCTGACTAATGTGTCCTATTAGCTATGAGAGAATGTGGAAACTGGGATCTATAAAGGTGTTAAAACTTGCTTAAGGTCCCAGTTAAAGGAGTGGAGGAACTAAGAAAAAAGTGAAACAAACTACAGCACTAAGGTTTGTTTTTAAAAGTCCAGCTTTTGAATATTGCTATTTTATTCTTTCTCATGTGGTCCCACGAGCAGTTAGAGGAACATTTATGTACTGAGCAAAAAGAGCCCTAATCTGAGAGGGAGAAGACCTAGGTTCTACCATCAACATTTCTTCTAAGTAAAATTTTGAGTCACTGCAGTCACTTTCAGCTCCCCTTTCCCTTTCTGTAATAGAGGATAAGAAGGAAGAGTGTATCTTGGTGAGTTTCTTTAATTTTCTCCTATGTAGGTCAGTTCATTCTTCCCAGAAGAGTTTTGTCATTCTGTGTGATGATGATGCCTGGAATATCTGTACTCAGAATCTTACATTCTTGCTAAATCTTAGTTGCCCAGTATGCTTAAAATGTTTTTAAAAAAGTTAAAAAAATGTTTAAAAAACCCATGAGAAATTAACATTAATGGATGGTTACTTAAAAACACTCTATTCATCTTATATTTATTTCAGATATTTTTCCTAGATCAAGCCAGGCTATCAGAAGAATTTTACTTTATTGAAGCATTTTTTGATCAACCCCTATAATTCTAATCTGATTTAGCACTCACTTAGGAATAGACACATAGCTTTTTAAGAGGTAGTTATATTTAGGCAATAAGAACTTTATTGAAAATATCCACTTCTTCACCAAAGTTTCATTTTGTGTAGGCAATGGAGAAATTTGTGTTTAACTTTAATCCACAGAAAAATTTGCTATTTGTTATGGTTTAGATCTCAAATGTCCCCAGAAATTCTCATGTTCACAATCTGGCTTTTGAAAGGTCACTGGATCATTGCTTTAGTCCACTGATGAGTTCATAATTCCTTGTGCTCTTAGGAGGGGGAGCCCAGTGGGAAGAGGCAGATCACTGAGGTGTGACCTAGAAGAAGAGTGTATTCCTGTGTCCAGATTCTCCTTCTATCTGTGCTTCCTGACCACTATGATGTCACCATCTCTGCTTTGCCAGGCCTTCCACCATGAAATTTCTGCCTTGGGCTTGGTGACTATGAACTTAAGCCACCGAAATAGTGAGCCAACATAGACTTCTCCTCCTTTAAATTGTGGATTTGGGGTATATTTCCCAGTGATGAGAAAGAAACTAAAACACTATTATTAAGCACCTGATGCACAATGATCAAAGAGGGCTTTTTGTTTTGTTTACATTTTTGAGGGAATGGGGCCTTGCTAAATTACCTAGGCTAGCCTCAAACTCCATCTCAAGCAATCCTCCTAACTCAACCACCCAAGTAACTGGAACTACAGAGATGTAGCACCAAGTCCCTAAACTACATCTCTTGGGCTAAATTGATATCATGCTTGTTTGTCTATTTTTATAGCTGCTTTTATTCTGTTACAACAGGGGTGAGTAACTGTGACAAAGAAGAATGGCCCACAGAGCTGAAAATATCTACTTCCTGGCCTTATACAGAAAAGACTTCTGAATACCTAAAGACTATCTAAATTTTAAAATAATTGTATATGTCTTCCTTGTGGTTTGTTTGGGAGGAAACTCCTGGCTAATATTCTTGCAAGTGTTAATAACCATAAAGAACCATGATGGACACATTGCTCTCTTCTAACTTCAGTTTCCTTTTACAAGTCTCTGTTTCTTTTTTGCATACTTTATATCCCTTGAAACTCTAGTGTAATAGGCACTTCCAGTGTTCTGTGTTGAGCATCTAGGAAATTGTACTTTCTTACCTCTTCTCTTTAGGTGTGACTATGTGGCTAATTCTAGCAAAGGCAACAAGAATGGAAATTTTGGATACTTGCAGGAAGCAGTAAGTGCTTCTTCCTATCTGCCTTCATAGTCTGTGACTTTCCAGGCAGTGGGTGCATCATCATGCTGGCTCACTGAATATGGGCCACCATGAAGCTATTCCCTCTTCACTTGGCCAAAGAGAGTGAAGCTGAAATGGAATAGGCATTTTAAGCTACTGAGATGTGTGGGCCACCATCCTGCCTGGACTAATTGAGGCATGTGATAAATTTTCCCTTATTACATTTTCAATAAAACAGATCATATACAATGATATTATGTGGTTGTTCAACTTACAGGAACCTTGAGTTTCAATTCCCTCATATGTAAACGGTGAGAGCAATATTCACTTTGCTTTAAATTGTGAGGAACAAATGTAATGGCATGCAATTGTCTGGCACAGTGTTTAACAAAGTACATGGCCAATAAACGCTTGTTCCCCTCATTCTATGGTAATAATGACCACAGTACAGTGAGATTATCTCAGGTGAAATCAAATGGAAGATGGCACAAGGAAAAAATGAAATATAAGAATATGCACATTTGAGAAATAGTGGTTTAGGGTTGATGAAGTCTGATACTCTTCTTAGCTCTAGAATTCTACCACTAGACAAGGGCTCCTTTAAAAGTAAATAGGTATTATTGGAATAACTCGGGGAAGCAGCTTTGCCCCATTGATTTTAGACTTGCAAGTTCAGCTGCCTCAGAAATATACTTGCTATAATGTATGTACGTGTGGTTTCAGTTTTAAAAGAGCAGATTAAACTCAAAGTTCTTCCCTTTGGGAAATTTCAATGTCAATATCATTATGTAGCACAAAGCTTTTAGGATAAAATATATTGGAAAGAAATGGTGTATAATTCTTTAGGACCATGACTATCTTAAAAAAATTCTTAACTATGTACCTATGATATATATTTGGCAGTTTAAGAAGTTGTTAAAATGGAGTCATAATTATGCACAAATAGAGGGACAGGGTCTATTTATCTGGTCCCAACCCCTATTATTCTATAAAAGATAAATACAAAAGCTGCCAATGCTGAGTGCTGAGGACAGTGACCTGTGAAGGAAAAGTGGGACTAGAAACAGCACACTGGAGAACACCCCATTGTTCTTTTCTAATGTTTCCCACTCACTATAGTGTATTAACTTATTAGATCTACATCCCAGATGTCGGCGGAAATGTCTTCTCTCAACACACCAGCTTCCATAAAACACAAGACGCAAGTTGAGCATGGTGACTCACACCTGCATTCACAGCCCTTTGAGAGGCCAAGTCAGAAAGATTGCATGTTCCAGCCCAGTCTAAGTAACTTCGTGACTTAGAGAGACCCTATCTCAAAATTAAAACTAAGAAGGGGCTAGGGATGTAGCTCTGTGCCAAAGCCCTGGGTTTAACTCACAGTACAATGAAAAAAAAAATGTGGCAAGGACATGTCAGATATTGTGAACAACTTTCTGCCACCTTACTGCTCCTTTCCTTACTGATTCTTAAGCTCAAAATGAAACAGCAGGCTTGATGTTCTCAGATAGATGTCTTCCTCTGTGAAGCCTGTCCCTGTGTTGGGCACATGAGCTCTTAGGGAGCCACCGAAAAGACAAACTTGGAGCAGGGGATTTAGCTCAGTTGTTCTACCACCTACCTCGCAAGCACAAGGTCCTGAGTTCGATCCCTGGTACCAAAAAAAAAAAAAAGAATTAAAAAGACAAACTTGGATGGGGAAGACCAGGCATGATCAGGCAGGATGGTATAGTTCACTAGTAAATTACCACCAGTTTGGATACCTGTTCAGTATTGTTCATGCTTACATAAAACAAACATTTTCTCTGTGTATGTGTGCAGGTGTTAAGAGATAGATACAGAGATAGAAATGGACAGAGACTGGCAGACAAAGAATGAAAATACAAACAGAAAGACCTGTGTCCCAGAAGAACTTGACACTGTCTGAAAACGTTCACCAATTCAGTTAATAGTTCAGTTCAACTGCCTGGACTACTGCTACACAACGAGCAGTCATATGTAAAAATTTAATAATTTAGCACTAGGTCACATACATATCCTTTATGTCTTTTAAGTTTTTAAAACACTTTTGAAGTTTTCAGTTGTCCATGTGTTCAATTGTTATGAATCTGTAATTTTATGAATATTGTCAAACCATATATGCTCCAGGAGATGAAAATTTTCCTTCTTTTTTGAAATCTCCACGGTTGTGCCTTCAGTATATCATAGGGACTGGTGCATCACTATTGATGTTTAAGAAATATTTGTGAAATGAATGAAAAATAACTCTATTACTTGGAACATATTATAATTATTTTATTTATGGGAAATAAAATAGAAATGTAAAGGGTATTTCAATTGATTTTTGCCTCCAAGTCTTTCTTCTAAGACTTTTACCCCTAATAACTCCTATTCTGAATATCTACCCAATACGTGGAATTTGTGCTAACAGTTATTGATCAGCAGCAATATTTTTTGCATTCTTTTAAGGGTATCCTACTTACATAGAGACAGCTTTCCACACCTTTCAGTCAATCTTGCTTTTCTGTCTTCTAGGTCCAGTGGTATACACACCTCTCAAAAATAAGTAGCTACTCAGCCATAAAGAACAAGAAACTAGAGTCATTTATAGCTAAATGAATGCATATTGAGGCCATACTCTTAAGTGAAATAAATAAGACACACATGTGTAAATACTGAATAGTTTCTCTAGTGTGAGAAACTGAAAGTGTAAATAAGGATTAAAAGGATTAATAATGAATAATTGATAATTTGAAATAGGAAAAGATCCAAAGGGGTAGGGAAGTTGAGAGGGGAAGGGGAAAGGAAAGAAGGGAAAGGAAAAATTATGAGAAAAGAAAAAAAATGGAAACGAAGTCTATGTAAATAGGGAAGGATGGAGGGGATGAAGGGCACACAGGTAATGGGGAAAAAAGTAAAAACCAAGATACATCATGTACAGGTACAAGCACCCAATGATAAATGTAAACGTATTGTATATCTAAAATGTACCAATAAAAGAACTTAGAAAAAAAATAAAAAATAAATAAAATAATTTGACAAGAGGTAAAAAAAAATAAGTAGCTATAGCAACATAAAAGAGGACTTCATATTCATGATTAATTTCATTAAATTTTAATTCTTGAGAAAAAAAGGAAAGCAGATGATCAACTGAATAATCTTTCATACTGATCACTGTATCAGTTACTTTTTGGTGTAATGAAAATCTAGAAAATCTCACTGATGCACAAGAGTAAGCAATCATTTCTTGTTCATGTGTCTGTGGATTATCTGATTGGCTTTACTTTTAGTTTAGGATTTATCCAGGTATGGTATGAGAGTTTGGTGTATTCTGCTTGTGTTTATTTGAGGCCATGTATCAAGGGGTAGTGGATAGCTGTGGGGGTGGAAGGGGATTTCTTCTCTTGGAGGATCACTGAAGCCCTAGAGAGGAAGCCTAAGACCACAAGCTTATAGCACACCTGCTCATATCGTGTTGAGAAAGTCACGTGGCCAAGCCCAACATCAGCATGGTGGAGATATACACTCTTCTGAGACTGGTAGTTGAGACAGAGAAGAGAGAGAGGGGAAAAAAAGTTTGAGAGGTGAGGAAAGAAGACAGGGAGAAGGAAAGAGGGATGATGAGAGAGAGAGAGAGAGACTACTTGCTGTATGTAATCTTTTATTATTTAGATCTAAAATGACCCCCTCAATGTCTCATGGATTTGCAAGACAAATGGATTGTAGAGGACACAATACTCATCAATGGATTCATCCGCTGATGAGTTTAGTAGCCAAATGTGGTTTTAGGAGGGCACATGCTTGTTGAAGGTGGGTAATTTGGGATCATGAACCGAAAAGAATGTATTCTTGTCCCTTGATCTCCCCTACACACCCTGATTCCTGAATGCCATGCAGTGAACAGCTTTCTTCCACCATACTGTTCTGTCATGCTCTTTCTGCCTTGGCATCAGCCAACTATTGACTGAACCTGCTGAAACTGTGAGCCAAAACAAACCTTCTCTTCATTAAGTTGCTTGTGTGGGGCATTTTGTCCCAACAATAGGAATGTGGCTAATACATTAATTTTAGTCACTCTTGTACCAGTGGAAATTTGGTTATTTATATCAGTTAATCAGGCTAAAAATGGGCTGGGGATTTAGCTCAGTGGTTTTGCCACCTGCTACACAAGCGCAAGGACCCGAGTTCAATCCCCGGTACCAAAAAAAACCAAAACCAAAACAAATCAGCCTAAAAATTAAGTGTGAAGTGCTTTCAAATATTGATTACATCTTCAATAAATCAATTCCTGCACTGCTTTAGAGGTCCATAATGCTTCTGCTCCCTGTATCATTCCACTTTGATATTTTCAGGACATTTATTTCAATCCAACTGAACACTATTCAGGTCCATATGATTAAAAGCTTCACAGGTTTCCAATGAATATAACCAGGACAACTCTCCAGCAGAGGTTGTATTGTCTTATATTAAAGAATTAGCTAAGAAATAGCACTGTAGGCAATGTGCAAACATTTACTCATAAAGGCATGTGGCATTATAATAACTTTAGATAAGTAACTAAGCCTGAGATTCCTCCCTCATAAAGTGGGGTTAATGGAAGCTTGTAAGTTTGTTAACTAATGACAGAAAAATTAAGAAAGGCTTTAAAGTACCTCAGAGCAGTTTCTGAGGGTGATAGAGCATTCATAAGTGTTCATTGATGTTATTTCGTGATTTTTACCAATTTTAAGCACTTATGAGTTGGCCTGTTTTTTTCAGCTATGTAAGACATATACATTTTTCTTTCTTTTTTTAACTTCAAAGATGACACAATAAAATGTGTTTTCTAGATTTTATCTACAAAACTGAGATAGGCTTGGCTCGATTTTCTAAATCCTATTTGCTACCCAGTGGTTGAGGGGGTGTGATAGTTCACTGATTGTGTCAGCTTGAGTAAGAAACACCCAACTGAATTGGCTCAGCGTAGTTCTGGGTGTGGAAGACCCATGCTAGGGAAGATTGTGGCCAGAATGGTATAAAAGGGAAATGAAGAAAGAAGGGCAGCTTCTGCTTCTTTAAAGGAGTTCCAGTCTTTTCTGTCACCTTGGATGTCATCTCCTGGCTTCCAGCACAGTCTCTTCAGCCTCCAGCACCAATGCTTCAGCCTTCCATGGAGGACATTTCACCCTCCTTCTATGGACTAACACGGGCACTACAGTCAGCTCCAGGCCTTCGACTGGATCCTCCAGCTCTCCATTGTGTGGACAGACCTTTCCCGCTCTTCCACACATGACTGTGGGATGACATTATAAGCCAGTCTTGTAAATTAGTATATATTTGTATATCTTACATTAAATCTGTTCCTCTAGTAAGCACTGACTGATACAGATGGGGTGGTTAGTGAGGTCTCCCACCTGGTCTCAGGTCACTAATCATTCTCTTTTCACTGAGATATATACCACTCCATTTATATGGCTCTTTGGTCTGCTTTCCTCAAAGTCTATGTCACCTTCCAGAATGCATGCACTTCTTTTTGTTTCAATCCGTATTATGCAGCTATGGCAGAATACCTGAGAATGGGTAATTTATAAAGAAAAGCTATTTATTTCTTTACCATTGTAGAGGCTGCAAAGTCCAAGATCTCAGCACTAGCATCTGCTGAGGGCCTTCTTCCCATATATAACCCAAGAGAGTGGTTCAGAGGGGAGGCAGGGGTGAGCAACCTTAGGTTTTTTTCTTCTTATCTTTTAAAGCCACTAACCATATCTCCATTTCGAAATACCTACATATGAGTTTGGGAATTAAGTTTTCAATACGTGGAAGTTTGAGGGATGCATTCAAAGCATAGCCAATCAGGCTGCTTCCTTTCCTGTCACTTAAGTGCTCCAAGGAACCCTTTCATCTCTGGAGTCTCAGTACCATCATTCCAGTAGCACACCATCCTGAAGCAGTGGCCTTCTTTAACCCCCTTCTCATGTATGTGTCCTCATTTCACCACTTGATCTAAGCCAAAAGGCCAAGAAGCGATTGTGTCCCCATTTCTAAGACATTCGGAGTGCATCCTGAATCTTTTCCTCTCTCTGGCAAAGGACTTTTAAAATCAAAAGTGCATATATTTCTGCTTTCAGGATTGCAGATCCTTTTGACAGAGGAAAAGTATAGGAGGCATTCTCTGCTGGAATTGGAATGAAGGAAAGACATTTTTAGAAAGAGAATAACAAAGAAGCACATGTTGACATATCAAAATATTATGCTTCTGTCACTGTCATTATCATAGTCTCATCTTCTCCGTGGTCATTACCGTCATCAGTGTTGGCAGGATCACTGGTGTCCCTGTGAATGTGTGTCCCAGAATTTTCATCCCAGAACTCGTACATCATGGATGTTGTCTATTTCTTACAGCTTTGAGGGTTCAAGTTCCCCCCCGATACTCCCTTTCCATAAATAAATATCCTTCAGTATTGAAACAATTCTTCTTTATTTCTAAAATGGGGATAAAAATCATAAAGTTCCAGTTTTGCAATGGAGAGTAAAACTTTTGTGTAAAGCACCTGACACAATTCTGACAGTCATTTAATAAATCACAGATAACTTCTTTTTGTACAGAGGAAAGCATTACTCCCTGGTTTTCCTGCTCCAATCTTTAAGTGTTCCCTTTACAGGAAGGTGCAGCTTTGAGAAGATGGAATGCCTTTCTAAGAAGGTGGACTGCCTTTCTGATTTCCGTGATGTGTTGTGCATAGTCCCTTAAAGTTGCTGCAATCAACCCTGGCAGCCTTATTGCCTTATTTAACATAATTTGCTTCTTACCAGGCAGGAACCTAGAATAGTAGATGCCAGAGGCTCAGGGTCAGGAATTAATTATAGGAACAGCAAACCCCATTGGCAAGAAGAGTCCTTGTAAAATGGCAATTTCTTGGCCACTATAGAGGAAATGAAGACAGCAAGCCTAACAGCTACTTCCTTTCTCTTTGGCTTAGAGCACTTGCTTTTCACTTATGAGGCCATCGGGTTCAATTAGACCTCTTATAACAAGCTGCCAGTCACCATCAAGGGACTTCCCAGATATATGTCACAACAGCCTCCTTCTTGTCACTTCAATTCCATCCTGCCAACCTATGAGTGGGATTTCAAACAGTTGAGCTGGTGCATATTGTATAAAATTTCACTTTCCTCCCTTTCTCTTCCTGCTGTTTACCCAGGGCCTTCTGCTATGGCAGGGCAGGCTTTCAGCCAGCAAGGGGTACTCAGCTTATGAGTCCTCAGGGAGTGCCCATCCAGCTAAACCTTGACAGGGGCATTGATCTGGTAGAAGCAGCAGCAGCTGGATCACAGCAGCCCCAGGCTATGGCTGTTTTCAGGGTTCCCATTAAACCAGTCAAGAAGGAAAAGGGGCTCTAGTTCCAAGAAGCAAAGAAAACTACTGAAAAGTAATTCTCAGGTGGTAGCCTGGGCTCCTAAAACACCAGCTCTACTTTTACCAACATTTTGTGCAGTTACACTAATTGGTTCTTCTCCATCAGTCTCACTCACAGTTGATGTTTTTGAGAGTGGCATCCACTTGCAATTTCCCAAATTAGTTCAGACATTACCTCCGTTCAACCACTTGGGGAAGTGTGTCGGAATGCAAATAAGAAAGGAAGCATTATTATGGAATTATACTTGAATCTGCTTTATTTAAACAATGCATGATAGTCACAAACTTTTCTATTCTGGCTATTAGCAGTAACACATTTAGCAAACATAGCTCCCAGGAGATTAAGGAATATTGTTAAGTAATGCTGACTTGATTAGATTTTATTTTTTTATTTTTATTTTTTTTAGAATAAAA
>NW_004624767.1:5769421-5816699 GCF_000247695.1 Heterocephalus glaber | reverse complement strand
AAGGGAATGTCACTTCCATCTCCACTCAGACTCCAGACTCGACAGCCAGCAGTGGGTTCTGCTCGGTGGCAGTCACACTCACACTCGGTGAGAACCACAGCGTGTTGTCTGAAGGGATCTCCTTGGCCCGCAGGGCTGGGATTCGACCCCGTGGGTGGCTCGCATCCCACGGGAGTTACGCATGAGGGGTCTTTATTAGATTTTAGTATTTGTAGATAAGAAGATATATTTTTTTATCACCAAATATACATAATAACCAAAAAGGGGTATGAAACAAGGGCCACGCTGGACATGTCCCAATCACCTGATTTCTCAGATACCACCATAACTATATGATAGGTGGAGCTATTGTGTTATGAGGAAAACTGACAAACTTGGACCCCAATGACCTGAGCTTGCATCCAATTTCTTGAACTTCATGACCTTAGAAAATTTACTGAACTTGAACTTTGATGTTAATTTTCCTATTTGTAGTGGAGAGACACCTACTTATCTCAAAGTTTGCATGAAGATGGAATAATTATGCTATTTGTCAAGCATGGCAGGAAGAGCTGCACATGTATTCAATTAACATGTGGTCCATAGTTGTCCTTTTTTACCGAAATGAGAAAATTGACGCAGACAGACTTTGTGACAATGTGATAGAGCCAGGATTCAAACCTATGGATCCTGAATCTGAAGCAATATCCTGAATCATTCTGTGATGTTGTATCCATTTGTTTCAGAGAACAATTCCTGGTTATTCCTTAAAACTTCATAGAAATTTATATGGGTAGTAATGCTTAGAAGATTTCAAGAAATAATTGAGTAAAAATGTTAGAGCTATTTCCCTTAAAAATATAATCATATGTACAGAAATAATTATTACCATTTATTTACTTAGTAGAATTTTAGTGATGGAAGACACTTTAGAGACCTTATATTCCAGCAATTTAGAATCAGCCCATTAGCAAGGTCAATTTTGTTTTGTTTTGTTTTCTTTTGAGCTTTCAATGAATGTTAATGTTGAATACTAAAATATCAAGTGGAATGTGGAATTCACCTAATTTTAAAAAGTATATACATATATATATATATATTATATATATACATGGCATTCAAATACACATAATGCTTTAGTTTAACTCATTAAATAAAATTAACTTACAAGTTGACCAATAGGAGAACAAAGTCACCATTTTCTTCTGTCTCTTCCAGCTTAAATTAAATGAATTATTTCAAAAAGGCTGTGCCTGATTTGTAGGGTAGGTATGTTTCTCCTTTTATGCTATATTCTCCTTCTAATACTCATCATTCATAACTGGTTTTCTTTGTTTATTTGTACTCAGTGCTAGCCTGTGAGCACCTTGAAAATAATGCTGAAGAGAAATCGTTTTCTAAGGCATCAATATAACTCAGTGGCATTTGGGTAATTTAGTGGGACCTCCTTTTTGGAACATTGTTTCCAGGCCCTAACTTACCTTTACACTTAAAAACAAAATAAGTTTTCCAGGATCCAGATGGAAAAACGGAAAACATCATTACACCCCCATGGTTTGAAGATAATGTTCTAACTCCTAAGAAAGTCTATCTTCTTCTCTTCATAACATAGGTTTATTTAAGATTTGTTGAAGCATTTCCTTTTTTCTAAATTCCCAGGCAGACTTAAGTGCAAAATCTTTAGAGTCTCCACAGATTTTTCAGTCCCTATTTGAGATATAATTCCTAGAGATAGAGAAATCCTTACCCTTTGGGGGCTATAGCAAGCAGAGAGAGAGAGAGAATCTCTGTTTTGGTTTTTAGTTTTCTAATATGCTTTTTAAATCCATTAGCAACTCTTTTGGAGGCAAATGGCAGCTTGTTTGTGAAATTAGAATTACAGTTCTTGGGAAGAGGAACTAGAAGTCTATGTTTAATTCTCCTTTGTCTTCAATTTTACGTTATATTGTAGATATATCTGCTAGAATATATGGCCTTCTGGTCTCACGAATACTAAGGTGGCTCTAGCCATTGCTTTCAGTTGATTTCCTAGAGGAAGCTGTCTTAGCTACTGTCTCATTGCAGGGACAAAATACTCAACAACCACAAGTCCAAGGAGGAAGGGTTTATTTTAGCTAACAGTTTGTAGAGGTTTCAGTCCATGGTTGGCTGGTTCCAAGGCAGGGTGGCATGGCAGAGGGGCATGGGAGACAGTTTATGACAGGGCAAGCAGGAAGCAGCAAGACTTCCTTTTTCTTTCCATTTTTATTCCATCCAGGCTATAGGTCTTTTGGTTGGTGCCTCTCAAATCCACTTCTTCAGTAAGTCCATAACCCGGACACACCCAATTCTATGCTAACCCAATCAGTAGACTAACCCAGAATCACACACCCATGATCTAGTCACTTCTAAAAGCTTTTTGGCTTGAATAACCATAAAAGAATAATTTTGGTGTTCTTGTTCTTGTTGTAAGGCACCAAGTTGATGCTGTGGGCCATCTGTGAGTACATGAGGCTTTGGAGGGACATCTAGATATAACCCATAACAGAAGCTTACTTGACACAAATCCAGGAAAGAACTAGAAAAGCAGTATAGCTGTACATACCCTTCTGGCAAAAGAACAATACTTTCTTTCTCCAGACATTGTCTTCCTTGACTGAGAAACACAAAGCCAAGAAAGAGGTGCAAATCGTGAAAAGGAACAAATGAAACCATTTGACAGTAAAAATGTTCCATGACATGGATGAAGCCTGATTCTATGACAGACATTTAGGTCAATATCTCAGACATGTCTCAATATGGTAAAATTGTTGGTTTTATTTTTGACAGATGAGGAAATAAAAATAATGCGGATGACAACCACAATGTATTTGGTATATTTTTGAGACTCTTTCCTAACTGTACCTTATGTATAAACTTTCCATGCATCATTAACTAATTTGCCCCTTACAGGAACTGGTGGGAGAGGCACTATTGTTATCTATATTTTACAAATGAGAAAACTCCAGGTTTGAACAGTTTATTCACATCATTGGTAAGAGATAGAACTGGAGCTTAAAACTAGTAGTCCAGTTGTTGATTCCATGCTTTGGAAACTAATACTCAGAGAGGTTACACACCATGTACAAAATCATTCTTTTTGGTCTAGATATCTGGTTCTAGAATGTAGGCATGATTAAGAGTGCTTTAATACCTTTTTAAATTGATGAGTTTTGTTGTTCAATTAACAGTGCTTTAATACCTTTTTAAATTGATGAGTTTTGTTGTTCTATTAACAGTGCTAATACTGCTATTCAGGCAGCAGAATTGGAGTTAGAAGGAAAAATGAAATAGTTGGTATTCATATTATTCAAGAGCAAAATTGGCCTGAAATGCCCAGCTAACAATCTTAAGTTCACATTTTCCTTAGAAAGCTTTTCAGTCTTAACAAAGGTTTTTTTGTTCTATTGATCAAAGGCAATAGACAGGAACAAGCTACCCCTGTGCTCTGTCCTTCCTAGAGTTTTGTCTCAGCTGCCTCTAATTTTTCTATGCCCATGAAACCACCTTAGCTAAAGTTTATTTTCCACCCTGTAGACTCTCACTGTCTCCTGCTCCCACATACTGTAAGTCCCCTATGGTTGAATGTGTCCACTGGATTAGCAAACCAGCAGATTCAGGACTGCTGGCATTCAGCAAAGAGTGAGTTGTCAGTCTTCTTTTCTGCAATTCCATCTCCGCAGGGACACAAAGAAATGTGAGGGAGAGGAGCTTACCTAAAGCTGCTAGACTCGCACTTTCATTTTAAAACTGACTAATCTGATTCTGATTATTCCTGGTGAGTGACATTAAGCTACCTTTTAGAAACATTTGCAGTCCTAAGTATCGACTGTCAGCTGATGACACCTTCCTAAAAATCCCAAGCACACATACTCATGGTCACCACTGGCATGGGGACCATTCAGGTTCTGTTGTAAGAGTCCCTCATCCTCTGTGAGAAGAAAATGTGTCAGCATTCTGAATGTAAATGATGCTTCAGAGTTCGCAATATTTACATTTACGCTGGTGATTACTGTTACACCTAGTGAGAGAGAACCAAGTAAGAAAACAGTGGAAACAAAATCAAGTACATGAGAAATAATAAGGCATATGTGAGGGACTATAAACATCTCAGCATTGCTTGAATGGAGTATTTGATAGGGGAACAAGTTAAAAAAATCACAGGGCATGTCAATAAAGAAAATCATGATGAGCTTAAGAAATACATTGAGAATTTGGACATTACTGTATAGGAAATGTAGACATTGAATGATTGTGAAGCATTGCACTTATGTGAAAAAATTTAAATAGATTGATCTGGAAATGTTTTGGATAATAAATTTGAAGGGGGAAATAGAAGAGGTTAAAAGAGGATTCATGAAGCTACTGCACTAGTGAAAACAAATAATGTGGGCTGGGGATGTCACTCAGTGGTTCTGCACCTGCCTGGCAAGCACAAGGTCTTGAGTTTGATTCCTGGTACCGAAAACAACAAATGATCATTGGTTTTTCAGATATGGTAGTGCAAATGTAAAGTGATGAACAACCAAAATAGTAGTAAGGCAGATGTAATGACTAATTGGATATAGGGGAAGGGAAGGTAAGAAGAGATTCTAGTTTTCTTTGAAGTTTCCACCCACTGAAGTAAAGAGACACAAGAACTCTCTGTTATCTGTTCAAAGTTTAACTTAGGGAGGAGTGGCAGTGGCCTCCCATACAAGATTTTAAAAGGGGTAAACTTGTGACATATGGGGTACATCTAACTCTTAACAAGGCTAGAGGAAGCAGATCGGGCCACCTACCGCCAGTTTCTAGAACATATTTAGTCAGAGTTTCTTTCAGGGTCCTATTCATCTTTTCCACTTGCCCTGAACTTTGTGGGCAATAGGCACAGTGTAACTTCCAATTGATATGTAGTGCCTTTGCCAACAATTTGGATATCTGTGCCGTGAAGGCAGGCCCATTGTCAGACCCCAGGTAATGAGGGATGCCAAATCGGGGAACTATCTCCTGGAGCAAAACCTTAGTTACTATGTTGGCTGATGGGTATGAAAAACAGTCTCAAGAAGAGATTAATGCCTGAGGTTTTTCAGAGAAGTGGGGATTTTGATGTTTCTAATTGTAAAGATCACTAGTTGTAAAAGGGACATAAATCAATCCTCCCCCGGGCTCTGTCTGTTTCAAAGGAAAAAGGGAGGAGGAAGATGGGCCTGATGGACCATAGCACTGTCCCAATTGAGTGCCAAAGTTTGATCGGAACCTGTGGGGCCCCAACTTCCGTGACCACATTTCAAACCTTGCGAGCAATGTGCACAGAATAAGTTCCCACAGGGGGCCAGCTGACTCTGAAACTTGTCCATTCTGATTGACACAGAGTTCACAATTTGCCTTTAGAAAATTTCATGCCATATTCATCTTCTCTGTCTGTGGAATAAATTTTTTTGAAATTATTCAAAACACAATCAAGTGGAGTTCCTTCTGCGGACTGTGAGGAACCCATAATTTTAGCCTGTGAAAATGCAAAAGGCACACAAAGCAAGCAGACAGACAACAATAAACAGACAAAGACAAACTTTGGCCACATAAACTTCTGGGGCCGAATGGATTTGGACCCCACCCAGGGAGTCACTCTTCTGAGGACTCTGACCCAGTTGAGTCTGCTTGCCATTGCAAAGAGACTCTAGATAGGGGAACCTGCGCCACATCTGGCTTCCTCTTACCTACCCACAGTGCACTAAGAATCATTCGATTCTTACCTCTAGAGGCTTTCCCAATAAATTCCTGTGGGTCGGTTGATCGGCGATAGGGCCTGACTGGGACCGGTCTACCCAGAGCCCCAGAATACCGTCAGGGTGGCCTCTCCTTCTGCAGACCAATGTCCAGAGGGGCCAAACACCGCTGATGTTCAATCCTGGTCTCTCCTAAAAAGAAACAATGGCTCCAAGATTATAAGCACCAGAGTAGCTGTCTATCTCGCTGGGACCTCCAAGAATGTTACACCCAGTGAGAGAGAACCAACCAGAGACCGATATTAAATCCACACAGGAGTTTATTACTGGCTGGGACCTGAGCTGAGCATCGGACTCGAGCCTCAACTGGGGGTTGACAAACATGTTTTATACACCTTTGAGGCCAAAAGTTTCTAGGCCCCCCCTATGGGATAGAACTAGTAAAGCAAGCAAAAGGTACAGAAGCAGAACATCCTGCTGTTAGAACATTTGTAAAACAATAGTTGATTAATTGTTATGTCTAAAGAGACTTTCTAAGGGGAGGAGGTTTTCAAGCTTCCTCCTTCTGAGTTCATCTAAAGGGCAGGCAGGTGGGTCAAGCAGCAATATGGAGTCTGTCTTGCTAACTAGGGTCCTTCAATTACATTCCTCTTCTGTGCTATTTACTCAAGGTTAAAAATGTGCTAAATTAATTAAGATTGTCACAGATACCTGCCATTCCAATGGCCTGATGTCCTGTGAGTGAAATCTAATATCATTATTCTATTAAATATTAGCAAAGACTCTTTGGGGTACTTTTTTTTTGTATTTTGCTCTAGCACTCAAGGACATTAAGTAACCTACATCAGGTTCTAACTGAAATGTTAGCTGGTTGATCATGCAGGTAAAACAGGTTAATTATCAGGTGGTAGCTGAATAATTACTTAGCAATTGGCATCTTAGATTACTGTTATAATTATTTTGGCCCTCTTCACCAAAACACAGATTGTCCTTGATAATTACTTATGGATTCACTGAGCATTATTAAGAGGAGGAATGCTAAAGGCTGGAAACTAATGGTAATTATAGCTCCAAACTCAAAAGGAGGAAAGGTGGTCCCAATATTACCCCCAATATTTAGTGAGTGCTTTGCTTAAACATATTGCACATTGTTTTATTATATACAGTACGTGGAAAAATACTGAGAGCAGATAAAAAATCATGTTGATTATTTAAAACGCAGGGGTTCATATAGGAAAGAAATAAGGAGGCAAAGAAGAAAGTAGAGACACAGGGAAGAAAAAAGATAATAACATTAATAGCCAACAGGACAGCCTAGAAAAGAAAGCATAGGAGGAAGAGTTGCTAAAAATTAATAGAAAGCAAATACTCTTGTGGGCTGAAGATGGCCCTCCCCCCAAATATGGTCTTAATTTCTAGAACTTATCAATGTTGTGTTCTGTATAAAATAATTACTTTTAAAGAATTATTGTTAAAGATTTTAAAAAGAAGTAATTGTCTCGTAACATCCAGGTGGGTCCTAAATCCAATCACATGTAGATCTATTAGAGAGGGGCAGAGGGAGATTTTGCAGTCAATACAGAAGCCACTGTGACCATGCAGGCAGAGAGGGAAATGATGGTGGCCACAAGAGAGAGAGAGGCCAGCAGCTTTGAGGCTCAGAGGAAGCACAGACCTGCATATCCCTTGATTTTGTCTTAGCATTACTGACTTTGGCATGAAGAACTCTAGGAGAATAAATTGGTTTCGTTGTAAACCACAAATTTGATGGCAATTTGATTCAGCAGCAGCATAATAAATAAATAGTCATTTAGCCATTCAAGATTTTTATCTTATTACCTATTAAGGAGAGTTAGGTGATGCTTTGAACACCAGGAGTGGGAGAGGGATGGAGGAAGGAGAAGGAGAAGGAGAAGGGGAAGGAGAGGAAGGGGAAGGGAAAGGGTAAGGGGAGGGGGAGGAGAAGGAGCACAAGGAGAAGGAAGGGAAGGATGAGGAATAGGAAGAAAGGGAAGAAGGAGAAGAAAAGGGAGGAGAGCAGAGGAGAGAAGGAAAAGAGGGCAGGAGAAGAGAGGGGAAGGGGGGAGAGGAGAGGAGAAGAGAGAGAAAGATAAGCAAGCTTCCACAAACAGATAGGTACAACATAAATGGAGGAGCCAGAGGAAACATGATAGGAAAGAAAGAGAACAATGTGAGATTAGACAAAATTCTAGAGAGAGGAAGTGGTATTAGCCTATCCTGTGAAGATAAATAGAATTTTCCAGCTGCTTTAAAATCATCGGTACTTCTCAGTCTCAAAACAACTTTTAAAGAGAACATAAATTATTCATAATTTGCAGGTTATAAAAATAAAATTAGACATAAGGGGCTAAAGGTTTTGATTCAAATTTACAATGTTGGAAGGCGTAGCAGTGGGACTCCAGCCTAGGTAGTGCTATGCAAACTTTAAACTTTTTCTATGTGTGGTGGCATTAGAATAAATGCATGGTATAGATCAAGATGGCAAAAACAGCTTTTCCATAGGTCCCTGGTCAAGATCTTAGATTTTCCGATGAGTCCTGCACAATTTCCTCTTTCATATTAATTACCCAGGTCATAATAATCAACAATGACCCGGTTAGGCAAAATATCTCATGATTTTAAGAGTAAAACTTGTTACTCCTCTGGATATATAAGAATCAGTTTTGACTATTGTCATCCCAAAGATTCACTCTCTTGCCTCTCAGTTTGACTCAGCCTTCCCCTAAGAATCTTTCCGACACCTACGTGAAAATATAATACACACAAACACGTGACAGGCCAATTAATGCCCTAGACAGAGCGAGGAAAAATGAGTTGGGCTGCAGGCCTGAGGAATCCCAATTTGATAGTCAGGACCTTTGGCTTGATTGGGCCCCAGCAAGTGACAGGTGTTCTGTTCTGTTGTGTCAGTTTTCAGACTTTAGGGAAGGACTGGCTTCTAGGCAAGCATCTGACTGACTTGTCACCGGTAAAAGCCAACACACAGCACTCAGGAAGCCATTGTTAATGGCAGAGCACAGCTGGCTGGAGATTCCCGGGGGAACCTACAAGCCAGTCAGTGCTTGTCAGCGTCACTATGACAACTGGACACTCAGGAAGGAGCTCTGGAAAAGAAGAGTAGCAGATAACAAGGCCACCTTGCGAAATCCTGTGCTTTGGGCACCTGGGGCATATTGTGCCCAAAAGTTGCATGATATGCCTCATATTCCTCTTATTTGCTCACAAGAATGTAGAGTTTTGATCCCACAGAAGAAGCATGTATAACAAAACCAGTTCCCACTTGAGTCAGGGAAGGGCTTTAGAAAAAAAATACCTTTTAGCGTAGTCTGTGTTGTTGTAGAGAGAAGTAAAAACAGCAATGGCAAAACAATACCTAGCACAAGCAATACCTAGCGCTCACTCTGAGTCTATGTGCCAAGCTCTGTTCTAAGCGCATTCAGGCATATGAACTTACTTAATCCACACCACGTCCTCATGTGGTGGCTGTCATTATTATCCTGTTCTATACCGCAGGACAATGTGAATGTGGTAAGCTGGAAGTATCATCAACGTCAAAAAGATTTAGCCAGGGACAAAGCGAAGGAGTGTGTGATTACCTACATCAAGGTGCAGGTATTTCTAGAGAAAGCTCCTACGTTCTTAAGGCTGGCTACCTGAGTTGGAATTCTGGTTTCAGCCTGTATTAGACAGATAACCTCGAGGAAAATATCTCATTTCTGTAAAACACAGTTTCTTTATCTGTCTGTCTCAGTCACCTTCATGTTGCTGGGACACAATATCCAACACTTAGAACTTAAAGGAGGAAGAGTTTGTTTTGGCTCACGTTTTTCAGTTCAGGGTCACCTGGCTTCAAGGCATGAAGGGCATGGTGGAAGGGTGAGGTGGAAGAAATCTGCTCACACAGAGCCAACCAGGAAGCAGAGAACAAAGGAAGCAGATGGGCAGGAAGATGTATCCTTCGGAACCATGCTGCCCATGACCTTCATATTCTGACCAGGTCATGCCTCCTAACAACATACTCAACTCTGAGGAAAAATCCACAGATGAATAGAATGCCTACACGATTGAATCAACTTCCAAAAGACCCACCCTGAACACATGAGGTATTGGGGGACATTCCATATCTAAACCATAACACAGTTAAATAGAGAAAGTAATACCTTTTTTGCATGATTGTTCAGAAGGGCAATAGCATAAGGTAGAAAAGGTACTTAGAATTATTTATGAAAAGTAATATGTTCTCAACAAAGTGTTCACTAAAACATTTAATTCATATCTCCTAGGCACAGAATCCTATCTGAGACCAAATTGCTCTGTCTCAGTTTCCTTATTGATAAAATCGGGCCACTAAAGTTGCATTGTATATTAGGCAAAAGCACCATAGTTGATCACTTATTTTGAAGCACTTTATGAAATAGCAGGGCCTGTTGAAGTATTGGATAAGCTGCGTCATACTATTCCATCATTTTACAACAGGAATGAAAAGGATCTGGTTGGGAAATTGAGGTTATGAATATTGGATGAAGTACAGAAACCCAAATAGCACAGTTCTAGGTGCATATTTTCTGCTGAATAAGTATCAATTCTCATTTCTTATAACTCTTTCATCTCCACCAGAGGTTTATTTTAAAATTATTTATTTCTGCCTTTTCTGCTCAGACAAACATATAGTACAGTAACTACTGGTGAAACTACCATACTGAAGATCTTGCAACCAGAAGTAAGGTAATATTTTACCAAGCTTTTGATGTCTGATTAATTTTCTTAGGGGAAAGAAGAGGAAATTGTTGACCTGTTTATCCTCTGATTTCACCTAGGAAGGCGCATGACAAGTCACAGCTAAAGAAAATGAGTGGGAAACGTGTATTTTGTAAATACGTTATGAGCATCCCCTGCACTGCAGCTAATTTGCGGGGTGAGGAGGAGGTTTGCTGTGGATTGTTAAACACAGACTCACATGCACAGACACACACAGACAGAAAGACAGACACACACACACACACACACACACACACACACATACACACACATGCCCTCTTTCAACTGACATAGTCTGCCACAAGCTTGGTCATCTTGATAGTCAGCCGAAGAAAGATATTTACTGTTTGTCTGCTTGATACTTGCCAGGTTGGTAATCTCCAGGGTAGTTTGTTTAAAAAGTCAGTGATCACCTGGGGATTTAGCTCAGTGGTTTCACCACCTGCTGCGCAAGCGCAAGGACCTGAGTTCAATCCCCGGTACCGAAAAAGAAAAAAGTCAATGATCACAGGCAATGCTTTTCAGTGTTCCAACCTGCTCCTCAATCCTACTAATGGCCTGGGTTCCTGGGGTGTGGATAAAGTCACAAACAGTTCATTACTGGAAGAGATCATCTTGAGAAGCCTTGGTTTCTTCTGTTTGAATGACAAAAGTCTTGTTTTCTGCTTATTTTTTTATGACAGCAACTCAAGAGGATCTTTCTGGGTTTGCTGAAATGCTACAAATTACAAATTCTACAAAGTAGCAATCAAAGACTAATTAAATTGAGGAAGAGTAGAATACCCGTGAAAGAATTGCTATCTTCTCCCTAAACTAGAAATTCAATTCTTCTACGTGAGGTGGAGTTGCCAACTTTTGAAACATCATAGTTGATTGGGGAATGTGGATTGTAGAGTGACAAAAATAAATGAGATGTTCTCCATTTGTTGAGTCAGGTATAATCTGAAGCTCTGGAAAACTTTAATGGAATCTTTCTGTTTCTCATCCCATACGAACATTTCCATTTTAAAGGGGCAGAAATGGAGGCCAAGTGCATGAGTTACTAGTCCAATTACATATAGGTAGTTATCAAACTGAGACAGAGATGGATGTATCCTCAATACCAAAGGTTTATTGCTCTTTCCATGTCAATAGGTTTGGTGAATCCTCAGGGACCACTTAAATCATAATATATTTTGAACACATTTTCACATGTTTTATACTGACTCAAAGAGTTTAAATTACTTCCTTGTAGTTTCACACATTACTGAAAAGGGCTTCTGATGTGGTCCTGGAAATTGGTACTTTTAGGGATGTATTCACTATCTTCTTTCAGAAACAGCTCTACCCACACTGTGCTCACCAGACCTCTTCCACATACTAGTGTTCCTCCCAAGCTTTTAAAAGATATGCCAGACTCAGAAATTTCACTATTCGTCAGAACAAAGGCACTAAATTCTATGGTGGTGAGAGAGCACCATAAATGTCACATAAATTTCTAGCTATCAGTGGACAAATAAACTGTAGTGTGCCAGTGAGTCTGCCAAGGATAGTTAGAGTGACTTCGAAGGTGACAAGAGAAGAGAACTAATTTGAAGAAACTAGGGAAATCCTCATTCTGGGGAAGATTTTTCAGAAACTCTCAGCAAAGCAAATAATACCAATCTTTTCCAAGAGAGATTAATCTCATCCTTTATGTCTCTACATTTTTAGGGACCAATGGAGCAAGAAGGTTTCAGAGAGATAAATTTGAACTCATTATGAGGAAAAATGTTCTAATAGTCAGGGTCAGCTACTGATGCTTCAAGAGTAAGCAGAGAAGAACATGGAAAAAAACCACTGAACCTAGAGAGAAGAATGGACCACTTATGAATATGCAGCCATGGGTTGGTCATTTATCCTCGCTTAGCCTTGGTTTTCTTCTTTTGCAAAAGAATGGGGTTGGAAAGCTTTTTGAGGTTACTTCCTAATCTCAGATTTTAATTTTAGCTCTAACTATAATTGAGGTCTGGGCACATAAGTTGGAGTGCCATGTGTCAGAGATGTTATAGGAGATTTAACCATCAATTTCGATAGAATTAAACATATATTAATACTTTTTTTCTAAATTTAGAATTCCACTGATTTCACCTAAAATAAATTTTAACCCTACTTTAGTGACTTATTAACTATGGAATAATTGAACATTTGACATTTATCATATAAATTTTTAAAATATTTGAAACATCTAATGGGAGAGAATACAGAGAAAGAAGAAAGGGAAATTTTACTCTTTGTATAGATTTTTAGATGTAATTATTTTAATATGTCATAACACTGTCATTGTTGACCCACAATCAATTAAGATAACTTGTGTGCTGCATACCACATGATCTGTTAAGTACAGACATGAGAATACCACTCAGTTTTCCTACCACTGGGCACAGCACCAAAACCCAAAACATAAAGGAGCGATTTAGCTTAGCTCACATTTAAGGGGATTCAGTCCATGAACAGCTGCTCCAAGGTAGAAACATCAAGGTAGAAGGACATGGGAGAGTAAAACTGCTTAGTTCATGGTGGCCACAGAGCAAAGCAGGGGGGCAGTGCCAGAGAGTAAGAGGTAAGTGACCAGAAATAGTACCCAAGCTCATGCCACCATGATCCACCCAGATAAGCCAGGGTGTGGCCCCCAACCTGGTGGGTGGCTCCTCAACCAATGAAGTTGACATAGTGGGTGCTATCACCAGAAATTCTGGAATTACTGCAGCTGGAAATTTCAGATACAGGCCACCGCTACTGTTTTGTTGTTGCTGTTGTTGCACTCCTGTGTATTCTCGGTGTTTTTTTATTTGTTGTTTTTGTTTCCTGCATCACTGATTCTGATTAAGTCTAGGGTAAATATGTCTGAGTATGAGCAGTGAGCATGTTCTTGTTTCTCTCCACTAAGGATCAAAGGAATGTCAGGCGTTTTCAGTTTTCAAAATGGAAACATATTACCTCAAAAAACCAAAGCACTGCCACGAGAAAGAAGGGGATCCAGATGTTAAACAGCCAAATGTGCAATGAATATGCATTGCAGCCATGTTAGCCAAAGAAATTGAATGTTTTAAAAAGCAAGAAATGGTCAGTGGTGGTAAATGCTGCAGAGAAGCCAAAAAAAAGAAAAATGAGAGCTGAGATGATGCTTTTGAATCATGCAAATAGAAAGTTATTGAAATCATTTATGAGGGCTGTTTCAGCATAGTGTTGAGCTCAGAAGCTAGAGGTTGTGGGTTAAGTGAATGCAACCAGAAGAAACATCATAAACGGCAAATACATGACCTTCTTGTTTATTGATTAAATTCCAGAGTGGACAAATACAGTAATTCATTTCCATCAGCTCACATGGCACTGGCCCTGTCTCCGAGAGGTGATTAGCATGCTCAGGCTGTCTTGTGGAATGAATCATTGATAGAATGGACCTCAAGTGCTTTAAATATGAATCATGGCTGCTACCTTATTGTACACTAATCAAATATTGTGAGCCTTTATCTGCTTCTAGTTATATTTTAAACTCTATAGCTTCAGCCATCTTGGTAATGGCTTGTTGTCTCTCTAATAATGCAAAATAAGGAAATATAGTTTGTCTTTTAAGGATACAGGAAAACTACAAGGGCCATGGAACTTGATCTTCTCTGTACCAGTTTCAGTCTTTTATACGTTTTATTTTATTTTTAATTGACAAAAGTAGTGTATATTTATGATGCACAACATGATGCTTAGATATTTGTATACATTGTGGAATGTCAAAATAAAGCTAATTAAATATCCACTCTCTCACATACTTATTTTCTTTTGTGTGTGTTAAGAACTACTTTTAAAGTCTAATGTTTTTGCAATTTTAAGTATACAGTGTATTATTCCTAAGAATGGCCACCACAATGTAGAATACATCTCTTAAACTTACTTCTCTTAACTGGAATTTATATTCTTCAACCAACATCTCCCCAGTTTCTTAGTTCCCCAGCCTCTGGGAAACACTATCCTCTCTCAGCATCTATGAGTTCAATCAATTGCTTTTGATTCCCCCTATAAGTGAGATCATGTAGTATTTGTTTTTCTGTGTCTGGATTTTTACCCATAATGTAATGCCGACCCTCTTCACCTATATTATCACAAATGACAGGCACTGCTTTGTTGCCTTCCCTGACACTAATAGCCTCTCTGCACCCCTTAGCACTTTGAGACTGTCTCAGAAAATTATCATGTTCTCTGTTCTCTTCAGTTGATCATGTTCTTACTTCCCGCTTCTTCAGGTTTAGACATTCAAGTTCACTTCCAACACAGAGTCAGACAGAATTCCTTTTACTAACCACAGAACAGAGGTAATACCGGCCCCCTGTCTTACTATTAATAAACGTTGCCTCTGAGCTGTTGTAATTCTGGATGTTTTCCAAGGAAAAACTCAAGAAAACACTTGAAAATAAATGCAATTATGCAATGTTTATGCCACTATTTTATTCATCCACTTATGTGTTTATTGAATAAATGTTTTAGGGCAACTACCATTTATTTTATTTTTTTATTGTTCTGGTACCGGGTATTGAACTCGGGTCCTTGCGCTTGCAAGGCAGGCTGTGGAACCACAGAGCTAAATCCTCAGCCCTTCAACTACCATTTATTAAGCACAGTTCTTTTTCCTGTTGAGTATTCCATTTTTTATTTTTCTTGGTGTATCTAATGAAAGACCTATTCAAGAAGTGGTTGCTGAAACAATTATTAATAAACAAATGGATATCAATTAATGGGATATATGCAATGCAAATACTATATGTAAAAGGAACCTTGAAAAAAATAATATCATACTGTGAGTTTGGTAGCATAAGAAATTAATATGGCTCACCAAACACCAAAAGTGTGCTTTAACAGACAGATTAATGTGTTATTGATAGCGATATTTTTGCATTCTTCACATTGACACTGTCAGTGAGGACAAAATCCAGTCTTAAGGCAGCCACAGAAATTCAACAAAACTATAGATGTCAGAAAGTGAAATATGTGGTGTCAAGCAAAAAGGGAAGTGTCTGTCACAGCATTCTGATGAGGGTTGGGTGTCTGCTACTGGCAGGAGTAATGAGCTGAGCAAGTCTCAAAGGTCAAAGTTCCAGCAGGAAAAATGTCACTTGGGAAAGAAATTCATCTAATGACAAAATTAATACTGTCAAGTTATCATGGTGCCAGTGATTTCTTCCATGAGAAAAACAGCCAAAGAAGCAGAATTAGAAAACAAAACCAATGAAACAGGAAACAGAAAACAGTGGAGTCCAGTAGTGCATATCAACATGGTACCGGGAGCTTACTGTGACTTCCTGTTCAACAGTGCCATTTAAATTTGCATCTCAAATAATGGTAGAAAATTCTGCAAGAAATCAGAGTTAAAAGGTTCAGATAAATTTAATATTAACATTTAATATGTGTATTTTGGTGATAACAAAGTTACAGACAGTACCTGAAAAACTGGTGAATAGAATAAGAAGTACTATAAATTGGAGCTTCTAGCTTATTTAAACCTCTTTCTTCTCTTTGTGATTAGAAGTATATTTGAAACAAGGATTATCCACTGTGAAACACTCAAAGAAAAACCTATGAGTGTTAAGCAATTGAAAAGTAAAAAGTGTAATTTCAAATCTATGATCATTTTTAGCATATTTCTAACATGGCAGAGACACACACATGTCCAACCAATGGCCATAGGCTCTGTAGAGTGAGTAATGTGGCTGCATCAAATCATAACTTTTAACTTTATTAGTTATTTGCTTAGTCACTTTCTCATCATTGGGACAAAATACTCCACAGCTACCACTTAGAGGAGGAGAAGTTCATTTAGGCTCATAGTTTTTGGAGAATAAATTCCACAGTTGACTGGCTCCAAAGCAGGAAGGGCATGGTGGAAGCGTCTGACAGAGGCTAGATCCTCATGTCATGGTGACCAGAAAGAGGAAGAGAGAAGGCAGGAGACAGAGAAGGTGACTGTGTATACCCTTTCAGGCCATTCGAGACAAAGTATCTTGTGCCTGCAGACCACAAAATTATCTCTACAGATGATATGAAGAAATCTATGAAAAAGATACCAGTCTAAGAAGTTTGTCAAGTACAAAATCAATAACGCACCAATTACAGTTTTATTTCTATAGTAAATTGAAATAAACATTCCACTTACAATAGCACTAAAAACTAGAAGGATTGGGTAAAAATATAACAAAACATAAGGGATTTTTATGCTGAAAACTGCAAAACAATGATGGAAGAAATCAAAGAAAATTTAAATGAACAGCTGCTTTGAGCTGCAACTTGTAATCTGACTGAGATGTCAACACTAGCCAAACTAGTCTGGCTATTCATTGCATCACAATAAAATATTCTGGCGGAAGTTTTAGAGAAATTAGCAATATGATTTAAAAAAATTTTGGAGAAAAGCAAGAAAACAAGATTATCTATTTTTAACTTGGCATACCACCTGGCATCAAGACTCACCATAAAGTAACATAAAACAGTAGTAATCATAATAATGTGATATTGGTATGAGTTTAGACTAATTGATCAATAATATAGAATAAATAACTAAATATGTATATAAGCACATACACATTATTAGATAGACTTTCATTTGGATACAGGTGCAATAGGCACTTTGTGACAGAAAAGTAAACTTTTTAAGTAGCGGTGAGTGAACAATCAGCTCTCAATATGCCTACCGTCTCTCACAGCTTATAAAAATAACGCAAAACTGGATCACAGACATAAAAAAGTTATACTACAAAATTTCCATTAGAGTCCATCATAGACAAAAGTTATATATCTGGGTGAAGAAAATATTAGACAAGGCATCAAAAGCATCATCCAAACAAAAATTTACCGAAATTTTGAATTCTTCAAAGTTAATATGGTCTGCTGAGATAAATACTTAACCAAATGAAGGGAAAGTAGATCAGAAAGAAGGTCACAAGGTGAGGGGAAATATTTACAAAGCACATGTATCATAAAAGGCTCAGAGTAAGCTCATATATAAATTTAAAACTCGATAAAAATCTAATATAATATGGAAAAGCACTAATATGGGGAAAATACTTCATGAAAATCTTTAGAAGGCAAATATGTTCACGCAAAAATGTTTAGCATTATTCGTGATTAGGTAATGTAAATTAAAAGCCATAATTAGATACTGTTACATGCACACTATAATGGGTAAATGCTTATAAAATCACATAATAAAAGGAGGAGCTATAAATGCTGCACATTGCTAGTGGGAATGCACAAAGGTATATCAACTATGGAAAACAATTTGGAAGTTTTTCATAAAGTTATATATATATATATATATATATATATATATATATAAATACCAAACAACTCAGAAATCGCATTCCTCAATATTTACACAAACACCTCTACATGAATGTCTCAAATTTTATATCCAATATATAATTTTAAAAGCCTGTAAACACCTCACATACCCTTTCGCTGGTAAATGGCTAAACATACTGTGGTAAAGAGCGCAGAGCCAAAGTTGCTGTGTGTGTATTAGAAGTGGAACACTGTACCCAAATGGCCTGAGCTGGTAGCTAAAGATAAGATCTTAGAGAGAGATTTTCCAACTAGCAGATGGGGCTTCTCATTTTCCACTGCCTTGTTTATGAGCCATTCAAACAATTACCACTAAACTTCAGGTGACCCACATCTTATTCCTTTATATATCTTATACATACTCCTCCCACTCTCTCTGCCCTCTCTCTTTCTTTTTCCCTCTCTCGCTCTCCTCTCTCTCTCTCTCTCTGTTTCTCTCTCCCTGTCTCTTTCTCCCCCGAACTTCTCTTTCTCCCTCTCTTTCCCCTTTTCTTGCCCACTCCTTTATTCCTTCCTTAATTGACCTGAGAATGCAGAACTGCCCTCCTGACTTATTGGATCCTTCCTGCTAAGGATTTGTTAGTAATAAATCTTTATGCTTCTTTTTAATTGTGGTAGTGTATTGAATCTGGGTCTTCCTTTGGAAAATCGGGCTGCTCCAGGTTTCCTGGATTATGGAGAAAACACCAGGGAATATTCCAGTGTCAGAGGGATTGTCAGGCAGGCATAAATTGGACACAGGCCATGAGGACATATACCAGTATAAACAAGTTTTTAGTGTGAAGGACAATTAGACATCTAGCCTGCCTGCTGAGTAAAACCTCCTGTGACATTCACACTATAACTCCTTCTCATTTCCCCATCTCAATTGGTCTGTAGATTATTGTTAGTTTTCTTAAACAGGAAAGTTGAATACAGAATTTATATGAAGATACCAAAAAACTAGAAGAACCAAAATTTTAGAAAAATAAAAATAATTTGGGCTAAGTTATACTACATAAAATATAGTAATTAAGAAGTTAGTGGCACAGTCAGAGACCATGGTGGGGACAGAGGACAAAGTAACTTAACTTGTTACTCATTAAAAACATGATTTGCAATTTCTTCTGAGTCAGGCAGGAACTGAAAAATTTTTCCCCTAAAAGAGAAAAACAATTCTGCCTATGCTTCAAACTAATAATCTTGAAATCCTTTTCTGTGATGAGAGTTGATGAACCCACTGAAAGGTGATTCAAATTGAGATCCCTGTTTCTTCTTTGGAGGATCTCCTCAGATTCCAGTCAGTGCCAGTATGGCTTTTGCACAAGGAGAGTTGAACAGACCAATGACAAACAATAGAGCTGAGAAATGAGGAAACTATAATCTACACAATTAATTATTTTATTTGCTTTCCTTTTGCTCAGCTCTGTACATACACATGGTACATATTATATGACATGATATAAAAATTATATGACCCAATCTCCACAACTTCAAGGAGGAGAGGTTTAATTTGGCTCATGGTTTTGTGGGATTCAGTCTATGGTAAGTTGGCTCCAAGGCAAAGGTATCATGGTGAAAGAACTTGGTGAGGCAAAGCTGCTTAGTGCACAGTGGCCAGGAGGCAGAGCAGGAGAGCAATATTAGAGAGAAAAGGGTCAGGGACCAGGCATAGACCTCAAAGCCACACCTCATGATCCACCTAGGCACATCCAGGTGTGTGGTCCACCAATCCCCCAGGCAGACCCCAAACCCAGTCAAGTGGGCACCCAACCACCACAATTATACATTTCAATACAACTAGAGGAGAAGAGTTGGAGAATTCCAACACATGCAATGAGGAGATGGAAATGCTAATTTTCCTGTACACACATATATGAGTATTGAATTACAACACTGTACCACAAAAATAAATGCAAATATTATATGACCTTTATAAAATAGACACAAGCAAAAGATGTAATTCTACATTCACCAGGTCAAATGATTTTTGACAAACACTCTGTTGCCAATTCAGTGGATAAAGTATTATCAACAAATTGTGCTTAAAACAGAAAAGCAGGAAGTATTCATAACCTTTGCTTCACACTATTTACAAAAATTAAATCAAAAAGAATCACAAACTTAGGTGGAAAAGACATAATTACAAAATTTCTTGAAGAAAATGTAGAAGAAAGGTATGGCTCTCCTAAGGAAGAATGTCTTATGGTAAAAGAAACATAAACTAAAAAGAAAATATTGGTAAACTGGACTTTATCAATCATGGCCAAAATTTACTGTTATTCAAAATACAATTTCATGAAAATAAAGGCATGCTATGGACTGGAGAGAGAATATTTGCAATCTATGTATCTAATGGTGAGTTTTATACAAACATGAAGAGCTTCTACATTGAAATAGAAAGAGGGCAAAAATTGAATTAAGAAACTTGGTAAATAGCATAAAAATATTTAAAAGATCAGTTAACACATGTAAAAATGCTAATAATAATTAGTCATCAGAAAAATGCTGTGGAAACAATGAAATATACTGAAATTCTCTGAAATGACTAAAATTTCAAAAGACCAAGAAAACCAATTGTTAGATACTGAACTACTAGAATACTCACATATAGCCAGTGGGAATAAACATGATTAAAAATTGGCAAGAGTTGGCTATCTCTTAACATTTATACACTAAATGACAATTCAGTAAGCCCATTTTCAGATATTTTACTTAAAAGAAAGGAAAACATATGTCCTGAATACAAATTGTATCCAAAAATTCATAGAAGCCTTAGCTATGCTAGACCTGAAAACAATCCTCATATCCACCAAATGGTGAATGAATAAACAGATAGTGGTATATGGATGTGATATACTACTACGTAGGAAATATAAAGCTATAAATACAATCAATAATGTGGCTGTTACTTGAAAATGTTAATCTGATTTGGAGAGCACAAATGATTAAATTTAATGTAATTCCATGCATGAAATCCTAGAATAGCCAAAACTGATCTACAGGGGCAGAAATAGGACAATTGTTTGCCTTCAGCCAGGATATGAAGGTTTGGCTACTAGGCTTATAAGAAAAACTCTGAGGTGAGAAATATGCTCTGTATGTCAGTAATGCCTTTATTTTCGCAGTGCTTATAATGATTGCATTTTAGTTTCTGTAAATTCATTTCAAGCTTGTTAAAAGTTTCAGTTATTTCATCCAGATGATTGATACATTTTACCTCTTTGAAATTATCATGTGTACCTGCCACCCAGTCATTCATTACTGAGCTCCTTCAATCCATTTTGGGCACCTTAACTAGAGGGAAATTTTTGAAATGCAAATTAGATCCATCGCTCCAATACTCAGAGCACTTCAAAGGCTTCCAATTACATTTGGGATGAACCCTCATGTTCCTTACCTTTTCCACAGGCATCGTGTGACCCAGCCCAGACCTATCTCTTCAGCTTCACATTGGTGGCTCTTTACATTATGCATTTGCTACTTACCATTTTTTTTAATATGCTCTTCTCATTCTAATCAAAAGAGCCTTCGATACACCTGCCTGGAATTCTCTTGCTCCCCTACACACTTGTTGTGGCTCATGTCTTCTTTCTATTCTTATGAATGTCTTCTCAATTACACTTCTAGAACATCTTCCATGACGCCTTGGTGACGTCGGTTATCCCTACTTTACACTTCCATAGAACTGTGCAATGAAAGCACAAGTCCTGTTCAGTTCGTGGGGTGACACTTAAAAAAAAAATCACACTGTACCAGATTTGGAAACACTGGACTAGAGTCTCTTAATTTTAAAATGCATAAATTGATTTACTTTTACTGGGTTTGTGTGAGAGATTTGCAAGCCAAGATATCAAAGAGCAAAAGAAGTTGTTGTGCTTCTCTAATTTAGCCACTGTAATCTTAAGTACAGATGCAATATTTTTGCCTTGTCTTGTTATCCCTCTTATATTTCCAAGTGACAATCAGTGTTCTGGGAAGTGTTTGTGGTTCCTATCTTGCATTTGACATAATTGAATTAGTGTTAAAAATTCCCACTGCCTTGAGGCATTCTCTTGAAATAGTCAAGTAATCATAAGTTGGGGCTTGATAATATTGTACACCAGAAATTTGCTGTCCTGTAAAACTGAACAAGTTGAGTCACTAATAACATCTTCCATTCTCTCTAGGCGCAAAATGAGAAAAACAGTATCTGTATTATTAGAAGCATATTACCCATATCATTATCCATTATTATTAAGGTGTTGCCTATGGTTATTAGAAGGAATATGAATTCCCTGACACAGAGAAGGGGTTCAATAAGCAGTGATCCTGAAAGAATCCAGCAGTAGAGAAAAAAGACATGATTTTGTTTCTGTTTATGAAAGCTGAAAGTACCAGTTGAGAGAATCAATACAAGCCACTTTCTCAGGTCAGGAGACATAATTGAATTAAAACACTTCTGTCTACATCTGCAATTCTATTAATAGATCCCAGGCACTTTAATCAATGTGTTTCAGGCTGGCTTGTCTGTCCCGGCAGATGCCTATTTCAAGTCAAGACACCTGCATTTGTAAGAATCAGAGGTTCTCCCAGCTGGGGGACTACAGGATAGGATGAGAGAGAACTAAATGACAATTCCTTAGGGGCTAGACTCAGGTGACTTAATACTACAACAGTGCTCTTTTAAGGTGACTAAAAGAATTCCATTTGTATTTCTATTTCCCCAAAAGCCTTATTATGATTACAAACTTATTACATAATCCTTTCACAAATCATTCCCATTCCAAGATAAAAAGTCCAGAAGTATTTACATTTACCCTCTGGGTCATTCAAATTATAAAGCTCTGTATTAAAACATCGAATCTTGCAAAAATAATCACACTTAAAACATGTATCTTATTTATTATCATTAACAAATGTGCTTTTAGTTTGTAAAACTTATATCGCCTTAATTTTGAATGATCGCTTTTAAAAATAATCTCTTAATTGGCAAACAATAATAAATTGAGATGATAAAATTTTCTCCTCCAAATGGAATAAACAGACATTCAGTCACTTCATTCTACCCTAGAGAATGTGTTAGGATCACAATAAGAATGTTAATTTGATAAAGTTTCTAGAGAAAGGGTGGGAGGAAAAGACAGGGGAGGCCAGAAGAAAGTAGAGAAAGCTATCTAGATGAGTGTATAATATATTTTATATTTTTCCACATTACATTTGCTACAAATCAGGTCCTTTGGTCCTTTGTGATATTTTATTGGCGCTTGTGTTGATGCAGAAAGCCCCACGTAAGCCTTAGAAAGTGACATGACTAGGGCTCCCAAAGCATCAGAGACACTCACAGGCTGATTCCAGTCTCTCCAAAATGCAGTCTGACTGACCCTCAAAATCAAGATTTAGCCTACATGCCATGCTGCAGTTATTCCTTCACAGCACAAATATAAACGTAGAATCCAAGATTGCACTGAAACAAATGACAAAGAGTTGAAATCCCCCCAAATACATAGCAAAATGTGGATCTCATTTCAATTCTAAATAAGAAAAGTGAGATGGGAAAGCAGCTGTGCTCCTTGCAGTCCTACACACTCCTGGGACTAAGCACAGGTAAGACTGAGTGTTCATATGGTCCAGTTGCTGTTCTAAGCACTGGACATTGACTGAATCCGCTCTTAAACTTCTTAACAACCATAAAGGTAAATGTTACAACTCTCCCAGTCCATTGCTGACTACAATGAGACACAGAGAGATTAAGCAACTTCCCAAATTCCTCTGGTTACTAGGAGAGGAATCCTCAACTCTAACTCGTGTAGCTTTGGTTCAGGACTTCTACAGTTATATCATATGCTGTTTTGCTTCTAGAAATGGGAGTGAAGGGATGGATATTTAGGAATTTCCCTAACCAATCAGCATCCCTGACTGGCCACCAACCAGTCATAGGAACCTCCAATATCTGCCTATCAAAAGATGTGTTTTGCATAAAGTGTCAAGCAATTTATCACTGTCTTGTCTCAACCAGTTTCTAGTGGAAGACACTCCATTTTCTGAACTTTAGTTTTCACTGAAGTAGAAAATTACTGTGGAAGTCAGGCTTGGTGGCACACACCTGTAATCCCAGCACTGGGGAAGCTGAGGAGAAAGGGTCAAAGCAAGTTTGAGGCCACCCTGAGCTACATAGTGAGTTCAAGGGCAGCCTGAACTACATAGCGCGAGACTCTGTCTCAGAAGAATATATTGTGGATTATGTTGAAGTGTTTGGAATTTGATAGAATGGGTTCATGTTTTCCCATATAAATGAACCTCAACTTCTCACATGAGAAGGCTTCTACCAAATGAGACATCTAGAGAAATCATCAAAGAGGTTTATCTGTTAACCCTGAGGCCTGGAAGCACTCATTTGAAAAATACAAAATTATCCTGGAAGTTAGAACCTGGTGACAGAGATGCAGACAGCTTGGGTTGCAATGTCCTTGCAATGAAAGGACATCGTTTCCTTCAAAGCTAGTGACAAGATGCTATGTTGCATGACAGAAAGATGGACTCCAAGAGGCCCTGAAAAATGGGTGAATCCATTGGCATGGGGAATTGGGCATTGTGATCACAGCTCAATGACTCATGTTGGTGTTCCTCTGACAGTTGCTGAGTTGTCTCCTTAAGATAACTCTTAGATGAAAGAAAAATACTGCAAGCATGAGGTGCATCCCATAAGGATGGTAAATGGAATGAAACCTAGATCAACTATCTCACAGAACAGCTGAAGCAGATGAGCCATCCTTGTAAAAATAGCCACCTGTCTCTTCCTCTACACCACAGATACTTACTAGTTTAGCTTTCCCAAACTTGAATACCATCCTTCCAACCAGAATTATGCTCCTCAAAGCTTCCAGATGCCTATAAAAATATCAGATGCGTACATTAGCTTAGAAGATGAGGGGAAAAGACAATGTATGTGTCAATGCATTCAATCATTCTGTTAAAAAAGAAGTGCTGGTGCTTTTCTAGACATTTTATCAAGGACAGGCAGCACAGAAGTGAATGGTAAAGACAGACTTACTTTCCATGAGGAAATTCATTACGTAACAGAGAAAAATAGGACAACTCATCCATAATTACATAGTGGATACCACGTCCTTCCTAATCAAACACAGTATGCTCTTGGAGCACAAGAGGGACATCCCAATCCAGAGAAAGGCTCTAGAAAGTAGTTTCACATGCGAAATTTTGAAAGGTGAAGAGATTTAGATGAAGGAGCCACAGGTCACCTCAGGCAGGGGAGGAAGCTTACGAGGAGGCTTGAAGGTCTATCAGGAATGTTGCTGATGAGCTGGGAGATCAGGCTGGATAACACTGCACTTTCTCAGCTTTAAGATGTTATTATTCCATTTTTTGAAGTGGTTTTCCAAAAGTTAAAAGAAACAAATATAAAAATAATTTAGAAAAAGCAAACCGCAAAAGCTTTCAAGTGTATGTTTACCACTACCGATGAGCTGCCCTTCATGCATTAGTACTCTTAGCCCACTTCATCTCAGAACACACTTACACAAGGCAGAACTAAGAAGTATATAAGGGGCCAGGGATTTAGGTCAGTGTTACTGCTACTGCATGGCAAGCACAAGGTCCTCAGTTCAATTCCCAGTACCAGAACAAAAAGTATATGAGCTGGGAACAGTAGGTCAACAGATACACAGTTACAGTTTTGTATGATAAATAAGTCTAGAAAACCAATATATAACATGAGAACTTCAGTTAATAAGATTGTATTGTACACTTGAAATGTATTGAGAGTAGATTTTAGGTATTCTTATAAAAATGAAAATACATATGCATATGTGACATGATGGATATGTTAATTTGCCTGATGTACTGATTATTTCATCTTTTCCATTGCTAGGACAAATATCCAACAAAAAGAGCTTAAAAGAGGAGAGGTGCCTCATGTTTCAGGGCTTCAGCTGGTTCAGTCCATGGTTGACTAGCTCCAATACAGAAACTGCATAGTGAAAGTGCATGGCACATGTCCGCTGCTCGCCCCATGGGATCCAGGAAACAGAGAGAGAAGGGAGGAACCAGGGAAAAGAATGCACCCTTCCAGCTAACACCCCACTAATCCACCTCCTTCAACCAGGCCTCACTTCCCAGCAGCATATTCAGTCATAATTATAGTGCATCCGTGTTAAAAATTACCTTCTGAAAGTCTCAACTCTGAACGTGATACTATTGGGGGGCACTTTAGTTTTAGGTTTTTCTGTCTGTTTGGCTGGTTGGTTTTTTTGGTACCAGGGATTGAACTTGGGTCCTTGTGCTTTTGAGGCAAGTGGTGGTTTTTTTTTTTTTTGAGACAGGGTCCCACTATGTAGTTCAGGCTGGACTTGAACTCAGTACACAGTCTAGGCTGGCCTCCAACTCACAGCATTCCTCCTGCCTCAGCTTCCCGAGTACTGGGACAAAAGGTGTGTGCTACCACACCTGGCTTATTGAGGGACTTTAGACTTTCGGTCTAAATCATAAACAGTACACATATAGCAAAATACCATGAAGTACAATTTAAATATGTATCATTTGTAAAAAGGAATTTGTGTGAATCTTTGGTGACAGAACAGTGAAAATAGGGGAGTGAAGAAAATATACTTCACAAATATCCATAATTCAGTTGCATATTATACACAGTGACAAAAACACAGACATATGAAACCATGTAGAATGGATAAATTCGTCATAGTATATGTGTACCACTTACTAACATACAGATTTGAAGAAGCAGTGGAAGAAGATCCACAATGTATGACTGGGTGGATAAAACAATTCATAAAAATATGTATATATAAAATAAGGTGCCATTTTTGTTAAACACAGAACAATTGTATAATGAGTCGGTTGTGAGTATCTGCGTAAAAGCACGACAAGTAATTGAAGTAATTGTTAATGGTCCTTGTTCTGTTGAAGAAATGAGAGGGTAGAAATTGCAGGGGCCTTATATTTAAAAGAAATGTTAGATGTCCCATTTTTATTGTTTAAAAACCATTCTACAACATGCACGCATAGAATATTTTCTTGCATTATTTATGATTTATATATGGTAAACATATCTATATTTTAAATATACCTAAATATAAACATATTATCTAACTAATTAGCTTTAAATCTTTTAATTTGCATTCTACTTCCATTGTATTGATTATATTTACTTTCCTGAGCCTGATTTGACTTTTATTTTTCACTTTGGATATGTGAGATTTTCTTGATCTTCACATCCCATTGATTGCTTTTCTGTCACATGCTAAGCATAAAAGCCAACGTTTTATAACATCTGACCCCAGTCAGCCATGCCGCTGAACCCACATGAGTAACACCTTTAGACAGACTGGCAGAAGGTACTTAATGTGGAAGATAATTCATCAAAATAGTTCGTTGAGTATACTTCCTTCATAGAAAAATCTGTATAATCCCATACCATAAGAAAGAAAAATCATCTCCCATCAGAATCAGGCCCTCATCAATAATCAGGCCATGCACAAAGTGCTTTCTTTCTCTATATACAAGTTCCATCATGGGAGAAATAAGCAAAAGAGAGGAAGCAAAAAAAAAAAAAAAAGAAAAGAAAAGAAAAAGACGCATTCTGAGTTGCTTTGTGAAAATGACAAGTGATATGGAAGGAAATTTTATTATTTCTTGGATGCTATTTTAGTGTCTTAAATACTATACAGAAGACTCTTAGAGGTCAATATTATGGCTAATAACCCTGGGAATCTCACTCATTCATTTATCCTACAAACATTTATTAACCACTAACCGAATTTCAGGAACTGTTTTAGATGGTAGGGAAATAGTCGTGAAAAACAATAAGGAAATGGGCCGGGGATTTAGCTCAGTGGTTTCGCCACAAAAAAAAAAAAAAAGGAAGTACCATAAGGACACTTAAGAAGTAAAATATATAACTAAAATATATATGACTGTATTTCATCAATCCTATAATTTTCATCGTATAGGCAATGATACATATGATGGAACAGGTGCTTCTATATATCTTTGGTTCTCTTAGTGGTACACACACAAATCTTGCATCTTAAAAATCATGTCTAAACCTTGATAACACATTTGGTACTATGATGGAGGCTGAGGCAGGAGAATAGCAAGTTTGAGCACAGCCTTTAGGGCAAGTTAGGGACTTAGACAGATTATGTGTCAAAATAAAATATGATGATGATGATGATGACGGTGGGGATATAGCTGAAAGGGAGGGCCCTGCATTCAATTCCTAGTGCTTAATAAAAAAAAGTATGTATGTATGACTCAGGTCACAGGTCTCTAGGTCTCCTAGAAAACCTATCACTGCTTTTCTCAGGAAATTCTTAATAAAATAGTCTCTTCCATGATTTTCCTGGGGCCATTCGGTTTTTATTATTTATAAGAAATTTAACCAAAAGCTGATTGATTTAGCTTTTCAAATGCTTGGATTTTTATTGCGATACTTTTTTGGAATACAGATTTAACCACCAGGAAGCCAAGATTCTAGATACATATTTCATAAGACAACAACAGCTAGTGGTAGTTAATAACTAGCTAGAAATGGTTCAGGATTAACTCTATGTGACCCAACTTGCTTTAAAAGCATCATCTCCAGTTTTCAGGATACATAATATCATGCTCAATTTACAGATGAGAAAATGAAAAACCTGCAGAAGATACAAAAATGAGTACAATTATGGTATAACATATTTTGGTGTCTAGAGCTATTTCTTGATTACTGTACAAGGAGCATCAAGGACTGATTGTAACAGTGACCTGCCATTCAGTAGAGTTTTGCATAATCAAGGAAAAGCACAATCTTATCTAGAACTTTCAAAATTCTAGGTATTTCATTAAAATATTTTATAGCTATTTCAGCTAAGTGTTACCAAAGCAAAACTTCACAGTCAAGCAAACAATACAGGTTTTGGAGTGAAAAATTTTAAATTCAAACTTTACCTCAAATTTCACTCTTACTATGTACACAAAAGACTCAATTCTCAGAACCCATTTGTTTATCTATTAATAGGAAAGAACGCTTCTTCCTTTTCTGAGGATCAAGTGAAAATGTCTAAATGAAACCTAGCTTAGAATATGGGAGGCAGCTAGTGTTATTAACTCAGTTTCTAGTTAAAAGGTGTGGTGAAAATAAAAAGTGTGATAGTCAGCATAACAGTCCCTCAAATATGTTCTTGTCCTAATCTCTGGTACTGGCAAATATGTTATATCGCATAACAAAGAGGAATTAAGTTTGTAAGTGGAATCAAGGATCAGAGAACCTGACTTTAAATAGGGCAATTATCCTGCATTATATGTGTCCACTCAATATAATTTCAAGAACCTTAAAAATGAAAGAGGGAAGATGATAATTGGAGACATATCAACCTAAGGACTCAGCCTGACACTGCTCACTTTGAACACAGAAGAAGAGGCCATTAGCCAAGGAATCCAAGCAGTCCCTAGAACCCAGAAAGTACAAAGAAATAAATTTCCTCTTACACCCTTGGGAAGGAACATGTCCCTGACAACAGCTGGATTGTACCCCAGTGAGATCCAACTAATTCTTGACCTCCAGAGGTGTAAGATAACACATTTGCACTGTTTATGCTAATAAATTAATAGTAATTTGTTATAACAGCAAAAGAAAAGTCATAAAGAAGCTAAGAGCTGGTGAGCCTGGGTTCCAACTCTTGCTTTGTTACTGACTGTGACTCTTTCCTTAGAGAGATTTGTAAGCTATGCCTTATTACATTTTTCTCATCTGTACAATGGAAATGATAATACTGAATACCTCTGGCATTCAGGGACTGAAAGAGTTAACCCATATGTAAATAATGTCAACAATTGTTTGACATATGGTTACTATTTAATAAATATTACCTATAAACATTTCTTTAGAGGCCAACATTGATAGTGTGGATAATTGGCTTTTTATGCTTTAAAAGCTGCGAACACCTACATGTCTACATTTCCAAACCATTTGTTGCATAAACTTAGAGAATTGCTAATATAGTACAAAAACTGACACCCGGGAAGGAAAATTCAGGGCATGCTGGCAGGGAGGGCAGAGGCAAGACAAAAGGGGGTTGGGTTATGAGAATAAAAAAGAAAGGCAGACCAGCATGTGGAGGAGTCAGAACAATAGCAGACTAGCTGCTATTTTTTAACCTAACATTTTATCACATTTTCTTTTAAAGAACAACCCCATTGCCTTCAATCAAAGAGAATGCACCTAATTATTTGGCATTTCAAAGAAATAAAATTTGAAAGAGCTACTAGAGTTACCTATCCCTCTTTACTAAACTGGAGACATCAAAAATAGATGTTCCTGGCATGATAACACACTGAAATAAAAAAGAAAATTAGAATTGCCATTCCTCATTTTCCTTTCTCCCCAGGAAGTATTCAAGCAGATGGGAATATCAATTTAGTTACTTGACATTTAAAAGCACAAATGACTTAAGAGCTTTATGATCCCCTCCCATTGAAGCATATTTGATAACATCTGCCCAACATCTTACACTCACATCAGAGCCAAGCATGATTTAACAACAGAGAGCGAGAGGGAGAGAGATAGTATAATCCGGCAACCTAGGGTTCTCTCCCTGGTCTTGATACCAACATAAGCACCAGTCAGTGTCTAATCAGAAATAAAGCTTATTATTTTTGAGGTGGGTTAATTTTTACCTTAGCTAATATGCAATTAATAATATCAAGTAGGTAGAAATGAGATAAGTAATAATTTTCTCAAGGAGAATATAATACTGCCCAAGGGAAAGTTTTTATTCACAGCTGTAGAAAAAAGGAAAACCTCTCTTACTGAAATATTGTATTAGACAATCTACAAAAATATTGGCTACTATAGTGAAGGGCCTCATTTTAAAACAATAAAGTATTCTCTTTTGTTTTTTCTAAAAATGTGTATCCACCTTTACTAGAAATTCTATTTCTTTTTTATGTAAGAAATTACAGTACCTCATTTGTATTGTTAACTCACTAATCATCAGTCTTAAGCGCAGAACATAAAAATATATGTAGTATAATCTTTCCAGTTTATAGAGTCCTTTTAAAGAAAAGAAGAGGGATGTCATCCCTAAGACATTTATGAAGATTGGTTGGACCACCTTCAACAGAAAAGAGCCATAAAACAATTAGTGACATTCATCAAAATCTCTAGAACAAATAACCAGGACCTCTTGACCCAGTCCTCATACTGAATTGAAATATAAATCTCTTTAGATACCATAGTGTAGATTTTGACTAATAACAGTTTGAATTCTTTTAGAACTGTCTTGGTATTATGTATGAGTCTCTATTTCATTTGTGTCCTGACAAACTGTTCTGGAATCAGGAGTCTATGAAATCTTACTGAACACAGCTGGATAGATTTATTTATTACTAATACTCTCCATTTTGTTGTCATGGTTCGTAAGGTATAGATGGCTTCAGCGGGACTTAATTTGTTAAGTCCCTCTATTATACCATAAATAATGATAATGAAATAAGAAATTCTGAAATTTAAGGTAACCTTAAAGACAAACTCATGCAATACCCTAGTTTTCTACTTTGTATGGTATTTTTAGCAATTTGGAAGCCATCAGCAAGCCATGTAGTCAAAAGTTCAACAAAATATTCATGAAAGATAGTTAATTTATTTTATTCACCAGATCTATGTGAAATACACTTAGTTCAGCTCAGGAAATAATTTTGTGTTGCATTTCATTTGCCTGAAATGTGCTTGTTTATAAAATGTGACTCTCAAGGTATCTATTTTTAACAAGTTATTAAAGATTTTCTAATATATAAAGTTTTTATCTGGATGAAGGGCACATATACATATAGAGACATTTGCAAAGACAACTGCAGCAACATACATATCTGCTGTAGGGCTCATGGTTAAAATTGGTAGCTACAGTGGTTTATTTTATGTGTCAACTTGGCTGGGCTAATGGATGCCCAGATTATTGGTCAAACACTTTCTCTGAGTGTGTCTGTGTGGAGTTTTGTAGAATAGATTAGCATTTGAATGAGTAGGCCAGGCGAAGAGCACTCAGCTTTGATCAGTGTTGATAGGTATCATCTTCTCTGTCCAGGGCCTAAGTAGAACAAATAGGTGGACAGAGAGTGGATATACAATGCCAGCTTTCTCCAGAGGACCCTGGTTAATCAAATAGAATATTAAAGAAACAAAAATGTGTGATTCAGGGAAAGGAAACATGTCACAGATTTAAACCACATGAAAATAAAATCATATTATCTACTGATATTAATTTAGGTGCTACATGATATGTTGGACTTAATAATTGAACTTAAATTTAAAAATAATATATTTACTTGGGAATTTCAAATCCAATGTCTCTATTATACAAACTCCATGACAATATATTTGAAGTGCACTCTTATCAAGTTCACAACTCAGTACCCTGTAGATCACCAAGAAAGAACTGGCAACATGTGAACTGAGGAGGAAACTAAATACAAAGTTGAATTAGTAAAAAGATAATCATATCTGCTACTATAGGCAAACACAAACAAGGAGGCAGAAACCAGAACATTAAGTGAAGAGGAAAAAATCAATATTGTGGCATGAGGATTAGCTGTGTAATACACTGGTAGATTATCATGCTATAGATTTACGATTAAAGCATACAGGAATGATCTTGTTTAAATTTACATCTGTTTTCATTTATCTGGATTTAATACAATATATAATGAATCCCTTCAATAAGGTCTTTGTAGTGTACCATATTCATCAATCCTTCTTATGGTAATAACATGTTATTGGCTATCACTTGATCCGAACACTGGACATTGTATTAGCCAGCTATTAGTAACTATAATGAAACTTCTAACCCATGATTGAAATATGAAAATTATGGGAACAGAGCTCAAATTTGGATAATTGTATTCTCCTTCTCTGGAACTTGACGACATTGATTGAAAGACTGAAAATATTTGGAATGAATTCATAGCAATGGTAGCAGCTAAATGCACCATCCAACAGGTGTGCAACTTGGATGGTTATAGATTTCCTCTTTTCTAGTCTTCTTTCATAGTCATATTCATCTCATCCTGATGTTTCAGTTTTTGGTTGTGTTAACCATAACACATTTCGGTTGATTATTATCAAATGTTACATGGAGCTTAATATTTACTATATTCGTAGACTTTGAGTGAGAACTTTAGAATCTCCATATCACTTAGTGACCACATGATATTTGGCGTATTTCTTGCCCTGAAACTAAACTCCAGCTTTCCCATACAAATAGTAAATAGAGCTGTGCAGTGATTAAATTAAATAATGCCTGTGAGCATTTGGTCCTTGTGTTAATATACGTAGCTTTTATTCTGATGACACTGGGTAAGAAAATTTCAAGCAAATATATACTTGCAAAATTTAGTATTAAATGAAATATGTCACATGGCAGCAAATATATTGCATTTAATAAACACTTAATGAATGGTAGCAGGCTAATGTGAATATACAAAATAAAATGATTCTTCACAGAGCTACTGTAGTCCATAAAAAATTAAAGATCATGGGCCAGGGATTTAGCTCAGTGGTTCCACCACCTGCCTTGCAAGTGCAAGGTCCCAAGTTAGATCCCCAGTATCAAAAAAACCCACAACAATTAAAGATCAAAATACCATTTCTCCATGAATTTCTACTAGAGACCTTTCCAAGAAGTGTTAATCAGACCTTGATATATGATTTCTCTGATTTTATGATGTACAAATTAAAAAATATATTCCCTAACCTGTGATTTTCTTGATAGTCATTGTTTTCATGTAATTTTTAGTGTTCCTTTGTCTTGTACAGGTTTTGAAGTACCTGTGCACAAAGTAGGTTGCGAGGGATTCAATCCATTACATATGCTTTATTTTTTTTTATTATTACTCAGGCTTAGTGAAAAAAAAAAGTTCCAGTAAGTTTACTGCCTTACTTCTGCTTGAATTCCATCTGTGTTAAATAGAAACACAAGTCTAGTTTGCATTCATTGAGGGAGCTCTGTATCCAGCCTGCTGTGGATGTAGCTGTTGTAGTTGAAGTGTGTTTTCTTTGGGATAGTAGGTAACTTAAGTACATATTACTGACTTCATGTTTATCACCTCTACAGTCCTGTTCTTAGGGGGAAGAAGAAAAAGCACTATGTATCTAGAGTTGAGTATTGCTCAGTGCTATATAAGCTGTTCTAGCATTTTCTGAGAAGTACTGATGTTCCCCTGGGGTAGAGGGAGCACAAGTGTATGGATGTACTTTGCCATTGGGCAAGTTGCCACAATTTATCCACTTAAATGAACTGCATCCTAGCTATTGTGTAGAAGGGCTATGTATGATTGATTAATAGTTATGAGGCCTTCAGATGCAGGGGAAACAAGAAATAAAAAAATACATTGCATCATTTGTTGCTGTTTTCTTATTAATGTTGACTGAGGTGTATTGAGCCACCCAAGCACACAGCATTGTATTGATTTTCAAAATAAGATTTTAACTGATGCATTGACATTAAATCCAAACATAATCCTTCAGTGGGGGAGAAACTGATCTCTGTCTTTCAGCCAGGTTTCTTTGATTCAGGTTTATTTGAAGCATGAAGGCTATGGTCACATGAGTGTCAAATGTTGATCACTTGTAGTGCTCAAGTAGGGGAAACTGCAGAACCAGCATCAGTTGTAAGAATTTTAGAAATGTCAGAATCATGTGATGATTTCAAAGTAGGGAAAAGGGAGAAAAGTGAAATTATTTTAATAATAGTGCCTTGAAGTCATACAGATGGATGACCTGTCACTTGCTTTAAACAAGTCACTTGACATCTGCAAATCTGTTTCTCCATCTTTAAAATTAAGGTAACCTTACTAACAGATGTTAGTAACTGTTGCAATGTTTAAATGCACCCGTAAATTAAGCACCTGTTTGTTAATGTAGGGAAGGGGAAAGGGGGTGGTACCAGAACCCCTGCAGTGAGTCCTGGTCTCCTGTAAGCCATTACAACACAAAGCAAATTAAAGAACAAAGACCTGAAACGAGACTTAGAGAAAGAGCTGAGCTTTGGGCCTGATCAGCACTGCTCTGGGCAGCAAAGACAAAGGCACCCAGAACTTGTCACTATTTACTGGCTTCATAGGGAGTAACATATGACTTGGTGAATGGCAATAATAATAAATTGACAAGGATCTTATAATTGGAGTAAGTATCAGATGGCTCGGAGGGTAGTGGCAATACATTAAGAGTGCAACAACTGTTCATTCCCTTTATTCCTTGTTTTAAAAGTGTTACAAGCCATTAGCTATGGGAAGAAACACTTTTTACACACTAAAAGGGGGAAGGCAACATTGAATTAAGACCATTTAGATTTCATGAATGTACTGATTAAAGCTCTCTAGAGGAACAGAATTGATATATTTCTGCTCTATATCAATATCTATTATCTAAATCATGGCTTACATGATCAGAGGCTGGTTATTGCAGTTCTTAAAGCTGTCTGGATGCTGGAGACCCCAAGAAATCAGTATCTCCTTGGTCTAAGAAGCTAGAAGCTTCAGAACAAGAGGGACCAAGAGTGTAGGGCCTGTCTGAGGCGGAAGGCCTGAAAGTTCTCTGGAGAGTCACTACAGTGAGTTCAAACTGAAAGGCCTAAGGAGCTAGATTCTAAATCCACAGTTAAAGGAAGCAGCAAAAAATGTACCTAGTTAAACAGAAATGAAGCTTGCAAGTACACATAATTTCCTCCTTCTTTCTTTTTGTTCCATCTGGGCTGAAAGCCTGTTGGATAGTGCCAACCACGATCACTGTAGTTCTTCTCCCCTCCGTCTGCTTGCCTACCTACCAGTGAGCTCCATAAATACTCCCACATACACACGTAGAAGTGTTATTTGCTAATGTCCCAGACACCTCTTAATCCAGTTACATTTACAATTGAGAATAACCATCTCAGTGAGTGAAAAGAGAAGAATATATGTACTTAATTCTTACATAGTCTAGAAAACTGCAACGCTCATTCAAATTCACCTTTGTTTTTGCATCCATTATAAAGTCATAGCAAACATAATGATATTAGATGATTTTTTCAAAGACAATTTTCTAGTACTACTTATACACTGACTGTAGGTAATTGACTTCTATGAGCCTCAGTGCCCCAAATGCTACAGAGGGGTCAATAACAAGTCACATTTAGATTGTACTACATGGAGAGAAAAGAGCACATGCTGGGAATTCAAATCAGTAATTATTAAAATATCAGGAATTAATATAGGAAGACAAATACACAGGGAAGAAAACATTATGTTATTTTAGGTAGTGAACAGGAGTGGAATGACCTTTCCGGAATGTGTCCTTTGAAGAGAATTGTGCAAAATTGATGAAGAGCATCTTGTAACTATCTGAGATTTGCTTTCCTTCCAGAGGGAAGAGCAAGAGCCACTGGAAGAGGCTTTTTGTAAGAACCAGAAAAGAATAGTGAGAAGGGGTCTCGAGGGACAGGGTCAAGGGGGTAGAGAGTTTGCCTGAGACACAATCGTAGTAAATCTAGTAGAATTTGATGTAGGCTTGATGGGATGTCACCAAAGACTTGAGCAGTGGTGAGATCAGTCTAACAACTCTAGAAGTTAGTGTGGTTGGTGTTTGGAAGAGGAAAAGGATCAGAGTTTTGGTCAAAGTGTTAGAACTGGAACTGGATGTAGGTCTTTTTGGTCGCTGCCTCCTCCTGCAGTGATGGGGATTATGCCTATCCCAGCAAGATCTGCACTTGCAAAGGAAATGGCAAGTGTGAGAACTGGAGCTTTGGGAAGTAGTCATTCTTTCTGAACACATATTTTATCAAAAATACCAATATCTTAAAAGAATGAGTCAAATTTTGTCATCCTTCTCACTGTTTACAGTACCTTGAAGTGAGCTTTCTAGGGCTAGCTTTGAATTTTGGAGCATTTTACTGATAATTATATGTTTATCCTTGAGGTAGATACTGAGCCATTAATCACTTTTGCTTTTGTAGCTCTTACTACAGAAATTAATACTATATAAATTCAATAAATGATGACTAAATGAATGGATCATAAAAGCTAGTATTTATGTGAGATTTATTTCACAACTTGAAATGACTCAACTATTTTTCTATTTCTTATCACCTCATTGGATCCTGAGAATCATCCTGAAAGGACAGAATAGACATCTTATACCCATTTTAGAGATGAAATGACTGAGGCTCAGAGATGATAAGCATCCATTCAAAGCCACATAGTCAAAAGTAACAACTGATATGTAATTATTGTCATGTTATCTCTCCCTATATTATTCTATACTATACTTATCCCAATTTTTACCTTCAAATTCTTACCTTCAAACTGTCCTTCAAATTCTTACCTTAACTAACCCTTCACTCTCTAAGTCTATGTCTTAGAGTTCATCCCAGTTAGAATCTCTTAATCCTATCTTGTACAGTAGAAATAGATGTAGGCCATCATATTTTAGAAAAGTCCTTTGTGTCTAGAAACAAATGTGTGGAATAAGGGTCTAGGTAAATTTTTAGATTTCAGCAAGGCACATCGTTTACCTTCAATGTGTTAGAAAGAGAACCCTGCAGAATTAGCTAAGTATAGCAGACGCAGAATGAATGCAGCAATATGACAGATTCCCATGGTATTTATTCATATATGCAGTCTAGAGCTGTGGAAAGGCTTTTCAATTTACCCTCAGGCAAGGGACTTGGTTATGTGTCAATATCTTGATTGTTCATTCTCCTCTGGCAAAACAGAATGCCTCTTAAAGACTCCGTGGTTATTGTTACCTTCCTGGGACCCCACTGTTGACTAATTTGGCTTTATAAGATCCGGTAGTTTCTCTCACTATAAACTCATACCTTTCCTTTTAATAAGCCTTGAGAAGTGCCAGAGTTGCTCTTAGTTCACAGGGGAAATGCTAGAAAATCATTCATTATGAAATAAACATTTAAACAGCTTTTTAACTGCTGAGGGTCTCTGGAGACAGAGCCATCCCCGGCTGATCCTGTCTCCTCTTCATCAGTAACTTCATCAGCAACTCAGGGTGTCTCATTAGCTCATGTGGTATTTCAAAGCTAAAGCAATTGTGCTAACACCAAGGGCATCACTCATTGCCACCAAATAAAAAAAGACAGCAAAAAAAAGTGCCAATGTCAGCAAGTGGTGAGAGTCTGAAAGGGAAGCAGGTGAACAACTGATTCATCATCATCAAGGAGATGTGTCAAGATGAAGTGAAAAGGGAAAAAAATAAAAACTCTTTCCAATGTGCTAATGATACTGCTGTCCAAGACTGAAGGAGAGAATAATACTTCCAATATCAATTACATCACTATTTTATTTGATTTCTTTTAACCACTCAACTCATAGGTTCAGAAGTGAGTTTTCATATATATTTTTTAGGACACACAGAGCACTTGCCATGTGTTCCATTTTGAACTTAAATTCAGAAATCCTTGAACATGTTATTTTTCTTATAGTTGCTTCACCTTCTTTTTTCCTTTCCCTTCTTTATCCTTACTCCATATGTTGAGTTTTTAAAATGCAGTCTTTACTATGGACAGTATGCAGTTGATACCCCTAGCCTTCCTTATTTTAGAGGACATTAAAGAAAAGAATCCAAATTACATTTTTATCAGAAATTTTAAAAAATTAATTCTAAATATACTACTATAAAATTGTCCCTGGAGCTTGGTGATTTCTGCAGAGAGGAAATTGCTTCTTTGATGGGTCAGTTATGTCGTTTTTTTATACATGCCAGGTACTACTGACATGCTTCATGTTTCAGTGAGACGTGAAATAGTTTGCCAATCACTATTACAGAAATAACTGAAAAAGAATCTGGTGATTTTATAGATGATTGTGTATGAGGGGAAGAGTAAAGTATTAAATACCCATCCATTCACCAATAAATGACTTTTCTAGGTACCTGATAGAGAAGAAACGATTTGTGTTTTTCCTCTTCATCTTCATTATATGTTCCAACCAGTAAATAGAAACAAGTTCAAATGAGAGAGAATGAATTAGAAAAAGGCTTGTCCAACTCTGCTCCTCAACCTGCAGAAAAAGAGGCCCATCCTGAAATGAGACCATAAATCAACGAAAGACAGTTAGATTTTATAGAAGACTTGACTTCTCAGCTAATGTGTCCTCCGTTGTGATGAAATTTGAATATGACAAAGTGACTATTTTCTCTGGAAGACTGTGGGGGTGGAGTGGAAAGGGCGAAAGTTTGTAAAGCTGTGCTGCTGTCACAGAGACTGCCGTCTTCTTGTGTGTGAATGTATTGAATCCTAGTGACACAGCTGACAAAAAGAGTTATGTCTTTTCATGAGAGCTTGTTCTTTATTGCTCACATTAGCTCTTGGGGAAGAAAAGAATATAAGTGAATTCAACAGGCTATAAATCTTCCCTGACACAGAAAGATACTGTTGCCTGGTGGGAGAGAAGAAGGGGTTGTAGACTATCTCCCTCCCATGAAGGGAGGAGGTGTCGGGGGAAGAGACAGCGTCAAATATCAAGACTCTCGTCTGCCCTCCCCAAGTGGGTCCTTCCCTTACTTCCAAAACATGTCAACAATTAAGAGAGATGATTACAGCCAGCAATGGTATCTCTCAACTAATACCTCTTTGCCCCTAAAATGTTAATTTTATTTCAAAATAAGCAAACACATTAGGAAAGTATGCAATACCCTGTTTATAATATTTTTAAAAATACAAAAAGCAATAGGCCTAAATACTGGAAAAACAAATCTAGTTTCATATGGAGTCTTTCTGCAAGGGATGTCTTTCCATTTTCTCATATCGTCTGCAATCTCTCTTTTCAAAGTGTTCATCCTGTCTGTTCTTAATACACCTTCTAATACATTTCTTTAAAAATACCTGAAAAAGCTATAAAAGCTATAAAAAAACCCCAGCCAATGCCAACAACTAGAATAAAAGTCAAAAGTAAGTTATTAAAGCAAAGTGTGGGGAAATCCTCAAATAACAACATAATCAATGAAGATGGATTTAGAAGGATTTGAAACTACATGTGCAAATTTTTTCTGAGGAAGAATGGCCCAGATGGCCATAAGAGCACCAAAAAGAATTGGATTCACTCTCATTCCTCCAGTTCTGCACTTAAATTTGGGGCATACATGTCTCCTAAAACAAATCAACTTATTCATATTTCCACTAATCTGTCCATTATCTACCTATGTTTCTCTCTCTATACACACACACACACATACATACACACATGTGCATAATACTCATTAATACACAAGGACTCATGGACTCATATACATGTATTTTCTTTGTGTGTGGAAAATAAATTGTGAATAGGTGTATGTATGTCTTCATGCCACTCATCCCTAATGATCTCTTCTGTTTCCTATTGGCTTTTTTTTTTTTACCATTAAGAGATTATGTATGAGTAAGGTTTACTACAGTAACAAATTGCTCCAAATCCCACTGGCATACAAAAACAAAGATTTTCTTCTCATGTATGTTACATGTCACCTGTAAGTTGATAATCACCAAACTATAGCTCTTTTCAACTCAGCTGCAATCCAAAGATTTTCTTTATGATGAACTGTCACTGAAGAGACATGCGCAGTATGGATGATCATACTATATTGACATAGAAAACAAGCTAGACTTGAGCAGGAGTTGATTCAGCACTGACCCTCTACTGGCATACTGTAATTTGAGGATTGCACATTTTTCCCTCCTGAGCCCTTGAGAATAGGAAGTCACTTGTCAATATTGCAAAAGTTACTAAATAGAAGTTTGTATTCAGATATGGGAGACTAAAAAATAACACTGGAAATATGTTCAACAAATTTCAGGGCTGAGCACTTAACATGGAGGAAACTGAATGAAGACTGAAAAATTACTTCTCTCGGCTTCTATTCTCTTTTTTTTCAATTACAATATTATGGAATGAAAAAGTAAGGGAAAACTCCATTTTCTGACATTATGTGGAGGGTGAGATGCATGTTTATGGCTTTAGGGGAAAGAACAGCAAAACTAAATTATACCAGTTTTTTAAAATTGTTATCAGGTATACTTGGCAGTACTAAGATGAGCTGCAAAGACAGTTGACAGGTTTGCAAGCAAGAATCATCAGTGAAAGATGTAACAAAAAATCCTGCATTTGGTAGGTAGAAGGATGCAGCAGTTACTCATTACTAATGAATAAAAATAAAATTGGAAAAATAGCTTGGATCAAGAATGAGCTATTAAGTTACAACCTCAGGACAAAGACTAGGTCAAGGGTATGTCTATAGAGCACTTGATTAAATTTTCTAAATGGATTAAGATGGGCCACAAGAAATCCTCATTTGGACAAAATATCTTGGGGAAAACATATTACAGGCAGTTCTGCAAAAGTGTGATAAGCTCATAGTACTCCCAATTACATCTAAATTGTAAGAAAAAAAATAAGAACCTAAGTTAGCCTCAATATATCCTAGTGCTTGTTATGAACACCCTTGTATGAGCTGCTCCCTTTGATAATGAACAGAAAATTTGTTTCTAAATATTAAAGTGTGATATATAATAGGCTGTTTCTCTCATGACCACTGTATCATTGAGTTTCCTCATCACTGAGACACAATACCCAGCACCTGCAACTTAAAGGAGGAGAAGTTTAATTTGCTCAGTTTCAGTGCATAATCAGCTGGCTCCAAGGCAGAACCATCATGGCAGAGCAAAGCTGCTCAGTTCAAGGGGGCCAGGAGGGAACAGCGAGTACCACGCAACGTGTTCAAGGCCATGAGATCCTATGTAAAAAAGATCCTTCAAGCAAGAAATTTGTAAATTATAACTTTTCTGTGTGATATCATGAAGAATAGTAATGTATAGCAAAAGAGTAAATATGCTGAGACTGCATATGTTAAAAGCAAAATCAGAGATCTACAAACTAAATCTGACCCAGTGCCTGTTCTTATATACACATATAAATATATATGGTTGATTATGTTATTGTCTTTACTTCTATACATATTTGAAAACTTTCAAAATAAATACTTAGAGGAAAAGACTGAATTTTTAAGCTTTATACACGTTAGTTTAACATGTCCCTGTGAGGAAAGTAGTATAGTGGCGATTATTACAGTTGTGTATAAATAATTTTGTGTGATGCTATTGCTCAAACCATTACTTAGAATTATATTTTACCTAACTAAAGGGTGAAAAGTAACTTCTAGAAAATTGAGTATTAATGAACCTTGAATTAGTATGCTTCCAATAAACTTATACTGCCATGGGAAAAATTATGAATGATTTTTTTCCTACTTTTTCATGCCCAGTACAGTAAGTATTAACATTTCTATAAGAAATATGCATACATTTATTTAACACTACAGAGAGCAAACAACATCTATGTGAATGATGCATAATTTTTAAAGAATTATGTAAATTTAGTTCAAAGATGCATATCATAGAAATTAAAGAGTAACTTAAAGAATGTTATAAAGCACTCAGACCCCTAGAAGTAGTCCATAATGTTTAAGACTCATTATTAATAAGTTATTTTCATTTGTTAACAAAATTCATACAACCAGTCAAATCATGATTGTAGTGACAAAATTGCAATGAAGTCAATATAATTGGTAGAAAATGCCTGGTTTACATTGACATAGTTCTAAATCCAAACAAAAAAACACCTAATGTTTTTGACTTTTATTTACTTTTCTTTTGGATTTCAAGGGAACCAAAGCAGGACCTTTGTATACCAAGCAGGTGCTCTACCTCTGGATTACATTCCCAGTCCTTGTCCTTTATTTTTACCTTTAACTCTGTCTGCTTACCATGAGGGAGCTGATGGTGTAGACAAGAAGGTCTAATATAATATTGTAATGTAAGATCTCTCCAAAGAAGATGCTAGAAACTTTTTGTTTTTATTTAAAAATCATTTCTTACAGACTAAAAAGTATAATAGGTAATGTGAAATAGGAAGAAAAGGGGCAAAGGGGAAGGAAATGGGAGGGATAGGGGAAAGGATAGAAGGGAATGGGATTAATATGAGAAAATGGAAAAATAGGAACAAAATCCTTGTAAATAGGGAGGAATGGAGGGGTTGAAGAGAGGGCTGGGCCAGGGTGAAAAATAAGAACCAAGAGAGACTATGTAAAGGTGCAAATTTCCAATGATGAATGTCATTATATTGTATACCTAAAATGTACCAATGATTAGAATGAATAATCGATAATGCAAAATAGGAAGGAAAGGTCCAAAGGGATAGGGGTAGTGGGAGGGGCAGGGGAAAGGAAAGAAGGGAAAGGAAAAATGCTGAGAAATGGAAAAAATGGAAATAAAGTCTTTGTAAATAGGGAAGGGTGGAGGGCATGAAGGGAGGGCTAGGAATGGGGAAAAAAAAAAGAACCAAGATGCATTATGTAAAGGTACAATTCCCAATGAGAAATGTAATTGTGTTGTATACCTACAATGTACCAATAAAAGAATTTAACAAAAAAATCATTTCTTACATATAATTGTTTACTCTTTGGTAATACTTACCTTTTACTTTTTGTTTTAAAAATTCTTGTACTTTCTTACCTGAATTCTGCAATAGACTATTTTCCCCTCAATTGTTTATTCACTCAGTTATTTTACTGAGAAGCAGCATTGTGTAAAGGATAGAGCATGCTTTTGGAATCAAATCTGGAATTGTTTTCAGGCTTGCAGTTTCCTGCATCCTGTAAAACCTCAGTTTCTTCCTTTAAAAAGTGATAATAATATTACCTCTACTCCCTCTCAAAATTACACAAGTAAAATACCTGTCATTGTTACACTCATATATTTTTGTATTTTCTGATGCTCCTCTGAAGAAATTATGTTTTGTGATAACTTTGCTAATAAGTATATGTGATGTCAATAACTATCTAATTTCATAAGCAGTATAAAATAATTTGATGGTTATCAAAGTAATATTTACCTCACTGCTTACTGGATATGCCTGTTAATTGTAATATGAATAGTTTTCTTGAAGAGTTCAAATTAGCTGAATAAAATTTCTCTTCTTAATCTTTACTAAAAGTCTGAGTTTTTCCTTCTTATTATTATTTACAAATCAAGTCATTTTGGAAACTATCCAGCTCCTCTGATCTTTCATTTGAAACTCAGAGATACTCAGATGTTAAAATTTTGTGCTGTTTCCATCAAGTAGCTTTGCCATGAGGTTAGCTCAGTATTCCGCATAACCTCAGCTTTCCCACCCAGTATGAGTACTGACAGTGTCCATGTTTCTTTTCTTTTCTTTTCTTTTCTTTTCTTTTCTTTTCTTTCCTTTTCTTCCCTTTTCTTTTCTTTTCTTTTTTCTTTTCTTTTCTTTCCTCTTCTTTTCTTTCCTTTTCTTTGTCTATCTGAGTCCAGCTCTCGGTCAGAAGAAGCTAGTTTGAGTTCTAATGACTTGAGTTCATTTTCTGACTCAGTATCCTTCTTTGTGTAAAAATTTAACATTTTTACACAAGAGAAATGCATTCACACCTACGTGCAATTACTTTTTCTTTTTTCCTTACACTTGCTCCTTGAGATCTACATGCAGGCTGAGGGAATCCCTGTTACATAGATAAACACAGCAGGCCTGAGCAGAGAATTGGGAGTATTGGGAAACATATTCTGGACATGCTTTTCTTCCATGATACTTTCAGCCTCCACATGATGCAGCTATTGCATTTATATTTTATGCATACAGATATATATTGTTTAATAATTTATAGAGCTGGAAACACTTGCTACAAGGCAGTGTGATGTTCTCATTTGATCTACTTTGGTAGAATCACTTTCTGTCAGGGAATTTACTGCAGCGATGTGCGTGGTAAATACTTGATAGCATTAGAGACATCAGAATCTATTTTTCTTTGAAGAGTGCTTAATTATGTCAATTTCCCACAATGAATTGCTAAAGTCAGTATTATTTGAATTTGGAATAACTTGGGTGGAGGTGGAGAAATTCTTGCATATCGTTTCTCTCCTGAAAAAAGTCAGTGTCTGTGAGTTTTATGAGGAAATAGAGCAGAGCATCAACTTCATTAATTTGGACCATGCTAATTAAATATTTGTGATATTTCACCTGTGCCTGAGCTAAAGTTTACAAAGCATTAACAGTGAAAAAATATTGGCTATGCCAAACGTGAGCATAAGCAAAACAAGATTTTAAAAGTTACATATAATGTTTCTGTGTCTTCTACATTCATATAGTTTGATAACCATCAAACTATTATTTGTGTGAATTTTAGATCTAAACAAACATCGATATTTGACAATTTTGACAAAAAGCAGGCAATTTCCTGTGGGTCAATTTAGTTGACTTCAGTATGGACTCTGTGTTGATTCAAGAAACATCTTTTCTGTCAATTCCTTCTTGAGGATGAAAGACCATTCTACAATCCTGACACATTTTTTCTTACATTATCACTACAATGTTCTAAACCAAGATCTTGGATTACAGAAAAGGTGATAAGATGAGTAACCAAGTTCACCCTGGATTTCCTAATAACTGCTTGCTTTTGGCTTCCATAGTGCCAAAGCTGTAAATTGTAACTCAATAGAGTCAGAATATATGGCTTCACTATGAAGAATAAACTACAGCGAGGTGTGGTGCACATAAGAGCCTCTTTCAACTGTCTCATGGCACAGTGACTTTTACACCCTCCAAAGAATGAATTTTTAAAAAATATACATTTCCTACTGAATAAATCCATAATATTAGACTTTTCAAAGAAGTTCCCTTTGGAAAAACTTGTTTGCAGAACTTTAGTAATGATTAACCTTAAAAATAAGCCATATAAACAATGCACTCTGTTATGGCTTGTATGTACATGTCCCCCCAAAGCCTTATGGTGTTATAGGTGGGGCTTTTCAGAGGTGGCTGGATCTAGGGCATGTGATGTGTGATGCTGGGATCAAGGTTGTGATGCTGGGATTGTTTCATGGTGTGATGCTAGGGTTAAAATTGCCCGACCCTGGGTGTGAGTATTACCTTCACTAAGGGTAGATAGTCTGGATAGGATATAAAGTAGAGAAAGAGGATTCCTGCTTGTCACTTGCTGCTTTGCTGTGTCCTGCCTGCTTGCCATGGACTGTTTCTTTTCTGTGCTGCCCCTTTGCCATGCCACCCTGCCTTAGAGCCAGCTGATTATGGACTGAAACTTGTACAGACTGCGAACTAAATAAACCTTTCCTCCTTTAACTATAGGTATTGGATATTTAGTCTCAGCAATGAGAAAAGTAACTAAGACATGCTGCTTATACTATTAAGTACCAACCACGTTTTGTTCTCAATAATAATTTGACACAAGATTTTCACAAAGACTTAGGGAATTTTATGATATGTATCAACTAAAGAATTTTGAAATTCCAGAGAAGGTGAATTATATCTCAGAATTTTATCAATTCACTTCTGAGTTTTAAACATAATTTCTCTACCAGGAAATAGATTCTTTGAAAAGAGAGAAGATATCACATACATCTCAGCAGCCTCCAAAATATCTTGTAGACTACCAGGCACAAAACTCTGTGCTTTAAAATATGTGTTCAGCTAACTGTATCCTTCTCTGTATTTTGTCTCAGGGACTGATACTGACCCTGTGTGTGCATTTGATCTTCCTAACCACAGTATTAGTGCTAAAGTAGACAAGTGACTCCTTCTGGGTCACTGGGACTTAATTATAGGACTGAGACTTAATTATTTGTCATTGGTAAAAAGAATCTGTTTCCACATTGATTAGTGGAATAATGCTAATCAATATCACTTGTCTTTTCAAAGAATGTTTGTAAACACATAATATGTACCAAGTTCTCCATTCTACAATGAGAAATTCTCTCAAAAACAAAATTGAGAGAACATTAGAACCTTATACTATTGGGAATAAGAATCTAGCTCTAAGCGAAGGCCATTTCTAAAGCTCAGACTTGATACTTATAATTTACAATAGTTTATTAGGTTGCCAATCACAACACAGATGATACTTGAATAATACAGAATGTTATACAAACATAAATCCTTTGATTTTACATAAGATTGAAACAAAGTTATTGGGTCTTACAGTCAACTCATGTAAGTCTGCTCATCCAAGTACTATCCAGGCCCGATCTGGCTTAGCTTTTGAGATCAGACAAGATTGGGCTCATTCAGGGTGGTATAGCTTTGGACAAGGTTTTTGTTTGTTTGTTTGTTTGTTTAGTACTGGGGATCGAACTTAGGAGCTTGCGCTTGCCAGGCAAGCACAGCATCACTGAGCTACATCCCTGGTCCAACTCATAAATCTGAAGAGATGTATCTTAGCAATCATATCACAAATACACCTTTATCATATTCAAATCAAATTGCAGTATTTGCATATAGACACATACCTACCTCCACATGTCCACACATGCACACAATATATTATATATAATAATATACAATATAATATAATATATATAGTATATATAGTATATATTGTGTATATATTGTATATATGTATTGTATATATAGTATATATATAGTATATATATGTATTG
>NW_004624767.1:5730631-5762406 GCF_000247695.1 Heterocephalus glaber | reverse complement strand
AAAATGTACCAATAAAGTTAATGGGGAAATAAAAATAAAAACCGGCACAAGGTAAGGAATAAGAAGCATAGCCGAATGAGGGACACTGCTAATAAACCAAACTGGCTACTAAAAAAAAAAAAAAAATTTGAAAGCAACCCAAAGCTGAGCCCAGATATGAACTATCTAATATGATTTTTGTCATTCCTCTTGCAGAAACCACTGCCGCTTTGGCCATGTATTTACAATGAAAAATCATAATCTTTTAGGTTAGCCTCAGAGCCGAGAGAGGCTTTGCCATTTAATATTTCATCACCAGCTACCGTTGGCTAAATTTCTGGATGTGTCACATGAGTTCTCTTGTGGGTATCAGTTAATTCTCTAAGATTTTCTACATGAACATAAATCACTAAAATTAGGAACTAAAGTATTGTGTAAGATTTTTGTCTTCCAAAATGTTTGACCAAGAAGCTCTGATCCTACCAATCAGAAGGAAACATCATTCCTCTGAAGTTTACAATAGTTTAGGCAATTGTTTAAGGATCACAATTCTTGCTTCCCTACAGAGGTTGGATATTCCACACATGTAAGAGATACAAGATCTAAAGTGAGAGATACAGGTCACAGAAAGAGAGGAGTAGAAATAAATCATCGCTAGTAAAATATGGCAGTGTTACTGAGAGGCACCTATATGTAAAGATATTGATTCAGATACAAATGAACAAGTCAGAGATGAATGTTACCAGGGCCAAGCTGTGGGGCCTTGGAGAATGGGAAATTGTATTCCTGTGGTTACATAATGGAAGTCCAGAGTATCATAAGAATTTATAGGTTGAAGGTATATTGTCCATGTCCACTTGTAGAAAGGCTTAATGGAGAAGGTGGTAGCTATCAAGGATGAGTAAAAGTTCAGTACTTGGTTTTGGAAACTCAGATGCCATTCTCCATAGAAGGGCAGTTGTGGGCCCAGGCATGGATCAGTACTCGGGTAGCATTTCCTAAGGAGTAGTACTGAGTGGAGGTGGGTGTCACAGTGTCTGAGGCCTATGATGGGGGCAAGATTGGGAACGGCATTTCTGCCTAAAGTGCAGTAGTAGCCTTCACATTCCGGCAAGTTAAGGTATGGTTCAGTTCAGTAGATGGTGAGTTCTTGAATGTGTTTTAGCATAGAAATGACACCATCAGATTTCTGCATTGCCCACAGCACTCTGCTAAGAGCAGAGTTTTGCAGCTGTGTTCAGAAACGTAGAGGCTTCATGTTAACATAAAATATGTCCTCTCTAGAGGCTATAAAAACTTCCAGCTGAGGTGTAACACAAAGCATACCATTCTGACCCACAGTCATGAAGAAAGCCCATGAAGGAGTCTCATCCAGGACCCTTGGTCTGTGATGAGGGAGATGGTATGGCTGCTCCTTCTGGAAGTCTTTTCAATGACTGAGGCTGCTGAGGCATCCTAATTACTAGGATGTATCTGGTTGGAGAGAGTTGCTGAAATATTTTAACTGGCAAGGTGAGGATTCACTATGGAAGAGTGACAGAAAAAGCGTCAAGTGTCTGCCCAGGACACAGCTGAGACTGAAAACTGGACAAGGTAGAAGCGGCCTGGTGGCTTCCAGAAACCATCCCTTAGCATCCATTTCCGCCAGTGACCTCATGAGAAGGGCTTGGATTACCCAGCCTGGAGAGACAGAGAGGATCACTGCAGAGGGAAAAGGGTAGGTGTTTTGTACATTGACAGATTTGCTCCAATGGCATCTTTCCAAGTCTCTCTAAAGCCTGCTTCACTATGCAATCTGGATATATGTTGGGAAATTTCTGAATTGCCTCATCCATTAGCTGCTAGGACTTCCTAGACTGATTCAGATGTCTTCTTCTACATGCCCCCAAATCTGCTGTTGACTGTCAATGGACTGTCTGTTCTGTGAAGAGCTCCAGTGACTACAAGTTTGGTCTTTTAAACTAAACTTCACCAATAAGTTATCCCAATTTTTCATCTCTAGCTCTGCCCTTAGTAGAAAGATTTTTTATTTAATAAACAGGAGTTGGTCTAGAATTCCATGTTTTTGTCAAATACTTTACAAAATCCTGATCCAGCCCTTCAACAAATTCACTGTCCTAGAGTGTAAATTACATAAACATAATAACCCAGGATATTTTTCACTTTGTATTCCAATGCCTCACAAATATTTCTTACATAGAAATGATTCACTGCATGTTTACTGACAGAATGAACGAGTGAATGATGATTAGAATAACCCAAGAGTTGTAAGGCTTGCTGCCACTCTTCTTGTTTTAGCGATCCTGACCTGAGATTCACTGAAGTTTCAGACAAGTCTGTATTTGTAGTAAAATGAGTGGATTGACATTTTGAAATTGGTTGACCCAGGACACTTAGTCAGTGTGAGAAGAAAATGATGGTCAGTTCTTACCTAGAAAGTAGAAGCAATGAAGAGCTGTGTACACTGATGCCCAGGTCTGTGGTTTGTAGTATGGGTTTAAGCAAATACTGAGAAAGAAGGAAATAAAACAAACTTTGTTTTTCTGCAGAAGTCAGGGTGACGCTATCAGAGAAAGACAACAGGAAATATAGGGCTATTTCAACAAACTACAATGAATGATTGGAATTGTCATTTGGTAATAACTTCAGAATGCACTTTAATGAGGTGTCAGATGACAGTACTAGCCACAACAGCAACAAGACACTCACTGACCAAAGAATATTATGCAATGATACAAGAGAATAATGAAGTTATATGAAACTGCACCCTGTGGAACTCCCTTGAGAATTTTGTGGTGGACCTGAAAGAATCAAATAGTGGCCATTTCAGTATAATGAGATTTAACTGTGTTACTGTAGACATACTTAGGATTCATAACTGGTTTGAATTACAATGTTTAGATTGTGCATATGGCCATCATTGGGAGTACAATCAACTCTACAATTTCTTTGGAATTCACTAAGTATTATAGTTATAATCTCCACTCAGATAGATTTGAGTTTAATTTAGGTGATACAAAAGGTTCCTCAGTACATCACACTCACAACCTTATATGCAAATCCTCATAGATGTTTCTGAAGCACTAAAAATTTAGGAGGGAGTAGAGGTTCTATGCCAGATTCCAAATGCAGTCCTTGGGGAATGATGAATTTACAAATCTTGCAATGAATCTGCTGAATTTTTCTAGCTACAAACAGCTCTGTGTAAACCATAGTGCTTTGCTAATCTCTTGGGTAGGAATCAGAATCATAGCACTGTGGAATTTTGAAGCATAGGTCCAGGAGGAGTTACAGTAATTAGTCTCGGTGCTGTAGTCTGTGCAGTTACTTATCTTCCTCCATTCAGGACTGGTAGTAATCATCTGGAGAGTGGTAGTAGTATTAATGAATAATATTTTTACTCTTATTACCAGTCATTTTTAGTAATAGCTTGCTTGCTTCCCCTTTGCTGTGAGAGATACAGCAGCAGACTTGGCATCTGACATAGATGAGAGCCAGAGTAGTGTGTTAGTCACGAATACTCATAGCCCAGGGGAGGAGGACATGGCAATGCCATTCAATAGCATACCCAGGCAGTTATACTGAGGAATCAAATCAATAATTATGGGTTGTGGGAGGCCTGACTTTGTAGGAGCAAGATGATGGAGTGACCCGTGACCCCATGAGCAATTGTGATTGGCTCATTGGAGTTATTGTGCAGGTGACAGGGAACACAAGCCCCCAATTTAGGGATAAGCAGGTGTTACACATAGTTTCTGTGATAGAAAGAGTCATTTGGCTAGTGTGTCTCATTTGCAGGGGTACTTATCACTCCTGGTTTCACGCCCTAGGGCAGCATATCCTACTGAATCTCTGTTTCAAGCCTTGTACCAAACAGTTGACTCATAATGAATGCTTACTATGTGTTACACGCTGGTATAAGTGCTTAAAACAGCCTTCTCATTTTACCTCTACATTTTATTCCTACAATACACTTTTATCTATTGGAAAGTATTGAGGTCCCCTCCTTTTCACACATACGGAAATGGTGCTAAAGTTCCCATCTATGGAATAGGGCCAGGATTTGAAGCTCTTCTCTTTACTATGTATAATGGCACCTGGATGGTTGGGGATTTTAAGTACAAATTGAATTTTAGGGTCCTTGAATTTTAGAGCTAAAATGGATCTTAGAGTTTTCTGTGTATCTTGGGATTTTAAAAAAAAATATATAGTTATTTTGAATGGAGGAATAGAACAAGATATAGGATAAAGCATTTGTGGATCAAAACTGAGCCAGTGCTAATTACACCCAACCAATGCTAATTACTTTTTGGGAGTTTAATGTTATTCAAGTTGAATTGTAACTGCTATTGTTTGAATGTGTCACCCCATACATATGTGTTGGAAACTTACTCTCTGAAATCATATATTCTGGGAGAGGTGGGCAATGTAACATTTGGAAATCATGTATTAATTGATTTTTAAAATTGTATTTTAATAGTAAATGTTTGTAGTACATAATGATTACATTCATCATAAGGAGTTGGTACATGTACAAAATATATATTAATTCTCTTTTCAAACTTATATGTTAATGGTATTTGGAGATGGAGTCACCAGATGGCAATTAAGATGAAATGAGGTCATGAGCACTGAACTCCATTGATGGTACTAATGGTTTTGTAAGGAGAGGAGGAGAAAGCCAAGCTAACTCTGTCTCTTCGTGGTATGGCTTTTGCTATGTTATGAAGTAACAAGAAGGCCCCCATGGGTTAGCAAGTGGATGCTAATATCCTGCTCTTGAAATTCTCAACTTTCAGAAATGTAGGAGACAAATGTATTTTCTTTATGAATTACTCAGTTTGGGGTATTTAGTTATAGCCACAGAAAATAGAATAAGACCACATTCATATTACCAATATGAAAATGATATCCACAAAAATGTTTTACAAAATAAAGCTGTTCCTATACCATAAAACATAAATCTTATACAACTCAAGTTTTATGGATCTCACCAACCTGGGGACATCAGTACCATCATATTAATACAAATAAAGCACATTTAACTACCTTATCGGTAGTTATTTAACTTATTTACCTTCCTTATCGGTAAGAGTAAGCCCTCTATTAATCATAATATTTTTCAAGGGCTTATCAAATATTCTCACAAGCAGGTCTGATTTACAGAATGCTTAATTGATCACTATGTGTCCCACTCACCATTTATTCTTGGTTTTTACTATAACTATGCACCAGGAATCACTATTTCCACCACATACCTCAAGAACATTTCTACCTTGGAGAAGAGTTCTGCTATCTCTTTCAAGGTAGCACATGTGTGATGCTCTATTCATTAATGCTCCCTAGAAACCATGTGGTGTGTGACAAATAGGGACAGAGAACTCTTTTATTAAGTTCTACTCCTTCAGAATGATTCTAGAGAGGTACTTTTTTTTCTTTGCAATCAAAAGTGAAAGGAAATAGCTCCTTCTAAGTTCAGATTTCTGCCAGCTTTATTACAAGATCTCCTAACTCTGCTACTATTATGGCTGAATTCAGGTGTTCCCCCCAAAACCCTATGTGGTCTTATATGGGGCTTTTTTAAAGATGGCTGAATCTAGAGTTTGTGACTGATTCATGGTGCATTGCTTGGCCTGAGGGCACTAGGATTAAGGGTGTGAGTGCCAGCCACCCTAAGTAGTCTGAATAAGATAAGAGGGGCAGGAAGAAATGGTTAAGGTCCCTTGTTGCTTTGCTACCATCTGATTGCCATAACCTGTTTTTCCTCTGCCAAGATACCCTACCTTGGAGCCAGCTGATTATGGACTGAAACCTCTGCAAACTGTAAGCCAAATAAACCTTTCCTCTTCTAACTTTGGATGTCAGGTACTTTGTCTCAATAATGCAAAAATTTGGTACAAGGAGTGAAGTCATTGCTGTGACATTACCTGACCATGTACCTCAAGAACTTTTGGAACCAGCTTGTGGGAAGGGGAAGAGTTAAGAAAGGTTGGGAGATGCAGACTGCAGAATTACAGCTAGAGTGCCTTAGGCTGTACTGTATGGGAGATTCTGGTCAGAGCTCAGAAGGCCAGAAAGCCAGTAAAGACCAGACTCAGGAGGTTTCTGGTGGGAAGAAGGATTACATTGGCTGCTGGGCTCCAGACCATGTATACGATGCCTTGACAGAAAGTTTGTCTGCATTTTTCTCATCTCCTGAAATTTTTCCTGAGACTAAGGGTAGCTGACTAATTAATCTGGCAGAAGAAATTTCAAGGCAGCCTAATGTTGAGGCAGTGGCATGGCTATTGTTGGGGGCTTTTAGCCAGATTTATGCTGAGATTCAGGAGCAAAGATCCCAACAGAATGATGTAAAACATTTTGATTTTGGCCAGAAAGGAAGCTGCAGCAAAGCTGGGGACTGCAAAGATATAGCAGAGGAGATCTTGATTGCTGAGAAGGAACAGCAGAATAAAAAAGATGGCCTGAGGGCATCACAAGAACCAGCAGGACTCCACCTTTTGCTGCTTCAAAATTGTAAAAGTGAAAGACTTTGCTTTGAGAAGAAAGCCCCAGAATACCATGTTCCAGGATGGTGGCAGCCTAGAGAATTTGTTCCTCGGTATGGGGTTCAGAGTGCTCAGCTATTCAGGCACTTGAACCCTACAGCCAAGAGAGAAGGAAGCCTGGCGACTGCTCCAGCTGGCAGCAAACCTTGGCATCATCCACGTGGTGCTGGTTTTAGGTTCATGAAGAATGGAAGAGGTGTGGGGTCAGGAAGGCTTGCACTCAGATTTCCGAAGGCCTGGGAGCCAAGGCAGTGTGGCTCTGAGAGGGCAGTGTGTGAAGCTGTGAGTGTAAAGCCAAAGGTGCAGTGAAGACCCCAGAACTTTGGAAAAGCCAAGAGTGTGGATAGTCTGAGGAAAGCTGCAAGGAGAGAGCAGAATTGGCCCAAGAGAGAAACTGTGGGAGCTACAACCACCACTAGGGCCACAGGGGAGGGAGCCACACAAGCCCTTTGGAGTTCAAAACTTGTCACAGACTTCTGAGGATGCTGGAAGTAGAGCTGTGGGATTTAATATTTCCCCTGCTAGATTTTTGACTTGCTTTGATCAAAATTCCTTTGTATTTCACTATTTGTACTTTTTGGAAAGGTAATGTCTATCTTGTGCCATTGAATATTGGCAGTGTTTAATTTTCTTTTTATTTGTAAGGGGATTGCAGCTAAGAGTTTGCCTTACATGTCAGAGAAGACTGAACTTGGTTCAAGTGCTGAAACTAATGGGACTTTAGCCACTGTTAGAGATGGACTAAATGCCTTTTGCCTAAAGGGATGTGCATGAGTCTTTAGGGGGTCAGGGGCAGAATGTTATGATTTGTGTCTGGACGTCCCCCAAAAGCCTCATGTGGTCATAGGCTTTTCCAGAGGTGGCTTGATCCAGAGTGTGTGAAGCTGGAATTGATTTGTGATACAATGCTAGGCTCAAGGGCACTAAGATTAAGGGTCTGAGTGCTACCCACCCTAAGTAGTCTGAATAAGATAAAAGGGGCAGAAGGACACTATGAAATTGCCTTGTTGCTTTTGCTGTCTTATATTGCCATGAACTGTTTCCCCTCTGCCGCTCTGCCTTGGAGCCAGCCAACTATAGACTGAAACCTCTATAAACCGTAAGCCAAATAAACCCTTTCTCCTTTAATTTGGGGTGTTGGGTATTTTGTCTCAGTGACAAGAAAAGTAAGTAAGACATCTACTTTTAAAAAACGATGTGTAATTTATATTCAGTGAAATTCTCTCTTGAGGTAGTTCCAGGAGCTCCAGAAAGTACATCATACAGTGAGACATGAGCACCTTAGTCCCGATGTAGGACAATTCCATTACTTCCCAAGATTTCCTGTGTTATTTTATTGTCATCCCTTCTCCATACACTTCCAGGCCCTAGCATTTACTAATCTGTGTTCTGTCCTTACATTTTGCCTTTTTTAAAATGTCATAAAATATGCGTTCTGTTTAAAAACAAAAATAATTTGTTTTTATTTATAACTAAAGGACATATGGTTTCCATTTGCCTGGGACTATTTCAGTATAAATATTATTAATAGCAGCAACTTTTATTCTCAAAGTGACCCAGTCTGGATAATAAATTAAAACTTTCTGTTTATTTTCTCTAATTTGATATTACTGTGAATGATCCACTAACTTTGGAGTATCTCAAGTATTGCTGAAACAGATAAAATGGATTATGATTTATGTGTGAATTCTAGTTGCTTAGCTACATTGTCACCACTTTTTCATCTTACTGACCTTAACACATAAATGTGTGAAACTTCATAAGTAAAATACTGCTGCTATAAAATGCTTATGTTCCCAGTGCATCAATATATAAAAATTTTGTCACTATAAATGTCTATACATGGGGAAGACAACTACTCTGTTGGATTACGAGATTATTCTGTAATCAAAATGGACATAAAAAAGCACTGGGCTTCCTGATATCTAAGATTCACTTAACTTTAAGGCAGTGGTGTAACACGGAAGAAAATAAGTTATGATCAAAAGCGAAGATGTGTGTGCATTCTCCATAGGCTACTTCATTCTCAACAAATATTTTCTGAACTGTCAAGTGGGAATAATAATTAAAACAATTATTAAAATACATGGAACAATGCATATTGGTTTTTTTTTTTGGTACCGGGAATCGATCTCAGGACCTTGCGCTTGTGAGGCAGGCGCTGGAAGCACTGAGCTAAATCCCCAGCAATGCATATTGTTTTTAAAGATAGTATTAAGCACATGCTAAATTTTTAAAAAGATAGTCATAATTAAATTAAATGAGACTTTTTATTAATTGCCTTTAAAGTGCTTAGGGTGATATACATAGAAATTGTCTATTGACTAAGGCTTGGTGAAATACAGCGATTATATTTTTATTTTGTGTTATAGAAGCTGTTTTGAGTTTCCCTTTCTCTTTGAAGCTTGCAAGTTGGAGCACAGAATCCACTGGTTGTCCATTATTCAGAGACCACTTTAAACCAACTCAGTGGACATTATTAAAATTTGGGGGACCCACAGCCAATGTACCACTGGAGGCTTACAGAAAACACTTCTGCCTGTTAATAGTCAAAAATCACGCCGACAATTGGCTGTGTAAAATACATTTTAACTTCTCAAGTTGTCAAATATGTTCATAACAACATGGAAAAATGGGCTGTGATTTAGCAGTCTCCAGCTTCTCAACAGGTCATTCCAGAAAACAACAGCATGTGCAGATCTGGGGGCAGGCCTTCCACTCAGTACCACGGCCTTCCTCTTCTTGTCTTGGCCCCAGAAACATCCTGAACCGGGTGTATTGTGCATACCCAGCTTGCCCCTGCAATTTTTGCTCAAAGTACTCACAACTATCCAGCCCTTGGCCACCTCTGAAGCCTAGGATCCATTCAGAGAAGGCATTGTCAACTTTTAGGAAGATGAACCAAAGAAGGAGCATCAAGATGACCTGGCAATGATCACAAAGACTTTTCCTTCAGAAAATTCCAGCATCCCAGGCATACTTGGACTTTGACTTTATATTTTCATTTCTTGTAGGGAGTGGTGTCCTCTAGAGAAAGATCATGAGTATCTGTTTAACTGGGCCAGCCCAGGGTAAGGGTTTCTCTTGCTCAGAGTCTAAGGGCAGCATTCAACTCTTTGCTGCTTTAGTGTAAGGGTAGATTCCATATTGTGATCCATAGAATTTAGATCCTTTGCTAGAGCAGATTTTTGAACAATGGAATACAGGAGTAGAGAAAGAATGCCATTATTAGACTTGATCTTTAAATCTTTTCATGGGATTCTCATTCTTTCTTTTTAACTTTTCGGCTGGCCAGATCCACAGGATCCAGAGAAAAACTGTGGGGGTCTTGAGAATGACATGTATCATTCAATAGAAGGACTCAAATCTCCAATTATTTAGAAGGAGCAGAATTCTTTTTTACACTCTAACATGGATTGAGGAAAAAGGGAAGAAAGAGCTTTAGATTGGATCTATTGAATTGTGGAAATGTGTATGAATTAACTGTTAGCATACTCTAATCTCATATCTACTAGCCTTGCCTTGAGATTCATCCTGCATTTATTCTGTGCTTAAATGCTCCTATTTTTAATAAAAAGATAAATAAATGAAAAAATTTCTCAGGATTAGTGAATGGATAAATGAATGAATGAACAGTAGGAACATAGAATAAATTCATATTTGAATGAGTTTTTAGATACTCTCTCAGAGAAACTAATGCCAAGTTCAAATAAATATTGCTCAATGTAACAAAGTGAATCATTTGGCTTTATTCTTCCATATTTCTTCCCATGTTATCCTTATTTTAATATCACCATTTCACAATCATGATATCATGTTACAGCTTCATATACCATGATACACTTCTCGGGTCAATGACCTCATTATTTTTCTTCACATTTCCCCTTCTCCTTAGCCACATAATTGAAATAAGATCTGCCATGATTCTGCACTCGACACTGACTCCCGGACATGATTTATAGACAATAGGCAAATCCCAGACATTCCAGAATATATCAATCAAAAGTCTTTCCTGGAAATTTAAAAACAGAAAGAATATAAGGTCTCAGTCTGTTTCAGTGATGCAGTCATAAATCTAGCTACCTTTCAGACAGCATACAAACAACAGAAATTTATTTCTCGTAGTTGTGGAAGCTGGGAAATCCACAACCAAGTTTCTGGAAGACTTGGTATCTGGTAAGAGTCTATTTGTGGTTCACACAGAGTTCTTGATGCAGTCTCATATGGTGAAGTAGTCTGCTTTCCGGAATCTATTTTATAAAGCCATTCATCTAAATTAAGTGTTTCACTCTCATGACTTAGTCACCTTTTAAAGGCCCCATCCCTTAATATCATCATCTTATGGGTGAGAATTCCAGAGGAGCACAATCCTTCAGACTATAGATTGAGCCATAGTCAGTAGTTATATCCTGACAGATGGGCTGAGAAAAGTAACCTGATAAGAGAAAGGAAAATTAACAATTGTATAAAATGCAGTGCATGTGAAAGATAAAGAAGAGAATTTTCTCTGCTTGATTCTCTATAGTGCTATAGTTTTTTATATTTATCTTTTTATTTGTTTCTTTGTATGTTTGTTTGTTTGGGGATTGAGTCCAGGGCCTTGCATATTCTGGCCAAGTACTCTACCACTGGGATACATCCCCAGCCCAGCACCAACCTGTGTGTAATGTTCGTTTTTATTCCTTTTCTATTGGAAGTCTATGAAAACAACTTGTACTTTTTATGGAAGAAGCCTACTTCTGAATAATCTCAATGCATGTATTTTATGGTACCAGAAACCCACATAGGCCTAAACACAGAGACAAGTACTCGAGACTACGGAGGAGTCAATATCTCAAATTTCTTATTCCAGACCTTACCTACACCAATCATAGTCCCACATCTTCATGTCACCTTGAAACTGTTCAAAGCACTCAGCTCCTTTTGTCAAAGACAAAGAAGCTAGACCGCTCCACCTTTGAAGTTATACTGCCTTTACCATTAGAAAAAAAAAGTGCATCTTCTAAAGATTATTTTTTTCTGCAGAGCAACACAATAAAAGAGTAAGTGGCTTTGTAGTGAAAAGTAATATAGGAAGATAATTAAATCTCGGGGGCATTTTTCTGGCTTAATGCAGGAAGACAAACAAGCATCAAGGCTGCCCTCAAAGACACTTTACGACCCACCATTGCCACTAACGTGAATTTGAGAAATGGAAATTCGGTGGTTGATTTCTTCTTTGTTTTCAAGAAAAATAGTTTAATATTCATTGGGGAAGCAAAAGAAAAACATCTCTGCTCTTATTTTCAAGGGATTGAAATGCTTGTTCTCGCCAGTGAAGATGTTCATTTTTGCAAACTTGGTTGCTAGGGTGATTGAGTGAAGGTTTCTAGCACCGAAGCACGTCATCAGTGGCCATGCATTAATTTGCAGAACTGAGCCAAGTAGTCCACACTGCTAAAGTGGCTGCACACTCTGTATTTCACAAAGGAGACAAGTGTACGTTGATCTATTATAATGATGCGTACTGCTTGAGGGTTATTCTTAAATGGCACATATTTAAATCTCAGATAACGGCAATGGCATACCTGCACTTCCTATTTCTGAACATTTTAAGTGTCCAAGTTTGAGATGTCTAAGAGAATTTTTAGGCAATTTTGACACATTCCCTACTCATCCTCACATCATAGTATCAGCTCTACGTGAGGTACAGCTTCTGTAAAAGGAAAGGACCTCCCCATTGCATTTGATGCAAGATGCAACTGTAAGATTCGTCTTCATTTTTTATCTTTCTCTACTCCTCCACCTCCCTTTCCTTCCCCTCTCTGCTCCTTACTCTCCTCCTTTTCCTTCTTCCTGTGCAGTACTAGAGATTAAACCCAGGGCTCATATTTGCTAGACAAACACTATCTATACATATGAGCTATATCTCCAGTTTTATTTATTTACTTATTTTTGAGACAAGATCTTGGAAAGATGCCCAGGATGGCCTCAGACTTGGAATCCTCCTCCTCTAGTCTCCTGAGCAGCTGTGATTAGAGATATGTGACCCATGCCTGACTTTCAATTCTTATTTTAAATTTCTTTTGCCCACACATTCCTATTTTAAAACATTTTTTATAATTCATGATTTTATTGCACCATCTAACCAACAAGCAAAACAAAAACAAAACTTTTCATGAAATGCAAATATGAAGTTCATTGATTTCCATTGATTGTCACTTTTGATTTTTCTTCTTTCTACATTTCATTCATATCCCCTGCCTCTGTCATAATTGTAAAAATAAATGAATGGATGGATGAATAAGCAAATAAATAAAATGATTAATCAGTGTCTTTGTTTGTGCTCTTCAGAGACAGATCTGAGGAATTTTAAGTGTAAGAGCTATTTTTAGGGACTGGTATTGGTTTTCACCTTGGCCAAGGAAAAGGAAAGGGCTTAAGCAGGTTGGCCATAAAGACAACTTGTGCAGTCAGAAGTCTAACTTGAAGCCTGAATAAACCTTCAGAGTTGTTCTGAGCGGAGCAGGGGTGTTGAGCTCCTCCACTCTCATACACTGCAGGCCAGGAAGCAGCCTGAAACTGTAGGCAAAGTGGCTCCAGGTGAGGCAATGTCTGAAATGGGCCAATGGGTTGTACCTCTGTATCCATTGCAGTCTCAGTAGTTGAGGGCATAAGTTCATCATCTTCAGAAATAGTTGCAACAGCCTTCAAACTAAGAGAGAAGAGGTGTTTCTCATTACAAAGTCATAAACTCCTTGAAGCAGTATAGGGAGCTATTAGTTTATTATATACAACATAAATGGTGCCCAGCACGGCAAGAGCTGTGAGGAGGAAACCTCAACCAGTACAGGGTATTTTCCTCAAGAAATGAATTTCACTCACATAGCACTTCCAACTTGCAAAGCAGAATGTTACAAAGCAGGGGATGAGCAAAAGTAACTTAATGTTAAAGGCTTGTCATGGAGATAAAGGAGATAAATATTAAGCAAATCACGGGGATGATGGGCCAAGATGTGTGTTGCTTCTTTGAAAGCAGATTTAGGTAAAACCAACTGGTGGGCATAAGACTATTGGTTCTAAAGAGAAGTCTTTGCATACTTGGAAATAGAAATTAGAGGACAGAAACTGGATGCCATTCAAAATAAAATGCAAGTTATAAACCTCAGTATAGAAATCATAATGTAGGGACTTTTGGACAGTCTCATGGAGGGTAAAAAACAAATTGCTGAAGATTTGACTGTAAATCACTATCTTCTTGGTTAAGTTAGTAGAATGAGAAAGGTAACATTTCTGAGCCCCCAAACCCTAAGACCCAAGGAGCTAATGTAATGTATGAAAAGTCACATAACAAAGAAATAATGGAGCTTGGAACTAAACACACACCTGTCTCCAACATGTATCTTACTTCATCATTCTACACTGTTAGGATGGTACAAAACTTATCTTCCTCTGGCTTTCCTCCCCAGAAAAAGTCACAAGATAAGGAAATCAAAAGCCTAGTGCTGATTAGGGGTACAATGAAAGATTTAGACTTTGTCCACTCTTTGGAAAATTAAATTTTATGTCTGTGTCACTACTTCATGATTATAAAAACCTAGAGCTCCCATCCTGTCTCAAAGAACAGTTTCTTAAAAATGTTGCATCATTAGTGGACACTAATGATGGACTCGATGCATACTTACAAGCTGCCCGTCATATGCCGGGGGCATTCTTGGTGGTGCAGAGAAAGCAGACAATAAAATAAAGTCATACTGTCAAGAAACCTACATTCTTCGAGATGGAGAAAAATAATAAACTAAATTAAAAAAATAACTATAATAATTCATATAATTATGTATTTCAGGAAAAAAGTTTAGAATAGTTTTATGGATAGGCACTAATAAATGATGAGAAGTTTAGTGTTTCTTTTTTAATGTTAAAATTTCATCACTTACTAGCTGTGTCATCTGGGTCACTTTATCTGTGACAGTTTTCTCACCTACCTTATAGGTCCACGGCTGCTTTGATTAAAATAGTGAATGCTCAAGAAGCCCTTTAATCAGTGGCTAGAGTAAGAGCATTATGAATATTAGTCCATTATCACTGTAATTCATACTCCCCAGACTGAGATTCCCTTTGCAGAACCATCAAGTCACATCTGTCCAGAATGCTTCCTGCTGGTAAATGTTCTCTCTTGAGCTTGTTCTCCATGACCACAGTGTGAGCCGCCCCCCCCAATAATGACTTATTAAATGGCCACTGCCTGCTTCACATTGCTTTCTTGAGGTGCATTTAATTCAAAAATTACTAAACTCATTTCTTTGGGTTTGTTTTGTTTCTCCATAATCCCTAACACTGGTTTATCAGCCTGCCAGAAAAGCAGAAAGATAGCCTCCAGGGCTCTGTCAGCTGGTCCTAGCCTAGACATCAAAGAATATTATGAATGTGTAAAATTGCCTTTGGCAAATACTATTTACAGACCCTCTGGCACAGTTATGCTGAGATGATAAGAAATGTCACTGCAGCCTACTGCATTGAATAATAAACATTTCCTGCCTTTAATATCAACTGCCCACTTACCCAGAACTCAGAATGGCTTGCAATTATAATAAAGGGGGAAAGCAAATGGTTTTCTTTTTCTTTCTTTTAACATGTTGCAACCCTTCCTATTAATTAAATCAGTAGTCTATCCAGGAGTAGAACTTAGTGAGATTATCCATATTAGGCACTTGAAATATAGTTTATCCATTTTAATTAAATAAGTTCTAAATATAGCCACTTTTAATTCTTCTACACCCTGAAACTAATTAAAAATGAAATTAGTTAACATTTCTTTGTGGCATCATTAAAAATTGTTCATATAAAGATGCAAATACCCATATGGTATGCTTTTGTATTTATGTGAATTTCAGTGATCCTGATGACCAGAACATCAAAACTTTGCATGAACACAAACCCCCGAGGAAGACATTTTGCTGAAATTCCCCTCTATGTCTAGTCACTTCAATTTGGTTTTGTGTTTGTATGGTTTGGACACTCAGTTGAGCTTCAGGAAACATATTAAATTTTATTTTTCTGAATGCATAGAATTCTTTTTAGGCTGATAGGAGCACAGCTATTTGAGTTCTTTATTTACTTGCATAGTATAATTTACAGTCTTCTCATCATGCTAAGAAGATTTTTAGTGGAAAGAAAATGCCATGAGAAAATGACTAGATAAACTAGCATAGCAAAAAGTAGTGCAAAACATAAGCTGTAATTGTAAGTTACTGGAGTCTCCATATAGACAAGTCTGAGAGTTCAAATCCCAAAAGGACTGAATCTTAATGTGTCCCCCAGACTTCTGTGAGTTTTACCTCCAAGGGTTCAATCAAGTTCTCCCAGTAAATATCAGGAGAAAATTCTCTTATGATTTTGGCAGATGGAAAGGAAATGAAAACATTTGGAAACACTACATCAGGACACTCTATTCTTCTTAACAAAGCTAGCCCTTATGACAGGCTGTTTAAGTAGAACCCAAGCTGCTGGGGTTTTATCAAAGCCTAAATGACCTGGAGACTAGCCTGATATAGTTATCCTATCCCACCTGAAGAATGGGATGTGAATTTCTCATTCCAGAAGCATGGACACACAGAAAGATTAAGTACAATTCATAAGACAATAGACTATTCCCATTCCTACTACAATTTTCCACAAGTTACTAAATGTTTAGGTATAGAAGATATTTTATCCAATGCATAATGTCAACTATCAAGAAAAAATACAAGGCATACTAAAAGGCAAAATCGGAAGAGACAGAGAAAGCTTTAGAGTAGAAACAACAAGGATACTGGAATTATCAGACTGGGAATTTAAAACACCAATGATTAATACACTGAGGACTCTAATAGATGAAGTAACAGAAAAATAGGCAATATACAAGAATACAGGTGCCATATAAGTGGAGTGAAGATAATAGTAGCAATCCCATTCAATCTTCCTTGTAGACACTTTATGTGTATATCCTTACCTATGTGAATGAAAGACACCAATGATACACAAGAGAGATGGAAAGGATTAAGATTATTTTCTTATGTCAATGTGGTTATACAATATATGAAGTCACATAATGTTCTCCAACAGTGAGATTGTACTAGTTATAAATACATTGAAAATTCTAGTACAATGCCAAAATTTTTTAAAAAATAAGAATCACATACATTTAGAAAATAGAAAGTGGAATTATGTAAAATTCTCAATTAAACTAAAAACAAGAAAAAGTAAAAGACAAAATAGAAATAAAGAAAAAAGCAACACTTTGAAAGCAAAAATAAATGTTGAATATATTAGTTCAAATATGTCAGTAATCACTTTCAATACATGGTCTAAATTACCAATTTAAACACAAATTGAGTAGATTAAAAACAAACTTTCAGTATATGCTGAGGCCTTATTCTATTTTGTTCTGCTTTTATAAAATAGTATAGACATTTTTATCTAGAAACTTTTTTCTCAGTTCTGAAAGTCCAAGAAAAACAAGGCATCTACAGGTTCACTGTCTGGTGAAGGCCAAGTCTCTCTTTCCAAGATGATACCTTTGAATACTTCGTGTTCCTTGTTAGTAAACATATCTCTTAATAGTACCACTTAAATTTTGAACAAAGCAGAATTAAACAATAGCATTCCATCCCTTACCCCTTAAAATCATTCCTTCTTGCATACAAAATATACCCAGGCCATCCCAATAGTTTTATCTCTTCCTGCCGTTAACTTTAAAGTCAAAGTCCAAAGTCTCATCTAAATCAAATAGAGGTGAGCCAAAGGCAAGATTCATCATAACGCAAATTTTTATCTTGATCCATGCCTCTGAAATCAGCACAATATGCACTTCCAAATTGATGGAATAGGCATAGGATAGATATTTCTATTCCAGAAGAGAGTAACAAGAAAGAAGAAAGGAGTAACATGTCTCAAATGAATATAAAACATTCAACATTAAATTTGAAGCTTAAGAATAATTCTCCTTGACTCCATTGCCCACTTTCCAGACATGAAAGGTCTGGAGTTGGAGCCCAAGGTCCCAGGCAATCCCACATTTATGGCTTTGGAGGGTACACTTGACACAGCAGATCTCATGGGTTGGAGCTGCATATCCTGCCTCTCTCATGCTACCACTGCATGATGGTGGCCATACAGCTCTGTAGTTTTGGTTGCTTTGCTCTTTGACTCTCTTCCATCACCCTACACTCACAGTTCCACTGATCATTCCATGGATCTTCGTGGCATCTCCACTCCTGATACAAGGCTTTGCTTGCGACTTGTGGTTCTCTGAGGCATCTTTGAAATACAGGTGGAAGTAACTATGCCTCCATATTGTGTTTCAGAATTGCCTTACAGAGCAGCCACCAAGGCAGAGAATAGTGATGGCAGGTAAAGCAATAAGAGGCTGATTGGGGCTGGCATTTTTTTCTCAGTTTGTAAGGCTGATTATTTACCTGATGGGTCTTATTTTTGGAGAAAGAGGGCTCTTTGCACTTTGAGAATCTACAGAGTTAGCACAACATAGACACCACAAAAGCTGACAGGCTGTGGTTTTTGAACAGTTGTCTGAGTTTCACCTGGATCCACTTGAACCATAGCTGTGGTGGCCAAGGGGTACTCGTTGGGATGTGGGAAGCACAGACAAGAGGCAAACCTGGGCAACAATCCCCAACGTATCAATGGTGCCCTGGAAGCCTCCACTGAAACCATCCTGCCTCCCAAATTCTGACATTATGGGGCTATGTTAGGTGTGGCAGGCTTAATGATCTCTGAAATGCTTAGAGGGCATTCTTGCATTATCTTAACAAATACCATCTAATTTTCTTCATTAATCTCTTTATCACATGGTCACTTGCCCCATATCCTTGATTTTCTCTCCTAAACATGATTTTTTATTCTTTGCAGGGCTAGGCTACAAATTTTTCAAAATTCTTATGTCATACTTAACTTTTCATTATAAATTCTACCATTAAGTTCTTGTGTGTTTCTTTTTGAATTTTAATATAAGTTGTTAAGGAAAATCAAATTATACTCTGAATACTTTGTTGCTTATTTTTAAAATATCCAAGTTTTCATTCTATATTCTGGTTTCCAAAAATTACAAGACAGGGACATAATTCAGCCAAACTTTCACTATTTTGTAGCAAGGATGGCCTCCCCCAACATTCCAAACTTTGTTCCTTATCTCCATCTGAGAACTCATCAGAATCATTTTTATTGTTCTTCTTTCTACCAATATTTTGATCACCAGGTTTTAGTCACTAAGACTACAGCTTTCCCTATAGCTCTTTTCTTCTGAGCCCTCAGGAGAATCACCTTCACGCTCCATGCGTGGTGGCCTAAATTTTGTGCACCACTCACTTCAAAACAGTTCTAGCCTTTACCTATTTTCCGTTTCCAAAGTTCCTTGCATAACTTTTTGAATAATTGTTGCAGCAAGACCTCACATCTCTGGTACCAATTTCTTAGTCTACTTTGTTGCTCAAAAATACAACAAAAAGAACAGAAACATAATTTCCAATTCAAGAAGCTAAGAAGTCCACAATATATCACCAGCAAGTTCACTGTCTGCTGAAGATCCAGTGTTTCCTTCCAAGTTGGCAACTCGAAGGCTGCATTCTCCAGAGATGAATGAAATTATATAATAACATGGCAAGAAGTGGAAAGGTAAACAGGGATAAAGTTTCTTCACCAAACACTTGACAAGGGCAACACTACCCTAATACCAAAATCAGCCACAGATATTAAAAGCAAATTACAGATAGACTTTTAAGATAAACATGCACACAACAAATTTTCAACAACAACTTATATGGGTAAAAAGAATTATACACAAAGGCCAGGAGACATTTATGCCAGGTATGGAAATGTGGTTCAATATTTAAAAATTGATAAATGTGGGACGGGGATTTAGCTCAGTGGTTTCGCCGCCTGCTATGCAAGGGCAAGGACCCGAGTTCGATCCCCGGTACCAAAAAACAAAAAACAAAACAAAATTGATAAATGTAACCCCTCAGATCTGCAGATTACAAAAGAAAATACACATAGTCATAGCAGTAGATGCACTAAAAACATTTGACAAAATTTAAAACCTATTCATAATAAACCAACTTTCAGTAAACCAGAAACAGAAGGTAATTTCCTTAACTTAATAGAGAATACCTACAAAAAAGCCTATGTCTAACATAATATTCAATAGTGAAAAACTGAAAACTTTCCTTCTAATATTGGGGCCAAGACAAGGATGTTCTCTCTCACTAATCCTTTACAACATTATACAGGAAGTCTTAGCTAATGTAATACAACAAGTGAGAAACATATACATATTTGGAAAGGAAAAAACAAAATGTGTTTGTATGCAGATTATGTAATAATATATCTAGAAAATCTTAGTCAACAAAGAAAATCCTGACTATGGGAAGATTGTGGGATATGAAGTTAAACCATAAAAGTATATCACTTTTTTATATACCATCAATGAACAAATGGAATTTGAAATTAAAAGCACAACATTATTTATACCATCCAAAACTAAATGCTTACATATCAGTCTAATAAAATGTGGATTTTTGTCTGAAGAAAACTACAAAATAGCAATAAAAAAATCAAGGAAGAACTAAATAACTGGAGAGGTAGTCCATATTCATGGCCAAGAAGACTGAACCTTCTTAAAATATAAGTTCTTTTCAAATTTATCCATACATTTATTCAAATATCCATCAATTTCTCAGCAAACTGTTTTGTGGAAGCTGATAAACCAATTTGTAATTTTATTCTGAGATGTGAAAGATGCCCACCAACATAATATCGGAAGAGAAAACAAAGTTGAAGACTGATACTACTCATCTTGAAGACTTGAAATGCAGCCACACTCATCAAGGAAGAGTAGTTTTGTCGAAAGAATGAACAAATGCCTAAAAGGAACAGAATAGAGTTCAAATATAGGACCACACAAATTCAGTCACTTGATATTTGAAATATATTGATGAAGAATTGATAAAGAAAGATACAAAAGAATGACAATGCAATGCAGCAAAGATAATCTTTTCAACAAAAGTTGAAGATTTTTTTAGAAAGTGAACCTAGTCACAAAGTTATAGCCTTCATAAAAATAACTCAAAATAAATGGAGATGTAAGTGTAATACAAAACATCATTCCTTTTAAAGAGATAAAAAACTTAGATGATCTTAGGTGAGAGAATAAGTTTTTAGCTAATATGTGATAAGCATTATCTATAAAATAAATAATTGACTTCCCTTAGTGACTTTTTCAAAATTAAAAACTGGATTTTTATTTTTAAAAATTGTATGCTTTGAAAAATGTACTGTAAGGAAAATGAAACGATTAGACTTCAGAATATAGGGATGTCAAGAGTTGAATTAAGTTTTCCTAGATTACATGGATTTTGAGCTCAAATTTCTAAATCTATGCTATATTCACATATGACAATCATTAAAATGGGAGAAAAGGTCATAAATCTTCATGTAATTTATTTTTGAAAAGTGTATTCACAAAAATTACGGAATTATAAAAAGTAGATACATCACTAAATGTAAAATTCCTTTACCTTCAACGTTCATTTTAATTCATCTATTGTGGATATCAAAGTTTAATAAAATTTATGCTTTGTGTTTTTCACTGCTAGGGATAAAACTAAATATCCTCATAGCATTTCTCTGCTTATTGTAACTTTTCTGTCTTTTACCCCATTCCATGTGTTTATTTCAACACATTCCAAAGTGATCTTTAACTTTTTTGATTTTTCCATCAAAAATATTCATCTTGGAATCACTTATTTATCTACCAAGTATTTATTATATGTCTATAATGCATGAATTACTGGTCTAGATACAGGGAATACATCAGTGAATTAAACAGACAAATGTTTCTGATCTCATGGAATTTATATGTTAGTGTGTGAGGAAGCCATAGCAAACAAAACTTTTTTTGCATAATGTATATTCAGGAAAATCAAGCCTATGTAGTATGCAAGGAAAGTGAGTTGAATAATACAGTATATGTTTTAATAGGATGGTCACAAACCCCTCTGTGAGAAGGTGATTTGAAAATGCCAAGAAAGCACACTAAGTAGATGCCTAGGTAAGATCATACAGGCAGAAAAAAAATATCAGTGCAAAGGCCCAAGACTAAAATATAGTAGGGCCAGGGATTTAGCTCAGTGGTGCTACCACCTGCCTTGCAAGCACAAGGTCTAGAGTTCGATCCCTGGTACCAATAAAAAATAAAGAATGATAATGTAGTTGAAGTTGAAGTAGAAAATGTTATCAGTGAAGTCATTGACAGCCAATGGCATTTATTGTTCTGGAGCAATGTCTACAAGGGAAAAAGCATAGAAGTCTTATTGCTCTGTAGACAGGAAGAGAAACAGCAACTAGTGGAGACTAAAATTGGTTAGACAAATATATGACAGAACCTGTATCAGGCATCCTTTATCCATTACATAATTTTGTACTTAAAATATTCATATATTATATTATTTCCACCTACAGAAAGAACTGAGATTTAGATAATTTAAGAAGTTACTCCATGTTATTGAAAATACAAAATTAATCCTGCCTTCAAAGTCAGAACTCTGTGATTCCAAGTTATGTTCTTTTGCCAATATATTTCTGCCAAGTTTCAGTAAAAGGGACACAATTTCAGTATTCTCTTTGAATATTGCGACTACTTTTTCTTAAAATTTTTATCCTAAACATCAAAACAAAAATACCTTGGGTTATATTATATTTTCATATTGTCATTAAGATTGATTATTTTACAATATTGGTATTTTGCTTTATATATTTAATTAAATATTTTCTTTTTTATACTTTTACCCTGAGGCATTTTTAACATGAAGGGGACAATGTTATAAATGGAAAAAAACCCCAACACATAAAATGAATGGTGTGTTTTCTGCTGCATAAACATTCAAAGCCAGAATTCCTGCCTCAAAATGTTTACATGCTATGTAAAATTATAAGGAAAAATAAATGCTTTTAAAATGTCAAAAAAATACCTTGGGGTCTGTTGTCAAGAACATAGTTTGTGTGTGTGTGTGTGTGTGTGTGTGTGTTCTTTCCGCTATTGTGAAGAAAAACTTTCCCTTCACTTCAAAGAAAGCATAGAAAAGTAGCTAAAACAGTAAGTTTTAGAGTCAGATAAGACTTTATTTTTATGACTACTTGGCTACACATGTTTTGAACACAATGCCACGATATTTTTAACATTCTTTTACCACGTATGTGTGTACTAATAATATGTGCCTCACCGGGTCATGGTGATAATTAAATGAAGGATTGAATGGAAAATATCATCTTCATTCTGCATGTAATATTTGCCCAATTTTAGCCACCATAATTTGTTTGCTAATTCACTAAATGTGGCCATCAGTTACTGGGATTAGTGGAGTGATTTGTAGCCAGTCCTAGTGGCATCTACTTGTTCTGGGGTTTATCCTTTGCACTTACTGATTGAGCCTTATACACCCAAACACCACTTCCAAAGTGAGGGCAGAACTTTTGCTCCTATGAACTTCTAAAAATGTATTTTCACTTGTAATGCACTGCAGTGAAAATTTCAACCCACTCCCAGAAGCACTGCTTAGAATGCAGAATAATTAAAATAAGAGAACAATCAACAGCAGGAATGTTAGCATAAAACCGAGGAAATTATTAAGAAACAAAACTGAACAACATCATTAAGAATCACCAGAGGCTTATATACATATGGAAGTAGTGTAGGAGTTGAGATAATACAGAAGGGAAACACAGTATAAAAATATGATTGTGTCTCTAGGCATTGCCTGCTTGGGTCTCTGAAGGTTGTATAAATTCAAAGTAGGTCCTTCGATGAATATGACTAATGATGAAGCAACTACCTAACACCAAGGGCCAGGTTTTAGCAGGCTAAAGCACAATTTATATTTATTCCTATGCTTAAATGCAGTAGCCAGACTGCTAAAACAGCACTGCCCTACTTTTGAAAAAATAAGGACCCTATAAAAATAAGATATACTCTGTTCCCCAAATCTATTTTTATTGAGCAACCAGATATGACATATGGCATAATAAGGGGTTGAAATTATCGTGAACACCAAGAAAAGTCACACATGAATGATCCTGGTAAGGCAATAAGTGCAAGAATGTATTAGTGCCATACAACTGAGGCTGAAGCAGTAGACTTAGCGAATACAGGTGTGTAAGAGGGGCTTCCAGTCTGATTTTTGTATGTGAAGCCCCCATACAGCTCCATATTAAGTTAGACCTCCAGTCTACAGCTTAGAGAACTCAATGTTCAGCCTGTTATTTTGACTTATGTGTGAGACATCAAGTGGAGGTTTCTAGTGGCCATTAGATTAATTAAAGTTTACAGATTAGAAGAGACATCAGGACTGGCTTCATCACTGGTATAAATTAGTACATTGTAAGTATTTCCTCATTAGGATTTCTACACCTAATTGTCTTCCTACATCCAGGGAATGATAAAACAATTATTATTAAAAGCAACATTTCTCACCATCATTATTTGCTGATGATATGATACTTTACATAGAAGACCCAAAAAACTCCACCAGAAGATTTCTAGACTTAATTGACAGGTTCAGTAGAGTAGCTGGATACAAGGTCAATGCTCAAAAGACAATAGCCTTTTTATATGCAAATAGCTGACCCATTGAGAGAGAAATTTGGGAAATAATTTCTTTTACCATAGCATCTAAAAAAATGAATTTTTTGGGATTCACCTTACCAAGGGAGGCAAAGGCCTTTTCCTTTGAAATTACAGCACTCTGAAGAAGGAGATTGAAGAGGATATAAGAAAATGGAAAGATATCCCTTGTTCCTGGGTAGAAAGAACCAATATAGTGAAAATGGCCATAATTCCAAAACTATTATATAGATTCAATGCAATGCCAATTGAAATTCCAACAATATACTTCACAGAACTAGAGAAAACAATCCAAAAATTCATTTGGAAACAGAAGAAACCTAGAATAGCAAAAGCAATTCTAGGCAACAGAGGCATGGCTGGGGGCATCACAATCCCCAACTTGAAACTATACTACAAAGCTACTGTGATAAAATCAGCATGGTACTGGCAAAGAAACAGACCTGAGGATCAGTGGAATAGATTAGAAGATACAGAAACAACTCCAGACATGCTCAGCCACCTCACTTTTGACAAAGGAGCCAACCACCCTCATTGGAGGAAAGATAGCCTATTTAATAAATGGTGTTGGAAAGACTGCATTTCAACCTGTCAGAAATTAAAACTAGACCCATACCTATCACCGTGCACTAAACTAAGATCGAAGTGGATTAAAGATCTAAATATTAAGTCAGAAACACTAAACTTGCTGGAAGATAAGTTAGGTAGAACTCTTGATGACATTGGCATAGGAAAAGACTTTATGAACAAATCTTCAGTAATGTGGGAGAGCTAGCACAAAGAATCAACAACTGGGATCTCATCATATTAAAAAGTTTCTGCACTGCGAGAGAAACTACCAACAGAGCTAAGAGACAACCTACAATGTGGGAAGAAATATTTAGCAGTTGTGGCTCAGACAAAGGTCTACTATCAAGAATATATACAGAACTGAAAAAAATCAGACCTCCCAAATTCAAAGACCTAATTCAAAAATGAGCAACTGAAATGAACAGACATTTCTCAGACAAAGAAGTAAAAACAGCAAGTAAATATATGAAAAAATGTTCAATATCACTGGTCATTAGAGAGATGCAGATGAAAACAACACTGAGATTCCACCTCACCCCGCAAAGAATGGCTGCTATCAAGAAATCAACCAATAATAAATGCTGACAGTGGTGTGGAGAGAAAGGAACCCTTCTCCACAGTTGGTGGGAATGTAGACTGGTGCAACCACTGTGGAAATCAGTATGGTGATACCTCAAAGAACTAGGACTGGAAGTCCCATTTGACCCAGCTATTCCCCTACTGGGAATCTTCCCCAAAGAATTAAAAGAATCATAAAACAATGATATATGTGCACCTATGTTTATAGCAGCACAATTTGTAATAGCTAAAGCTTGGAAACAGCCCAAATGCCCATCAACTAGAATCTGGATAAAGAAGATTTTTTTTTTATAAAATGGAGTACTACTCAGCCATAAAGAATGAGAAGCTAGAGACATTTATAGGTAAATGGATGCATATTGAGGTCATACTCTTAAGTGAAATAAATAGGACACACATGTGTAAATACCGAATAGTTTCTCTAGTGTGAGAAACTGAAAGGGTAAATAAGGCTTAAAATGATTAAAATGAATAATTGATAATTTGAAATAAGAAAAGGTCCAAGTGTTTGGGGATGGTGGAAGGGAAAGGGGAAAGAGAAGAAGGGAAAGAAAAAATTATGAGAGAAAAAAAATGGAATCAAACTCTGTGTAGATAGGGAAGGGTGGAGGGGATGAAGGGTGCACAGGTAATGGGAGAAAAAATAAAAACTAAGATGCATCATGTTCTGGTACAAACACCCAATGATAAATGTAAATGTATTTTATACCTAAAATGTACCAATAAATAAATATATATATATATATATATTTTAAAAAATTAAAGCAACATTTCTCCAAGTTTAAATAACCAGGAGACTGTTGCAATGGAAGGATTATAATTTTAATGATATTAGCTATTGATCCTAAGGTCTTCACACTAAGGTATTTCCCCAGACATTTTTTTCATTTTTTATATTTTGAGACAGAGTCTTTCTAAGTCCATAAATTGCCCAGGCTGGGCTCTAATTTGCAATCTTCTCATCTGCCCCTCCCACAGTGATGGAATTATAGGCCTCTGCCACTGTGCCCAGCTGAGATGGGAGGATTTTGATAAGGCCTCTCTGATAGGCAATGAACACTGCCTAGAATGACAAGTGACTAAAGAAACAATACAAGTAAAATCTTGCTTAGAACAGATATATGATTTCATCTGCCTATAGATCTTGAGTATTAGAGTTTTGCTATTGTCACCTTTTATGAGCACGTTATTACCTTGGACAAAGATTTGACCATTGAATTTTCTGTCAGAAATGAACTCCCATTTGTGTCATATATACTGCACAATAAAGCTAACACAACGCCAGCAGTAGAGAAAACACACGTGCCTTCCTCTTCTATAGACCCAATGAGAAATGAGCTGAGTTCAGTTGTTTTGAGACTCACGCTAATTAGACAGCAGTCTCAAGAGACCGCTAAATTGTCACCCTGCCTACATAGCTTATCTTTAAGCACAGGGAAATAGCATAGTGATTTATGAAATGAAGTCATTTCTGATCAAATTGGTCTTTTTTTTCTTAGCCCTCCTGCACACTCTGAGTGACTTTGTCCCCAGCTCCAACTCTGGACATTGAGCCTCTGCCCACATTACAACGTGAAATTTTACAGGAATTGATTCCAAATGTTGCAACCACAAAAATTGCTTTACTAAGCAAAGAGATTTATGGATCTGGCCACATTTTATTGTTTGCTGCCTTTATTTATTACAGATGCATTTCCTTCCTGTTTTCCAACATAGAGCAAATGAAACAGATATGGAAATGCCTTTAGCAATACATTAAAGAAAAAGCTCTCTGTAAGGATCCTTGAAAAATTACTGTCATTTCTCTTGTTAACAATAAAATATTTTAATTGCAGAAAAATTTAGAAACATAGAAATGAAGAAAAGCTAAAGATTATTTATAATCTTCCAACCTGAAGATAAGCATTACTATTTCAGCTTATATAAAAGTTCTCTTTACACACACACACACACACACACACACCATAAAATTGTGGGTTTTTAAAATGAAATTAGAATCAGATTTTTTTGTGTGTCCTACTGTCTCCCGTGGTCAATAAATGTTTTCAAAAACCTGTTATCTAAAAAACATTCAGTTAAATACATAGTGGAATAGTTTATTAAAAATCCTGTATTGTATCTACCACTTTCTGAAGGGTTTTTCAAAAGTAATTTTCTATATTTGTCCAAGAATAGTATTATATACTCATATGCCAATGATAGGTATTTTTTCTTGGGTTTTCTAATTGCAAATTTTCTCTTAAGAGTAATTAGAGAAGAAAGGGAAGCCCTGACTTCTAGAATTATGTCAATATATGTAAATGTACTCATAAAATTTTGCATGGCATAAAGTTTCCAGGTTAAAGATAGGGGAAATTTTAGCTTCCTCTTTTAGAATTACCACGTTGCTGCAAATACCAAACATGCTATGCACATTTCATATTAGATGGCCACCATGTGAAATGCTTGCCTATAGGAAGACCATATGGCTCATAAACATTTCAGATTTTTTGTTTCATAGGTGTATGTATTACAACTGATGATATCAAAGCACACATACAGGGCCTATTTGCAAGTAATAAAATTTTTATTATTCCCTTTAATTGTTAATTTGAACTAATTCATAAAATTCCCTCACATCTGCTTTCATATTATATGGCAATACAGGGCCAAGGAATTTGTTGTCCCTTATGAATCTCTGGGATGTTCTCACAGTCCAGTCCTGGGCATCTCATCATTACACCTAGTGTACAATCCTGCCTCTCTTCGGTTGCTTTTCACTTACTGGTTTCTACCACATACCCAAAGAAATTTCCATTTAAAAAAAACATGTTGGGAAATTTTGGAATTCATCTGCCATTTCAATGTTATACTGAGAAGAGGATCTTTATTTAGTCCTGTCATTTAAGATGCTCATAATGCATGTAAACTTGTAGATATAGTAAAGCAATAAATAAGATGGATGTATAAATATTCACAACTTTTTTCTCCTTTTCTCCTGACTGGTACAAATATTCCTATCTGTATGTGTGGTTTCTTCTCTTTATAAGAACATTTCTGCTTTTTATACCATGGTTTAGGGGATTTTATAATGTGAAAAGAGGAAAATAATAGAAAAGGAATGTGAAGGTAAAGATGTAAATCAGAACACACAAACGTTAACAGAAGAGTTAGTAAAGAAAACAGGCTTTTCTGGAATTAAGAAAACTGATGATGAGAATAGAAATTTAAAGGAAGAAAAGCTACAGCAGCCCAAGAGTTGATATGGATAAAAATGAGAGAAAAGGACTCTGTAAAATATACTTAAGAACAGAGTTTCTCAAATATAGCACTTTTTGTACTTTTGACCAGATAATTCTTAATTGTAGCTGGCTGTACTAAGATTGTAGGTATTTAGTAGCATCTTTAGCTGCTTCCAACTTGATGCCAGTCACAACCCTTCAGTAAAAATCTCCCCCCAAAAAAGAGTAAAAATTCCAAACAAAATTAACTAGCATCACTTCCAGATGTTCCCTGCAGGACTAAAATGTTTCTGGTTGAGAACCACTGCTTCAAAATATCTTCTCAGGTTCTTCTGCCCCGAGTGCTTCCTCTGCTCACACTTTTGGTGTTTTCTCCCAAGACCAAGTAGACACTGGATTCTTTGTAGTTACGTTTTCTGTTGCACCATTGGTCTTTCAGGTTGACTCTGTACAGAGTCAGTTATCATTGGTTGCTAGTTGTATTTTGTATAATGGTTTGTAGACCTGCCTCACAGACCTTGATTTCCACATTAATGAGCTGATGCAAAGCATATATCCCTGCAAAGTATAGTAGGTAAAAATCAAGAAGTGTCACTGAGAACTAGGAAATAATTGTTTTAATCTTCAACTTACAGATGATTGGAAGGACAAAGGAAGATTTGTAGATTTTTGACGTCTCTGAAATGGGGTAACAACTCAAGCTCCATTCAGATTTGATATTCCATGTCTTGATTACGTTCTGCTCTTATTACAGATGTCCTAACACAAAAATACTATTTTGCTAGAGTTGTATATATGAGGCCAGGAAATTCATAGATAGGGAAAATAAAGTAAAGAAATGCCTGTGATAGGAATCTCAGGATCTAGAAGGAACTTTGGTGGGCAGAGAATCTCATGATGGCAAGAGTGGTGAGTGCCTTCAAATCTTGAGGCACTCATAATCTAACCCACTGACCTAACCACTGTCTGCAACTCTAACATAACAGAATGTATCAACTCATTCCTTTGTAATTTCTTTTTTCTACATTAACATAGGTCAAATTTGACCATGAATCTCCAATGGAATAAAATTCATTCTGTTGGTTTCTTTGTGGGAAGACCTCTATTTCTATAGAAGAAAAGATATGCAGATTGGTGTTGGGGAACTTGCATAGGTGTTAGAAAAATGATAGAGGGGGATTATCTGCCCCTTTATGGATAGATTCAGAATCCAGGCTTGAAGAGTCATGGAAGCTCTTGTTCACCTCTTCACTTGTCACCAAATAATGGTAGCAGATTGAATCATTAGGCTAAAAACTTTAGGAGGATTTTAAAAGCTGCTTTGCTATTCAAGAATTTGGGGCAAAAAGCCCTGTGGATTTGCAGAATTGCAAATCCAGAATTGAAAGGAGAAAAGTGGCCTGAATGGGTAAGGGAAGGGTGTTGAGATTTCACTGTGAAATCTAAGACCCATACTTTATTTCCACATGCTGTTTGAAAGCTTTTTTTACATTGGAAAGAAACATGTTTCCTTTCCATTAGTTGTCTATCAATGAAAAGTATTGAGCATGTATGTGATTCTGACCTCTGTGTGGTCTTTCTAATAACTACAGAAGTTGGAAAAAAGAGTTTGGAAACAACTCAGAACTTCTATTTATAATTTCAGACATATAAAACACAGACAATCCTTTAAATTTTTTTCTAATTTAGTAGTTCAATTAAATCTAATTTTTTCTTCATAGATAATTTTAGTTTATAATTTTCCCTACATCTTTAAAATGCACAGGACAATCTTACAGTCTCCACAGTACCCTTGATCGAGGAAATAATTTTTTTTTATATTAGAGCATTAGTGACTCAGATCTTTGTAATCATTCAGAGAACAGCACAGAATTAGCAAGATATGAATTCAGCAGATTAACGATAAAGTCTAATAATTTGATGGAGTGCAATGAATCCTAAACCTTTCTCAAGGTTGAAAAATATTTCATTAATTCCTTTGTTTAGAAATTATTTTTAGTTTTTGCTAATGTCTCCCAAGTGTAAGCATTGTGATTTAGTTATAAACTGGAGCCTTTTGTGTCAGGGATTTCATTTTGTAATCATGTTACCCATGTCCCTAACACGTTAAGTACCAATTCTATCCTATTGGGAATGTTTGGATGCAAGTAGCCAATGATCTAAGTTGGCTAACTATGACCCTAATAACTTGAATGTCTGGTAAGATGAACTATCAAATTACACTGTGCTAATAAACAAGTGGAAAAATATTTCTTTTTTAGTCCAAAACAGAAATGCTTAATTTGCTCTTATAATTAGGAAAGTTCTTCATGCTTTCTTTAAAAATGAGTACAATGCAAACAATAAATGAAGAATATACAAATAGCCTGTATTTATTACATAAAGATGGTCAGACTTACCAAACCCATACATATCAATATATACAGTACTAATTTAAAAAAAAGCATCCCAATACATATTGTCAACTGTTACTTTAATTTTTTTACCAAATAGTTTTTATAAGTAGCTTTTTATGTTTTTATAGATCTATTTATTCATTTATTGTGCAGTTCTGGGAATAGAACCCAAGTCCTTCAATAGGTGAGCAAGTCTTCTATGACTGAGCTACATCCAAAGCATTATTTTTGATCATCTAATATTTTTAATATGAATGAATAAATAACAATACAGCATAATTTTTAGGTTTTCATATTTTGAAATTAAATAAGCCTGGATTTGAATTTGATTTCTTCTAATTACAAGATAATAATTTTTTACCTTTGGACTACTCTTTTAAGTCACAGGTTTCTTTTGTTTGCTTTTTTAACTGAAGAGGAAGATAACAGATATAATAGTAATAATACCTAATTGATTGACAACAAATATTAGTACTATCATTGACATAATTCATTAAGCCAATATAATTTAATGTTTTGATTTTTTCTGTTTCTTCATCACTTCTAATACCTGGAAGAATCTTTGGGAAATCAACTTTATGTAATTGAGTATTTCCCTAGAATTAGTCATTTGAAGTGTATTCCAAAGGTGCAACACATTATTGTTGTTTTATTATTATTGTTATATTAATTATTTTATCATTCACACTTTTTTATGTATACATTTTTCTTTCTTTAAAACACATTTTTATTTTTTGATCATATGTACTAATTGTACAAATTTATAAGTTACAATGTGATGCTTCAACACATGTATACAATACACAATGATCAGATCAGAGCAATATATATA
>NW_004624767.1:5698895-5715043 GCF_000247695.1 Heterocephalus glaber | reverse complement strand
TATGTATCTAGGAATCTGCCCATTTCTTCTGTGTTTTCCATTTTATTGGAGTATAGGTTCTCAAAGTAGGTATTGATGATCCTCTGGATTTCCGTTGGATCTGTTGTGATTTCACCTTTTTCATTCTTAGTTGCATGGATTTGAGCCTTTTCTCTCCTTTTTTTGATAAGGTTGGCTAAAGGTTTATCTGTTTTATTTATTCTTTCAAAAAACGAAAACTTTGATTCATTAATTTTTTATATTGCTCTCTTAGTCTTCATTGCATTGATTTCTGCCCTGATCTTTATAATTTCCTCTCTTGTATGAGCTTTGGATTTGTTATGCTCTTCTTTTTCTAGCAGTTTGAGGTTCTGCATTAGGTTATTTATCTGAGTTTTCTCTGTTTTCCTAATATTGGCATTCACAGCTATGAATTTCTCATGTAGAACTGCTTTCATTGTGTCCCATAGATTCCTGTATGTTGTACTGGCATTTTCATTTACTGGTAGAAACTGTTTAATTTCTTCTGTGACCCATTGGTTGTTCAAGAGGGTGTTATTCAGTTTCCATGTGTTTGTTGGAGTTTTGCGGTTTCTTATGTTATTGATCTCCAATTTCATTGCACTATGGTCTGATAATATACAGGGAGTAACTTCAATTCTTTTACATTTACTTAGACATGTCCTATGAGCTAGCATGTGGTCAATTCTGCAGAATGACCCATGTGCACCTGAAAAGAATGTGTATTCTGATTTTGTGGGGTGGAACATTCTGTAAACATCTATTAAGTCCATTTGTTCAATAGCTTGGTTCAGTTCTAGAATTTCCTTGTTAACTTTTTGTCTAGATGATCTGTCTGTTTGTGATAGTGGGGTACTGAGGACCCCCACTACAATTGTGTTAGTGTTTATTTGGTTTTTCATGTCCATTAATATTTGTCTTGTATAGTTGGGGGCATTCATATTTGGTGTATATACATTTAGGTTTGTCATCTCTTCCTCTTGTGTTGTTCCCTTCACAAGGATGTAGTGATCATCTTTGACTCTCTTAATTAGTTTTGGTTTGAAATCTACTTTGTCTGCAAATAAGATTGCTACCCCTGCTTTCTTCTGGGCTCCTGTGGTGTGGAGAACTGTTTTCCATCCTTTTACTTTCAGTCTATGAGTTTCTTTTTGAGTTAGGTGTGTTTCTTGTATACAGAATATTGTTGCATTTTCCTTTTTAATACACTCTGCTAGTCTATATCTTTGGATTGGTGAATTGAAGCCATTAACATTTAGGGTTATAACTGATAGATATTGATTCATCCTTGTCATGATATTTTACTGCTGTTGGGTCTTATTTCTTTTTCCCCCTTTCCCTTTAGTGTCTTACCTTGCCTGGTGGCTTCCTTCTGTTTTGGGCCTCATGGAGTTGTGACCTTCATTTTTTTTTTCTAGGATATTCTTTAGAATTGCTTGTAGTGCTGGTTCGGTGTTCATGAAATTTTTCAGGTGTTCTTTTTTATGGAAGTATCTAATTTCCCCATCAATTTTGAAAGATAATTTTGCAGGATACAGCAATCTAGGTTGGAAGTTATTTTCTTTTAGGGCTTGAAATACTTCATTCCAGGCTCTCCTTGACTTGAGGGTTTGTGTTGAGAAGTCTGCCGTGATTCTGATAGGGTTTCCTTTGTAGATGATTTGTTTCTTTTCTCTAACTGCTTGTAGGATTTTGCTTTTCTGTCAGGTTTCTGGGATCTTGACTATTAAATGTCTAGATGTAGATTTTTTTTGATCATGGCTAGTTGGAGTTCTATATGCCTCACTTATCTGTATGTCCAATTCTCTACATCTGTCTGGGAAGTTTTCCACTATTATTTCTGTGAACAGTTTTTATAACAATTGTGCTTTCTGCTGTTTTTTTCATGGACTACCTATCAGTCTTATGTTATTCTTCTTTGTATTGTCTAGCGGCTGTTGGATTGCTTTCTCATGGTCCCTTAGTATTTTTAGAAAATCTCTGTTTTCATGGTCTTTAACTGTGATCCTGTCTTCTATGTCTGTTATTCTATCTTCAGATTCCCTTAATCTGCTCTGGATACTTTCAATGGAGTTTTTAATCTCCTGAATATCTGTTTGAATCTGTTTCATGGATTCCATTTCTTTCTTATGTTGGGTGATCATGGTTTCCATTTCTTTCTTATTCTGGGTATTCATGGCTTCCAGCATGTTTCTGAGCTCATCTATTTTTTTTTTTAAATATTTTTCTGTTCTAGATCCTCTAATCATGTCTTTCACTCTGCTCACCATCCCTGTAGAAATCTGGGAGATTATTTCTGCTATGAATTTTTCTAGAGCCTCATTCATCTGTTTTGTTACTTCCTGTGTTATCAGTTCAGGGTGTCCAGGTGGTTGAGTATCAGACTTTTCCATCTCATTTCAAATGGGGTTTACCCTTGGTGAGGTGGAAGTCTGAGTTTGTGCCTTGCTTAAATGTCTTCTCATTTTTTTTTGTTTTAGGTACTGTCCTTGCTTTAACTCCTATATTGATACTTTGAAATTGCTTATTGTAAGTATTTTTGTAGCTTTTATTTAGAACTCTTATGGAATGATTGCTTCTCAGTGGTATCTTCCAGATATAGCTGGCCTTTAAGTTTTGAGTCTCTAATGACTCTAAGGTTATCTCATTTTCCTTATACTAGGAAGCATCACTGACTAGATCAATAACAACACCTTAGCCCAAGTGATACAATCAGCAACACCATTGCAACAAGTACGTCTTAGAAAATGACATTTTGTGGTAGTCATTAATCTATCACCTTTAGCTGTGTGAATTAAAACAAGATAGAGAACCAACTCAACATATGTTTATAGTGAATAAACTCTTCCATATAACAACTTTACCCTTCGGGATGGGAAGTTAAAAGGAGTTGGGGAGGGAGGGATAAATAGGTAGAAGGATAGGGGAAGGATACCAGTGAGGTCAGAGGACACAGGTGAGAAGGAAAAAGAGAATAATAGGAAAATTAAGAAGAACTCTAAATGAGTTCCAGAATATTGACAAACAGGGAGATCAAAAATGTGGGAGAGCAAGTGAGTGAGTGTAAGAGAGAGAGAGAAAGGAAAGAGAAAGAAGAAGAAAGTAAAACTGAAAAAAAAAGAGAAAAAAATTTGCAAAGAGTAGGAAATAATATTAAAGGTAAGAGGAGAAAAAGAAAAGAAAAGAGAAAAAAACCAATAATACTAATTTTGGAAATAAAAAATAAAAATGAAAATCAAGGGCCTCTTTCAGGGTATGTCTCCATTGTCACAAAAGACAACGTGGGTAGCAGTGCTCAGATATAAGTCAATGAGTCTCAGCAAGCCATTTGCAGACCTGTGAGATTCAGGGAGATTTCTGCCTGCAAGTCCCAAGTTGAGCTCCCTGACCTCTTCCTTGTCCTCCCTGTTCAACCTGTAGAAGTTTGAACTCTACAGGGTTGTACTGCAGGTTCCAGCTGCCCTTCCCCTGCAGATAGTCTGGTTCTGATGGGAGGTGATAATGACTCCAACCTACCCAATACAGTGGTCTGGTGGTCCGGGGTCCTCTGCGTTTTTGTAGTGTGGAACCAGGTGGCAGTATAGCCAAGAGGCCAGGGGAGCGGGGGGAGGGGGGGGGGGGGGGGTTGTCCAGTGGATTGCTGCCGGGACACTGGCTCAATCAGCATGTTCCACACAGCAGGGGACCTTGCTATGGCCTCCGCAGACTTGCCTGTCTGAACTGGGCTGGATTGGCATGCTCCATATGGCTCAGGACCTTGCTATGGCCTTTGCAGACTTGCCTGTCTGAACCAGGCTGGCACAGCAGGCAAATCTCCTGACATTCAGACTCCTCTGGGGCAAGCATCCAGCTCACATTGCTGCCTCCCCCACCTGGCAGCCAGTGTCCCCTGGGTCACTTTGGCCCTGAAGCACCGCCCTGCCCCCACCTCCCTTCCCCCACTGTCCAAAGTGTCACAGCTTTTCTGCCTTCAGATGTTTCGCAAAGTATTCATGTGGTCTACAGGAGTTGGGGGGTCAATGTCAGGCACTCCAACCCCGCCGATGCTCTGGTCTGCTCTTTCATGGTCCTCAGTGCTGGATGGTGAGAAAAACCACCTCTTTGTGGTCACTGTCCCTGAAGTGCGGTCCGAGATCCACTTCTCCTCCCTCGCACCTTCCTAAGCCCGAGTGGCTCTTTTATTAAATTTAATATGATCCTGATAATATTTGAAAATAAAAGCTACACTTTCCAAAGTTCTATAAATTTTGAGATACTAAAAGTCAGTTGAACGAGGACACACTTTGGAAACATGATAGAACAATTGTTCTTGATACTTCCTTTATTTTTCTCTACCTAGATAATTACACTCACAAGAACATATCTTTTTATTTGCTTATTCAAGAACCCTCCTCTCTGTTCTTCACTTGACCTGATCTCCTTGGGTTTGCTTATCCCAGTGCTCTTCTAGTCCCTGGTCATATGATTGCTCTTAGCCCTCATCTCTTTAACCTCAGGACTTAATCCATCAATGGCAACATGACCCAAGCCAAGTTGGCCAGCATCCTCTGAGTTATTCAAATGACTTAGGTCCTGTAACTGTCAGTTTTGTAATTTATGTACAAAATCCTGACACTTGCAACTTAAAGAATGAAAGGATTATTTTGGCTCATATCTCAGAGTGTTCAGTCCATGGTTAGTTGGCTTCAAGGAAGAAACAGCACAGTGGGAGGTATGTCAGATGAAAACGACTCAATCCATGCCAACTGGAAAATAAAGCAGCAGGGGAACAACACCCTCAAGAGACATTTCCTCTAAAGTCATGCTCTTTGTGACCCATTTACGCTTGGGAGCCACCTACTAACAATATATTCAGCTATAAACTTTAGTCAATTAAACCACTGATGAGTATAGCACTCTTACAATGCAATTACATTTCCAGGAATCCCTTAATCTAGACAAATTGATTATTAAGCTTAATTATTACATACAAGTATTGCCAAATTGACACTCAAACACATATCTTTTAAAACATTTTTAATCTTCAAGTGCAGACAATAACAAGACCATAATTTCACTGAATATGATGTAACTATCCTGTGTACAATTGGAAAAACACTAATTCCTTCCCCAAAGACTCAACATTTCCAGCATTTCTCAAAAGTCCAAGTCAAAATCTTCTCTGAAACTCAAAACAAACACTTAGCTGTGAACCTCTATAAAATTCAAAACGCAAGGTACTTAAACCCAATATACAAAGATAAAGATAAACAGTCCTATTCCAAATGGAGAAATAGGAGGACAGAAAAGAGAAGATCAAAGCAAGACTGAAACCCAACAGGAAAAACATTAAGTCCCCCATAGCTCCTTGCCTGGAATCCAGGGCACATGGTGGGGAGATGTGAGATCCAAAGGATAGACATCTCAACCATTAGTGCCTTGTTGATTTTATTTTACATGGCCTTTTTTCTCAGACTGGCTCCATTGCTGTCTGTGGCTTTCCTCAGCAGAGTTTCTTGTTCCTGACATCTCTAAGAATTCTAGGAACTCAAATAAACACTTGGCTTCTTTCCACAGCTTCATGAACCTGCCTCTCTGGGAAACATTGCCTCATCTTTGGGGCCTGTCTTTGGAAATTGTGTGGAGGCTTCCCTGAGCCCTCTTCCATTCTTCCTGACAAAAAATTAGCATGATGTAGATAATACCAAAGCCAGATGCCAGCTCAAATAGTAGCCAGGCGCCCTTGAAACACAGCTACAATGGATTGTAAGTGCTTGGATCACTGAGCACAGGGAACTGAATCCCAGGAAATGAATTTCCTAGGTTGCTCTCTTTGAGCAAGGGGTCCTGGGGCTCTCTTTTTAAGTGAAATGTTTGCACTTTTCCACCCTTGAGCTGCCATAAGTGGGATCTTGCTTTTTCCTGAGATGCCCTCTTGGCATTTTTTTTCTTGCCCCTGTACAAAGTACTTGGTTTCTCTTTAATGGTAAAAATTACTTTAGTAGCCACATGGCTTTTGGCTGCAACTTTACAATAGCCAAAATTTAAGTTGTCGATTTTTTCCACTCTGGTTTTGCCCCCAATTCTCATGGTAATTGTGGCTGAAAACAGCCAACAGTATCTATGCCACCGCCCCAATGGTGGGCTGTTTTGAAATTTCCTGTTAAATTAACTAGCCCACTGCCCTTAATCTTATTTTCCTGCAAAGTCTCAAATATTCAAATATTCTGTGAGAGTGTAACACACATAGCCTCTGGTTCGACTGCGGATGGAGTCCTTGTTCCCAACTGAAACCTCTTGGGCTTTGCCTTGACTTTCTGCATCCATATCAGCATTGTAGTCTTCTGTGCTCCTACTGGAATCACTTATCAGGCTCTGATCACTGCATTCTAAGGCTTCTTTAGCCTGCATCTTCGAACGTTCTCACATTCTTCCATCAAAACCATTTCAAAAGATTGTAAACCACATGGTCAAGTACACTTCTCTGGCACTAATTTTTCTGGACCACACTTTTCTGGGACGAATCCCTTGTAATCAGCTTACTTGTTGCTGAACACAGCACTCAAGACACAGCTTAATAGAGGAAAAGCCTAATGTAGCTTATAGTTTGGGGGAATGTAGTCCAGAATCAGCTGGTACAACAACATGATGGTGGAGGGGTGCCATAGGGCAGCGATTCTTAGTTTTGGCAGTCAGAGAGTGGAGTAGGGGAAAAGCTTCAGGGATAGATGGGTTTAAAACTAAAGGCCATACCTCTGTAACCCATCCCAAAACATCCGGGAGCTTGCTCTATAAATTGATGGCTATTTCTCAATCTAGTAAAATTGATATTTCAAGATTAAAGTTCACAAGAAGATTCAGTCCATAGTTGGTTGGTTCCAAGGCAGAATGGCATAGTGGAAGCGCAAGGGGAAGAAAACTGCTCAATCCATGACAGATGGAAGACAGAGCAGGACAACAGTGCCACCAAAAGATATATCCCCCCCAACACAGCCTCTCTGAAGCAACACATTCACCTATGAACATCAGTGGATTAACACTTTGACAAGCACAGTGCTCTTGTGATCCAATCACTTTTCCAGGAGTCTCCTGATGTAGTCACGTTGCAGAATCTTAACCATCACAAGCCCCAAACTCCAATTTGTCCCTCCCATTATACTATCCCATTATACTATTTGAGAAATAATGCTACAACCAAATAAATATGGGGAGATAACTAAAATGTCTAAGACTCACATACCCTACAGCCTAGAGTATCCCTAGAATTGTCAGCTGCATGTGTCCAATTCTCATTTAACACGGTTTGTGTTTTAACTTTTTCATTTGTAACATAAAAGTTGTAAAAGAAAAATTTATCTCATAGAGTGTTATATATGTTGACTCATGTCATGTGTAAAGAAAGTACAGGACAGGACCTTAAATGCGATACCTGCCTTTTTTTTCTTATTGAAATGCTCATTTCCTTCTAACTACTGATCATGTTCACTGAGAGAATAGGGGTAAAATGGAGAGCCAGGAGCCCAGCACTCTTTATTCAAGTACTTTCTAAAATCATCAAATGTCTTAGAGGACTCTGATAGTTTAATTTGACTTGATAAATCTCTTCCTGATTTTCCTCTTTTTATTTCTTAATTATTTATCAATTAAAGCTTTACTACTTGTGAACTAGGGATGCAGCTCAGTGGTAAAACATTTGCTTAGCACATGTGAGGGTCTGAGTTCAACTTGCAGTAATGTAAAAAAAAAGAACTTTATTTACATATTAAGTCTTAGCAATTTTTAGTTATTTTCCAAAGAAACTCTGGGCTTGAATAAAAATGTTCATTTAGGAAGATAAAGAAGAAAAATAACATTGATGTCAAAGGGAAGTACTGTGTAACAGAATGGTGAAACATAATGGGATTCACCAGGAATTCTAGTATGGATGTTACCATTAATTAGTTAAGTGACTTTAACAAATGTTAAAGTCTTCCAATAGTAAAATAAGAAGATTAGTAAATCATCTCTCTTGGTTACAACATTTGATAATATTATTATTTGTATAACAACAAATCATGTGGAACTTCCAAATTTCTGGTTCATTAGATAGTTGGTATCTGTTTCACTCTTCATTTTTCAGATGTGATATCTTACAAAAGAATGATAGTTTCATGTATTCCTAAGGCAATTATATGGGAAAGAAGAAAGGCAACAACGTCTGTTTAGGAATGGCAGGTTGTAAGTTTGTAAGTTGCTGTGTGACTTTAGACAAATGACTTCCTTCTCTGGGCCTTTATTTCCTTATTTGTGACATAACAGGTTTGGATGAATATAGTACTCTTTATTGTATTTCAACCAAAAAAGTCTTTTTTTGCAAATGAAAATGTGAAGTAGTGACTAGATTTCTCTGGTTCTAGCAGGAGTACAGAGTGAAATCCTCCTACTCCATCTCTGCCTTCCCCTAGCTATATCCTCTGATTTATCCCACAGAAACTAGGCCTTCTCAGAAACACAGCTAGACAAATACAGTGTCTCCAATACCGTACATTTCCATGTTATCCCAAGTAAAAAAGCTGTTTTCTCACATTTCCTTCTAGTGTCTTCTGTTATACTAAGAAATTTTAAATGCAGCATAATTTCTCAGGATTGAATTTATCTAGTTTCTATTTTTATGGGGATGCCTAATAATATCCCAGTACGTATTTTAACATCCAGTCCCAAAGTTTAATCTTTAATAATCAGATAGGCTTTGCTTAATTATAGTTTCTTTTTATTTGTGCCTATGCTAAAAATTCACACTTAAAGTTATCTTTTGCAATGAACGTACTATCATATATTATGGTGAGCTATAATTTCAGTTTCCCTGAGATTATTCAGGTTTTTGCACTGCAAAAAAATTCCTTAGTCTTGCAAAAACGTTCTTGTTAAAAAAGAACTAAAAAGCAATTTTTGAAAATAGATTGAGAGTTTTATAATTTAAGACTAATGAAGAAATAGCCAAAGAAAAGAGGTGTCTACCCTCTGACAGGTAATCCTGGGACATCAGCCCTTCCTACTTTGCAGTCTTGCCGTGTGCTTCAGTTCTAGCTCCTGCTATGCTACAGGCTCATCTCAGTGTATGCAGTGCTGTCACAAATCCACTACCTAAGGCAGGAAGTCTCTTCCCATTGCAACTCTCTTGCACTTGGATTTAGGGAGACAGATAATTCTGTATGAAGTTTCTATTGCTGCTGTAACAAACTGGGACAAATCTAGTGACTTATTTATTCTTTTACAATGTTGGAGGTCAGAAGTGTATCCTGGGTATCAATGGGCCAAAGAAGATTCACAGGTGGAAGATGGGAAGATTATCTCAGATTACCTAAGTAGGATGAATATAATCACAATCTACTCCATAGAAAAGTGGAGAAGAAGAATCAGAGAAATGAAAAGTAGTAGAATTGGTGAAGAAGTGACATCCGTATGCTGCTGACTTTGAAGATAAAGTAAGGGTACACCAGCCAAGGTATGCACATAGCCCGTGGAAGCCAGCAAAGGCAAGGACACAGATTTTCTTCCTTACAGAAGGAACCCATAATGTTGGCATTGGCCTAGTGAGACTGAGTTTAGACTCCTCAGATCTATAACTGAAAATAGTAAATCAGTTGCTTTAAGTCACTAAGTAAGTGGGGTGATGTGTCATAGCAGCAATCCAAAACCAATGCTAGGCCATATACCAGGCCATGGAGTTAAGAGTTGGGAAAAAATAGACTCTCTGGGCAAAATATTCACTCTGGGGAAGAAGGTCCCCAGAATGGAGACAGTTGATGGGGGAGGAAAGGGCTTTTTCCATAGACTGATGGGTTCAAGTTCAACCTCTGCTGTAAACTCTGGTAATTTAGCTTGTTTTGTAAGAAAGGGAAAATTTAATCAGCTTAAGGACTCTTCTAAAAACTAGAATATTGCAATGGGTCTGGGAGCTGCAGTGCACTTAGCTCAAGACCCTTGGTTCAACTATCAGTTACTAACTATCTGGATTTGACTATGCTACTAACCTTTCTAATGTCACGCGTACATTTTTAAAATTCAATTACTATTACACCTCCCTCACAGAGTTGTTAAGAGACTTCTATGTGTATAATGGAATGCATTATATGTAATGCAATACAGGATAAATGTGAACTTTGAATCAATTCCTAGTATATGCCAAGTCCCAATCATTGGAATTATGCAAAAGTGTTCAATTACTCATTGTTTATTCATTCAGGAGTTATTGATTGACTTTCTATCCAGGCAGAGACAATTTAAAAGTATTCAAGTTACAGCAGATCATAACAGACAGACACCACCCCTGGTGTTGTGGAACAAATATCTTTGTTCCCTTTTTCATTGAAATTAAGCCCCATTTTCAGTATGTTCCTGTGAGCTTTACTCTTGACGTCACTGGGTCAGCCTGAAGTGTGAGACTCTTCTAAGAGAAATTCTATTTGTGGCTTAAGGCCACTCTGCTGATGACAAGCTCCCACTCAGCTGCACAGTGGCATTGATTGATCCCTGTTAATATGACTGCCTCGCTCTACCTGACACCAGCTCCATGATATATTAGAGAAAAGGACTTCTAAACTTTCTCTTTTATGGTGCAAAACTGGAAGTATACCTTCTGCTTAGGTACATTATGCCTCCCTAAAGAACTGGATAATTAACCATTTTATAAAAAAAATATGACACAGAAAAGTAAAACGATATCTATTTTCCCTCCCCATAGGACTCCAAAAGGCAGTGATTGGCCTGGACTGAAGAGATCACAGTGTTATAATGAAAGCAGGCTCAACTAGCATGGGATGTAATGAATGTGAGCCAAATGTAAATGAATTATTAGAAAATATACACTCTCTCTGCACAGTGAGACTATTTTATTAAAATAATCTCAGGCATAATCTTGTCCTTTCTTGGCTTTCTCCTTTTGTGTATCTATCCATGATTCCACTCTCACAAATCTCGTCCCCTGAGGACAGTTTCATAATGAAAGTGATGGGTTTGATTATTTTGCTTTTAATAACGATGCCTCCCAAATCCTACTTAATACAGCAGAGATTCTATATGGAAGAACCTGCCAGAATTATTGGAGGATCCATCAATATTGGCAATTAATCATCATAACAGCCAGTAATCATAGCTTCAATTACCAATTGATTAATTAGGACAGCTCTTGAAATGTCAGTAGAAATTTAATATTACATTAGATTTATCCCAATAACCATAAACCTCTACAATTACATTTCAGCTTACCATTATTTATGTCATATTTCTTTCTATTATTAGCTGCTATATTTATTTATTCATCATTTTATTTGAGCAGGCTAAATTCTTTCACTATCTTTTTATGGCGGGAATCTATTAAAACACATTTAAGCCATGGCATTAAATAAATCTAGTGTCAGATTCAAGAAAATTTTGCAAATTTAGAACATCTATTTGCATTCTTTTTGAGCCAAGAACTATCTTTTGCCAAAAACGTAGAATATGAGCATATTTTACATATTGAAATCTGGACAATATTGGTAGAGTGGATTTAAGTGCGCAAAGTGTCATTGAGTTTATGAATCAACTTTTTTCAGGCTTGGCAGAAGAAATTTTACACTACTTTCTTTGAATAATAAGCCTAGGGCCAAAGTAACTAGAACTCACTAATATGAGAATCCATCTTTACATTTATTAAGTTATAGTTTAAGGAAATTAGAAGAGCCCTAATGTAAATAGAGTAGGGGATGTGCCTAAGAAATTCAGAACATGTTATTTTGGTTATTTTAAAACTGTGGATTATACATAGTCAATCCAAGTCACAACCATTTAACTCCTACTTTCATTTAACAAACAGCTTTTAAACACTCTGTGCAAAAAATAGCATGTGAAACACTGAAAGGATTTAGTGACAGGTGAAGCATGTTTTTGTATGTTGAGCTTGTGGTCCAACAAGCAAGATAAGACATGGACTCCTATACAGAAAGGACAAGAGTCAACTCTGCAGGTGAATTGGAAGAGCAGGATTTGGAAGATGTGAAAAAGAAAGAAAGAAAGAAAGAAAGAAAGAAAATAAGCCATTTACCAAGATATTTTACACAAGCCTTTATTACTTTAAATCTATTTTGCCAAGTCAAAGATAAAATTATGATTGTACACATTTTGAAATTGTTTCTATGCAAATGCAAACTAATCTCTTGCAAATTTGTACATTTGAGTGCTAATTTGGTGGCATTAATTTGTTATGAGCATAATCTTTTAATTTCTCATTATAAAAATTGGTGGAATGAAATAATGCTCTAATCACAGGCATAAATTTGGGAACATCTAACCATATATGTTCTATGATTTAAATTGATAGCACTAAAATGAAGGAAATAATAAGCAAGTGTTTAGTTGCATGTTTCTTAATTTTCTATTGAGTTTCTGATGGTTAATTAAGAGTCCTGCTTTGTATGGCTCATACTGGTTGAATATATACCATGTGTTTGTCTGCATATAAAAGTATGGTCAATATGAATAACTAATGCTCCCTCAGCCCCCTTACCATTTGCAGCCACACAGTGCTGTGTTAGGCAGAATAACATTCTCTCTTCTTTGAAGAGATTAATTCAAACTATGAAACAGGAGCTGTTGAAAGGTAATAGACATTTAAGAAGGCTGCATTACAGTGGAAATTTTGATAGCATTGTGCATTACATCCATATTAATAGCAAATTACTTTAGCATGGATAATAGCATTTCACAATGAACACCCAAGGAATTAGGAACTATTAGGTTTGTCCTCAAAAGGACTGTCTGCCTCTTAAGAGGTGAATTCTGAAATATGAAGACGCTAGACCTAGTACATCCTTAAATATTTCACTGCTGCCAACCCACCCCGAGTTCTATCATTACAACCTCCAGTTTGCTAAGCCTTACAAACTCCTATGCTCCTGAGAGCAGAATAATAGGAATTACACATTGTACAAGGGCTGCTGATTCAACTCCAATTCCCTCAATACAACTCAAGGCAATGTCTGTTCAGTGAAACCATCTTTCAAAAAGAAAAAAAGAGGCTGTTTTTAAACATCATCCTTTTAATGGATGAGATGTCATGTTCTCCTGGCAAGTGAATACTTCAGTGGGATAGTACTTTGATTTGCAACAGTTATAAAACAGCTATTCCTAGGGCAGAGTTAATTATGAAGAGTAAGCATTTTGGAGAGACTAATTTATATGGCAATGCTTTGGTTGGCATAAAAGACAAGAACACTGTCATAAGTAACTCTACCTCTCCTCCTTCAAATAGGCTGTTGCAAATCCCACAAGAGGCTTTCCTTTAGGATATTAACTAGAGATAAACTCAAGCAATGCTCTGGGAGGACCTTATGACCCAGACAGGTCCACCCTTGTGACTATAACAAATATTTAAGATATTTAAGACAGATATTTGATAAACAGATATTTAAGACAGTGGAAAATGGGAGCTGGAGTGTGTCTGTTTGAGTGACCATGTCAATGGTTTATTTAACCCATGGACCATGGGTAACTACTGTATCAATTACAGTTTAAAGTTTTAGATTTACAAATTTCCATGTTGCACTGAAACTAGAGAATTCGTAACATCCCTTTACAGCAAAACATTTACCAATGGCATTGATGATAACATCAATGGTGGCAGCACACCAAAGATAGGGCAGAGATAAATTTATCAGTAATAGATGGGAAAAGCAATTTAATAGTTGCACTGTCATAAAATATTTCATTAAGCGGTCTTCCTTTCTTAGTAGAGAATGCATTTACCTAAAGAACAGAAGAAGAAGAATCCTTCTTACATATTTAGCCCATTAAGTAGTTCCCTGTTTGCATGAAAAAGAAGAATTTGGATTATAACTCCTGCTTTAAAAGTAGTTCCTGTGCACAGGAAAGTGCTTTCCTCTTGTGAGGCTCTTAGAATGAAGGAAGAGGAGGAAGAAGAGGAGGAGGAAGAGGAGGAACAGGGTACAAAAGGAGAGGAGGAGAAGAGGAAGTTCAAATTTCCTCTCATGACCGTTTGATCTCTCCCTCCTGATTTTATTCCTCTTAGGCCAACCTAATTGCAAACCAGAGTCCATGGAGTCTAAGTAAAATAATATTTAGGGATCAATGTTCTCCATCACCCTGCTAGGGTGAAGAACAAGGCAGATAGATGTGAATAATGGACAGAACAGAAAATCAAAATAAGAACATCCAGCAAGCCCTTCATTCAAAAGAGTGATTTTAAAAAGAGGAGCTACACCAATATTAATTCTTACTATTGATAGTTGTACTATCAATAAAGCAAGAAGGCAACGTGAAATGACAACAAGTAATGTAGAATGATAATCTTGTATTGTAAAAATGCCACAGTGAATCAAATTCCTTCAAGACTTGAAAAGGTTGGTGCTGCTTGCTAGGCCTGATGCAGCTGCCAATAGCATCCCAGATTTATTATATTTCTCTATCTCTGAAATAACCACTCACCTCTCATCACATTCTGTTTCTCTGTTTGGCTTCATTCATGCACATGTAGTTTGTGAATTTGCCAATATGTTGCAATCTGGGTAGCCAAAACGAGCAAACTCTCCGGAAAGAATGATTTCTAACATAGTTGATGCTGCTCTATAGCATAGTCCTCTTCATTCTGCTATGTGAAGATCTCGCAACATGACATCAGCCTCTCATCTACTGAACCTGAAGGCAGGATTGCCAATCACAATACTATGCCTAGGAAGGTGATGTATCAGGAAACAGAGCAGCCTATGTGTGAGTATTATTATGATGGATCATATGATGAGTCTTAACTACTCATATTCTTAGGAGAGACATATATTCCCTGCTTTGATGAGATTTATAGGCCTTCCACTAAGAGAAGTGTACTCACTACCCCACTGGTATTGGACTTGATGTATGGAATAACTTTGGCAAATGGAAAGTGATAGGATGTGACATGAATAAATGCAAGCTTTAAAAGCCATTGAAGATTTGAGCCATCTCATTCTTTAACACACACACGCACACACACACACACACACACACACACACGAGAAGAGCTCCAGTTGCCTTCAGCCACAAACATGTGACAGAAGTGAGAACTAAAGTATTATTTCTGCAAACCAATGAGATTTTAAAATGTTACTGCTGCATGTTACCAAAATCTAATATAATCACCCTTAAAATATTTAACATTCTTTAAATAAGTTCTTTGAAATACAATTTGAAATTGTATCATATGAAGCATTACCAAATACTCAATTTATTGCTCTTCAGTTGTTCTATGAATTTTAATCTGCTCCATACAATATTGACTGTCTTCCTCACCCATCATTCATATCTCTAGAACTATGAATACTTCACCCTCTAAGTATTCCCTAAATCTTTTCTATATAAATGAATCATGTAATATATCTCCTAATTCCTCCTTCTGTTAAAGGGCTGTAGGGTTCTACAGCAGAAAGACACAGAAAATTATATTCCAACTCAATTACAGAAACTTTGTGTTGAAACAGACAATAGTATCTGAAGTATTTTACATTCTATTAATACCTTTCTGTTTGAAAATCTACCATTCTTCCAACTGTACCAAAATTCACTCACTGCAAAATTTTTCATATGTCTATTTGTCTACCTCTGTATTTTAAGTGGTTATTCCTCTAGATAATCATCAAATTCTGTATTCATCTCAGAAGAAATTAACTTCATTATATTGGCTTTCAACCCATTATTTTATTTTATTTTGTATATCAATTAGTTCAATTACATGGATCCAGTTTGCACAAAATGGCATCATTGATTTTTGGAAATTACCCTACCTTGTTTTAATACTCTCCTCTATACATGCCATTCTATTTCCTTCCTATGAGTGTTTATTACAATATGTGCTTAATGTGTCTTTTCAAAATATAAACTATTATTTCATAAGTATGTACGTTTTTGATCATATCAAAATATAAATGTCATGTTTTAAAGAGATATCAATGTTGTTTAAAACATATCTAATTTATTACTCAGGACCATTGCATAGTATCTCATGGCCAGTACCTACCGAATTTTACTTATCTATTCTCTTCTTGATGGTATTTAAGGTGACTGCAATGTTTTATCAAAAGCAGTGTCAGGATGCACTAGCTACTGCATTTCTTTTGAAATCTATATGACAGGAGTGGATATATATATATATATATATATAT
>NW_004624767.1:5640764-5674762 GCF_000247695.1 Heterocephalus glaber | reverse complement strand
GGAAGTCTGAGTTTGTGCCTTGCTTAAATGTCTTCTCATTTTTGTTTTTGGTACTGTCCTTGGTTTAACTCCTGGGTTGATAGTTTGAAATTGTTTTTTGTAGGTATTTTTGTTGCTTGTATTTAGAACCCTTATGGAATGATTGCTTCTCAGAAGTGTCTTCCAGATATAGCTGGTCTTTAAGTTTTGAGTCTCTAATGACTCTAAGGCTATCTCATTTTCCTTATACTAGGAAGGTTCATTGACTAGATCAATACCAACACCTTAGCCCATGTGATACAATCAGCAACACCACTACATCAAGTACATCTTTGAAAATGACATTTGTGGTAGGTATTAATCTATCACCTTTAGCTGTGTGAATTAAATCAAGATCGAGCACCAACCCAACATATGTTTATAGTGAATAAACTCTTCAATATAACAACTTTACCCTTTGGGATGGGGAGTTAGAAGGTTTTGGGGAGGGAGGGTCAGATGGGAAGAAGGACAGGGGAAGGTTAGGAGTGTGGCCAGTGGACACAAGTGAGAAGGAAAAAGAGAGTAATAGGAAAATACAGAAGAACTCCGAATGAGGACCAAAACAGGGACAAAAAGGGAAGATGAACAATGTGGGAGAGCAATAGAGTGAGTGTAAGAGCAAGAGAAAGGAAAGAGAAAAGAAAGAAGAAAAGAAAAAAAGGAGAGAAAAACAAATATTTGCAAAGAGTAAAAAAAAAATAAAGATAAGAGGAGCAAAAGAAAAGAAAAGAGAAAAAAAAACCCCAAACTAATAATACTAATTTTGGGAATAAAAAATAACAATGAAGATGAAGGGCCTCTTTCAGGCTATGTCTCTGCTGTCACAATAGACAGCGTGCATTGCAGATATAAGCCAATGAGTCTCAGCAAGCTAGTCACAGACCCATGAGATTCAGGCAAATTTCTGGCTGCAAGTCTCAAGTTGAGCTCCCTGCCCTCCTGTAGGGTTGAACTCTGCAGAGTTGTATTGGAGGTTCCACCTGCCCTTCCCCTGAACATAGTCCCAGTCCTGATGGGAGGTGAAGATGACTCCACCTTACCCAGTACAGTGGTCTGGTGGTCCAATGTCCTCTGCGTCTTTGTAGCATGGAACCAGGTGGCTGTACAGAGGAGCAGGGGTGGTGGTGTCCAGTGGATTGCTGCGGGCTGATTCGGCGTGTTCTGCATGACTTGTGACCTTGGTACGGAGACCGCAGACCTGTCTGTCTGCAGCGGGCTGATTCGGACATAGCTTTTAAAAAAATATATAGTAGTATATTCTGTGTTTCTCCAGGAAAGAGCTATACTATGTATACTTATTTCCTGACTTACATGTTATACAATTCATTTTCAGAGATTTTGTTCTGTAAAACATATTTTTGGAAACTCTGCTCTGTAACTAGTTCACAGCTTCCATCACAGAGTGTGAAACTTCAGCTTCCTGTAACCAAAATAAATTATTCTGTCAATAGTTCAAAACACCAAACTCAGAGGTATGTTCTGCCTGTATGTTGGATTCATGGGGACATAATTGCAATGCAATACAATATTATCATTAACTTCTTGAGAAATCATTGAAAATAGTGAAATTCTACCTGTGAAATAATAGATTAGTGACTTCATGACTGAGCTTATGGTTGGTGGAAGCTCCACAAGAATGTCCTAGCTTTCATCCCCACATGAAGAACCAAGTACTTTGAAGAGTCTGATAATTTGAAATAGGAACAAAAGGCCCAAAGGGGTTGGGAAGTTGGAGAGAAAGGGAAAAGGAAAGAAGGGAAAGGAAAAATTATGTGAAAAGAACAAAAATGGAAACAAAGTCTTTGTAAATAGGGAAGGGTGGAGGGGGTGAAGGATGCACAAGTAATGGGGAAAAAATAAGAGCCAAGATTCATCATGTACAGATACAAGCACCCAATAATAAATGTAAACGTATTGTATACTTAAAATATGCCAATAAAAGAATTTAGGCAAAAAAAAAGAGTCTGTGATGACTGTGTAACTTTGTTACTATATTTTGAGTATGTGTTTAGAATGTAAGCCCAAAATGCATCCGTCAATCTCTGAAATCTTTCTTCTCCATGCATTTTCTTAGATAAGCTCAAATATCCTATCCATACCTCCCTCATAAAATAACTGACCTAAACAGAGCCAGCTTATGCTTATTTGGAAATAATAATTGTCATTATAAAAGGATCCTTTTGCAGGTACAAGAAATGTAAGATAAATGTAGGAGATAGACATAAACAGTCTCTCTCTGTGGATAGCAAAACAGGAAAAATTTCCAGAGAGATAGGGAACATGGGAGCAGACATTCTAAGAGGACTCCAGTTTCAAAAGGTAATCCATTTTCAGATTATAGGTTTCTTTTGAGATAAAGTTGTACTTCTTGCCATTAAAATAAGTAAAACAATTGGAGATGTAATATTTTCTCCTTTTTTTATTAATTATATTGGTACAACTCCGCCATAAAGAATGAGAAAATAGAGACATTTATAGCTAAATGGATGCATATTGAGGCGATACTCTTAAGTGAAATAAATAGGACACACGTGTGTAAATACTGAATAGTTTCTCTAGTGTGAGAAACTGAAACTGTACAAAACTAAGGAGTAAAAGGTATAATAGATAATGTGAAATAGGAAGAAAAGGTGCAAAGGGGAATGGGAAATGGGAGGGGTAGGAGAAAAGAAAGAAGGGAATGAAATTAATTTGAGAAAAAGAAAAAATATTTTCTCCTTTTTAAAATATAGCTAGCTGTATAGTTAACTGGCATGGTGGAACACACCTGTAACCCCAGCTCCTCTGGATACTAAGGCAAGGTTACAAGTTCTATGCCAATGTGAACCTTGTAGTGAGATCCTGTCTCAAAACAAAATAAAAAGAACTCATGATGCAACTCGGTGGTATAGTATGGAACTTCTCTGGAATGCCTAAGGTGTTGGGTTCAATCCACAGTACCAGAAGAAAAAGTAAAGAGAATGATAAAAATTTCAACCAATACAGAGGGACATTTGATAATAATGATTATACCACTTATCACTTTTACTTATACAGTAAATATTTGGTATTGTATTATTAACTATACAACATTTAATACATTATGTCAATTTCCTTTTGTAAAGTGGGGGATGATGAGCTAGTAACTGCATTACCAAATTATACTAAGGATTGAATAAACGAATATATATAAATTACTTTAATAAGTGTCTGACATACTAAATGTTGAGTATGTATATTATTAATATATTTTTGCAACTTCGTGGAAAGCTCAGAAATATCCTTTCTTTTTCTTCATAGAACCTGTAACAATTTATTTATTGATAATTTTAGGCAATTTGATTTGAGGCTTGTTGATTTTCTGTGTTTTCTTGGAGATTATTAGAACAGGGAGTTTACTGAGGATTTTCAATCTCTGGGTTTAAAGTAATCATCAAATTTGGGGAGTTTTCATTTATTCTGATTTCAAATATATCATCAATTCAACCCACGCGACTTTTCTTCTGGAACTTTGATTAAATGTATGCTAAACTGTTTGACATGTTCACACTGGCACTTTGGTCTTTATATTTGCCAGGCTTCTTACCTCTCAATGCTTGTTTTTTTCACTTTCCCTGCTTTCAAGTTAAGCTATCTTTGCTCCTGTTGTCTTTAATTTGAGATTAAACATATCCCATGATTTGTTCATTGCATACAAAATTTTATTCTTGAGATTTTTCTTTTTTCTCTCATCTTCAAGTCAGGCTGTCTACTAAATCATTGAACTTATCATTTAGCCATTTTAACATTTCAATCTTTTTCATCACCTAACATGTAAGGTTATGTATTTATTCACTAATTTTGCTTCTGGGTATGTTATATCTTCCTGCCTCTTGGATGTGCAGTGATTTAATTGTGTGCTAGACATTGTGACCTAGTACACCACTGGATGTTCAATTTAATTGTATTGTTTTAAAAAAATATTGGACTTTCTTCTATCAAGGATTGGGGTTCCTTGAATATTGGCTCGATGTTTTACAGACGAATCTTTAGATGTAAAACAATTTTCATGAATTTATCTTGCTTTACTGATTGTTTGGCCTTAACTGTGAAGCATGACACCTTTGGTATTTTTCTGGAATGTACTTGGTATTCAAAAAAGATTGGTTATTTAGACAGCTTGAGAGTCAAATGTTTTCAAGCTTTGAGTGAGTTCTTGTAATTGCTAAGATTACTGTTCTTTGGTTTGTTTGTACTTTTCTTTTTTAAATCTTCCCCAGCCAAGAATTTCACAGCCAAAATCAAGGGGATTCCTACGCAGTTTGTTTTCCTGAATGTGTTCTCATCTTATGAAAACCTTTTCTAAAAATTCTATTTATTCCATTATCTCTAAACTCTTATTTCTCCTCAACTCAATGAGATTACATTGTCTGCTTAGGCTATCTTTTGTGCACCACGATCCAGAAATTCTTCCAACCCAAACTCTGTGGCAAATTTCAGGCTCATTTTATTTGCCCTCCGAAATGTCCACAGTAATCATAGTCTTGCACTACTTGGAGTCCATTGTCTTTTTTACATATTTTATTGTAGAACACAAGTACAATCTTGTTTATGCCATTGTTGCTGCAAATGAAATTTTCACCAGTAGTGTTGCTCTTTTTACATATTACAAGAGTCAGAATGCATTTTGTTCTGATTGCTTTACCAGGTCTTTTCACTAATATTGTTTCTGTTACTGAACTGCTGCTGCTGCTGCTCTCGAAGACTAAGTATTGTAAGAAATCTCATTATCTTTTACAGACAAAGTTTGTGTTACTTAAGAAATTATCTTTCATAAATTAACTCAGAGATTTGTGTGGTCTACAGAAACTTTCCTCCATACATTACATATTATTATTAATTATGAAGTGAGTGTGACATATTTTATCTTATTTTCACTAATTTAGCTGATATTTTTGCATTTCAAGTAGGTGTCATTTTATTATCAATAAAGATGGAATTTTTAAATTTTTAGCAGCTGTACCTCAGACAAAGGACTACTATCTAGAATATATGAAGAACTGAAAAAAATCAGACCCTCCAAATTCAAAGACCCAATTCAAAAATGGGCATCAAAAATGAACAGACATTTCTCAGACAAAGAAGTAAAAGCAGTAAATAAATATATGAGAAAATGTTCAACATCACTGGTCATTCGAGAGATGCAGATGAAAACAACACTGAGATCCCACCTCACCCCAGAAAGAATGGCTGCTATCAAGAAATCAACTAATAACAAATGCTGGCAGGGGTGAGGAGAGAAAGGAACCCTTCTCTAATGTTAGTGGGAGTGTAGACTGGTGCGACCACTATGGAAATCAGTGTGGAGATACTTCAAAGAACTAGGGCTAGAGGTCCCATTTGACCCAGCTATTCCCCTGCTGGGTATTTTCCCCAAAGAATTAAAAGAATCATACCACAGTGATATATGTGCACCCATGTTTATAGCGGCAAAGTTTGTAATAGCTAAAGCTTGGAAGCAGCCCAAGTGCCCATCAACTGGAAACTGGATAAAATGGAGTACTACTCAGCCATAAAGAATGAGAAACAAGAGACATTTATAGCTAAATGGATGCATATTGAGGCCATACTCTTAAGTGAAATAAATAGGACATACATGTGTAAATATCAAATAATTTCTCTAGTGTGAGAAACTGAGAGTGTAAATAAGGATTAAAATGATTAAAATGAATAATTGATAATTTGAAATAGGAAAAGGTCCAAAGATGTAGAGATGGTGGGAGGGGAAGGGGAAAGGAAAGAAGGAAAAGGAAAAACTATGAGAAAAGAAAAAAAAATGGAAAAGAAATCTTTGTAAATAGGGAAGGGTGGAGGGGGTGAAGAGTGCACAGGGAATGGGGAAAAAATAACCAAGATACATCATGTACAGGTACAAGCACCCAGTGATAAATGTAAATGTATTGTATACCTAAAATGTACCAATAAAAGAATTTAAGGAAAAAAGGATGGAATTTTAAAAAGTTTAAAATATTTAATTTATTTTTATATTTTCATTGTTATTGAGATAAAGGACAATAATGTGAGCCCATGTCATTCTGTCTCTTTATCTAGTGATGCAAATGGAAGGGAAAGTATGTCAGAAACTAAAAATTCTAGTTCAGTCTTCCACTGATACTTAAAAATACAGTCTGTAAAATACTTTCTGTTTGAGAGTCTTTGCTAGTTCTTCGCAATGGGATGAGAATTTTGCTTCAAGTGTAAAGGAACTAAGCCAAGTACAGATTGTTATAGTCACAATAACAATCTTCATAGAAAATATTGATCAATGAAGGAAACAATGAAATTCATATTTTGTGGCTAACAGTTTATGTCATCAAAATTCATCACAAGTTGCCTGTCCCTGGGGTGGCACTATTGTATATTCTCTGGCTTCATAGAACTGGAAGACTTGTAATTTTCTTGGACCACATGTTCTTCAAATAAAAATAAGAGATTTGAATAAAACAGAACTTGGACATCTTTTCCTGCTCTTAGCATCATCTGAGATGATAAATAATACGGGAATAAACATAGAGAACAGTCACACAATGAGCTAAGCAAATTAATAAATACCTTCATTTCACTTTAAGGCCTTGAAATGTCTGATAAAAACTATTTTTTCCTATGGGCATTTAGAACATAAGGAAACAGAATCTCTAAATCTCATTTAAATGTATAAGCTCTATTACAGATGAGCCTCAGTTCACATTCTATTTGTTGCTTACTACATATGTGGCCTTGAGCGATTTCCTTAATCTCTGAGTTTTAGATTAAATTTTTTTGAAAATTGGAGATATTAATGTCCAGCTCCCAAACTTTTAGCTGTTATTAAATGAATCTATGAATATAAAAAGGCTAGCTCAGTGTCTATCATGGCATAGCTGAATGCTAAACTGCACTGGTGATTAAATTATGTGCATGTGTTACATATATTCTTCTGAAATCATAGAGCCCTTAGCCATTTTATATAGTTCATATCTCCTCAAATACTCTATTATTCATTTGTTTATGTATCCAAGGAATTATAAGGTGCCTTAGAGCAAGTAACATGATTTAGAAAATGTGGCAAACCCCTCTGGCCAGGCTTAGAGCAGGCTGTAATATGGAGCAGGCATTCTTTTTTTATAATTGGCCACATTGCATTTGAGCCACATAAAGCCTAATTGACTCATAAAAGCATGCTGGATGACACTGCAGGTTAGTATAGCTTCCAGCTAATGGCTGCAGCTGAGATCTAAATCCTGATATGTGAAGCTGCAGGGCCACTAGTGAGATAACCGTAGTGGAGAACCTGTGGCTCCAGACTGCATTCCATTCATAGAGCTACTTCTCCCTTGTTTAAGTAATTTACTAGTTAACTGCAAGCAACCTTTGGTCACGTGTGCTCCTGCAAGAATGCATTACCCTCCCCTCTATAAGCCTTGCCTGTGTCAGCTGATATCACTGATATCCACCTGTATCCTCCTACCCTATTCTTACCATGCCTGTGTAATCAATAAATACAGATGATCCTGGTTGTTGGCGTCCTCGCTACATGCTTGACATCATCATCACCTGTTAGGTGTGGTCCATCCCAGTTTCCTGATTTTGTTTAAATCTTGTTTCTGAATCATTTTTTTCACCTTGTGTCATATTGAGTTGGAGGAGACTGAGACTCATGGCCAGGACCTTGATAAGAAAAAAATGTGCAGAGTCCATATACAATCATTATGACTGAAAAATGCATATAGTAATCAATATCCTAAATTTATAACAATATGCTGTTTTGCTGAACTATACAATAGAAATATTTTCAAAGATAATTGCATATCACATAAGCATAGCATAGTGTGTTAATGCATAATTTGGAATAATTGGTACAATTTTTTCTGCTTATATTAGTTTGTAAGAGCTGCAATAATAAAACGGTGTATTATGTACATGTACCAACTCCCCATGATGAATGTAATCATTATATATTGCAAACAGGTACTAATAAAACTAAAAATTTAAAAACATAGATAAATTAATTTTCTTACAGTTCTGGGGGTTATATGTCTAAGCTTAAGTGTTGGCAAATTGGCTTCTTCTGAAGTCTCTCCCTGGTTACATATGGCTTGCTTCTCAGTGTGTTCCCAGGTGGTCTCCTCTCTCTCTGATTCCATCCCTGATAGCTCTTTGTGTATCCAAATTTCCTAGGACACTAGTCAGATGCCATTAGGGCCCACTCAGCTGAATTTTTAACTTAATAATTTCTTTAAAGACCTCATCTCCAAATTTGGTTTCATTTAGGACAAGAATGATGGACTGGCTTGACCTATCATTCTTTCTTGAAAAGCTCAACAGTATCTATGAAGATGGGACACTTAATCATCCTATCATGGGTTTTCTGAAGTATTAGGCTAAGCTAGGCTATTCTGAGTAAAAACAACTCCAATGTTTCAGTAATTTGCCACAGAAAAGCCCTTGTTCAATTGCTCCACTCTATGGCATTTTAAATCTAAGACCCAAGATGTTAAGTGGCCTCCATATAAAATATTTCATTTCATGGACTGGGAAAAGAAGGATATCACACCCTATGTTGGCTCTCTAGAGTGGATAAAAATTATTTTTCCTCAAAAAAATTATTTCTCCTCACAGGTCATTGGCAAAATGACCAAGAGCCAAGCTTGACATTGTTTTGAACATGGAAATGTAATTCTTCTACAGGGGGAAGTAGAAAATATTTTTAAGCAATAATACAGTTTACTAGTTTACTTTTCTGACAACTAAAATTTGTACTTCTTCCTCTTCCACAACAAAATCTTGTCTATTGCACACTTGATTGACAGAGTTCCTTTGAGATAGAAATTTGCCATCTCATAAAAGAAGGATGAGTTCCACACACTGGTTTTTCAAACCTGTTCTAGGATTGTCTGCTGACAATTGGCCAAGCAAGTTATAAGGAACTCTAGCAACAAGAGAGTAGAGAAGAATAATCCTAGGCAGGAAGATGTTTGGACATTTTTAAACCAGACCTATAGTTTATCATACTTGGAGTGCCTATTGGTAAGGAAGTTGATATTATGCACGGCAGTCCTCAAAAGTTTGCAATTTTAACAAATAATATCTTGCTTGCATGTGTAAATGAATCCTATGGTAATTTTAGTTTGAGTCCTGCTAAGAGAAGATTTTCTTCATGATTTATAAAATACGTTAGCATATTAAACAATGTGAGTTTTACGTCAATAAAGAGGCCTATTTAATCTACCTACTCCCAAATTTCCCCAATTATTTACTCAAAGACATTTTTAAATGCTGCAAAATGCCATTGCAGAAATGTTAGTTCTGGCATAGTAGAGCCATAATATTCACCAGAAAGATCTCCTGAGAAACCTCCAAGTCTTTAAATTTAGGAGTAAAACTGTTCCTGCCAAGCCCTGTCCTTTACCATATTCCCATTGATAGTCATATATTTCCTTTTCCATAGTTCAATGCCCCTTCAGATTCATACAGAGTTCCATTTTTCAGAAAATGGCCTGTTCTTTTCCTACAAAAAAACCTTACTTCCTACTACTTCATGAGACTTATTACATATTGCACAAAAAGAAGATGAAAAGTTACCTTGCTTTTTTCCTGTTTTTTACTGTGGTAAAATATATGTAACATAAATGTGCCATTTTAACCTTTCTTTTGTGGTGTTGCAGATTGAACCTAGGGATGCCCTACCACTGAACTATATCCCTGGCCCTTTTTTTCACTTTTCATTTTTAAGACAGGGTCTTGCTAAACCACTAAATTTCCTAGACTGGGCTTATACTTACAATTCTTTTGCCTCAACACCCTAGAGTGCGAGAATTATAGGTATGTGCCAACGTACCCTGCTTATTTTAACCATTTTTAAAGTATATAATTCAGTGGCATTAATTACATTCACAGTGTTGTACAACTACCAGCAATAAATACTCCATTCAAAAACTCTTTATCACCTCAAACAGAAACTTAGTAATCATTAAGTATTCACTTTCCATTCTCCTAGCTTGTTTCAATCTACTTCCTATATCTATTAATTTGCTTATTCCATATATTTCATATCAGTAGAATTGTGTAGTAGTTATTCTTTTGTGCCTGGTTTATTACATTTACCATACTTCTTCAATGTTAACCCTCTTCTAGCATGCATTGGAATGTAATTCTACGTATAGTCAAACAATATGTCATATATACATATGTATATATATGTCATGTTTTGTTTATCCATTCATTTATTGATAAGCATTTAGGTTGTTTCTAACTTTTGACTATTATAAGGAATGGCCCAATAAGTATTAGGGTACAATTATTTTTTTGGAGTCCCTTTTAAAAACATTTTTGGCTGTATACCTAGCAGTACATTCTGGATCTTATCATAATTCTGTGCTTAGCTTTTTAAGGCACTACCTAACAGTTTTCCATAGTGGATATATCAAGTGTCACTCGCACCAGCAATATAAGAGTCTGATTTTACCATACCCTTGTGTTGCTTATTTTTAAACAGCTACAAGTCTCATGAATGCTAGCATCTTTCATGCATGATGCAAATGACACTCTCACCATGTTATGAATTATATAGATCATTATTCAGGGGTGCATCTTTGAATATGCTAATGTTATTATCATTAATAATGTCCATACTGATAACATACTCTAAGGGTTTGCTCTAATCAGAAGGACTGGCAAGCTAGCTTAGATTGTTGAGCCTGACTTGGACAAAACCACTCCTTGATGCCCTTTTCTGGGGAATGTCCCATCAATGCATCAAGTAACTGATCTTAATTTGTTTTTTCCAAATAGATTTCCTGCCAAGAAAAGAGATATTCATTCATTGTAAATCCTTAAAAGAGCTCTTTAGTATGAATCAGTCCCTTGAGACTGGAGCAGCGCAGTGAGCCTGTTTTCTAAAGCTGCTTTCCTCTCTATACCTAGCAGGCACAGCTCTGCGATGAGGTAAAGAAAGTGAATTCATACCCACTAAGCTCCTAGTAGAGGACATTTCTCATCTCATATTCACAATGGGACTATGAGCCAGCAAGACAGTCTAAAGGAGTTAATTGTATATCTGGACTATGGGTTCAGACTACATAGTTTTAACTCCTAACTACAATCCTGAGAATCTACATTGCCTTTAACAATGTTCCTATTGAGATTCATTCTTTCTTTCTTTCATTCAACAAATATTTATTAAATATCAAATGTTGTCCATGTTTGTGGTGGGCAAAAAAGACAGAATTTCTGTCTCTTAGAAATGGTATACTCATAGAAAATATAAATATATAAATTGAAATTCTATAGAAGAAAACAAAATATGGAAAGAGGTTAGCAAGCAACCTACATTATCATCTGAAGATGAGAATAACAATATTTATCCAAAAGGACTGTTCCAATACTTAGACTGAGATGGTCTACTAAAAAGTACTGAGCAGAGTGCTTGGGTTTTAGGAAGCGTTGGAGGTGATAAAGAAATTAATGTCCTGATTGGACAAGTACCCAGTTCAGAGATACACAGCTAGTAAGGGGCTAAGTTTGAATTGAATACAATTAGTTCGCCCACAAATATCTTTCCATTATTATGTTATATTTCCTTCTTGAGACTCTAAATACTGTGACATAGAGAGAGGAATAGAAGGAGGGAGGGGGAGAGAGACAGAGAGAGAGGATTTCTTTGAAAATTTGTGACTACTTTTGGAATCAAAATCAACATATTTCTTAGAAGTGTACAAGATAGGGAATGAGTAAAAACACTCTTTCTTTCTTTCTTTCTTTTCTTTTCTTTCTTTCTTTCTCCCTTTCTCCCTTTCTTTCCTTCTCTTTTGATGTGAGAATTGAATCTGGCATCTTAGCACAGAGCTACATCCCCAACCCTTTTTATTAATTTATTTTTATTTTAAAATAGGGTCTCACTAAGTCATTCAAATCTGTGATCCTCCTGCCTCAGCTTCCCAGAATGCCAAGATTACAGATGTCTCATTTCCTTCTTATATTCATTCATCCTATGGAGCAGTAATATATAATCTTTGTACTTTGGTTCCAAGGAAAATTTATGTATACACGCAATTCAAAAATCTTCCTTGGCCAGTGATTATTATACCAAAGATGAAACTCTGAGCTGTTCCCAAACTATTCAGCTACCAAAAAGCCCTACTCAAAAATTTTAGGGGAGACCTAGGAATTGGCGATTAGCAGTAGCACTCACTGTTAAACTTAGTGAAGAGTTAGAATGTATATGTGATCCTATAGCTTTTTTGGATTTTTATATAAATTGGGTGACAGTATGTAGTGCATGCTAGTTGCCCTGATATATTATTAATATGCTCTTCTTTTCTTGTCTCAACAATCTTTCTTTAAACAATTAATTACATGCCCACCCTGCCTGGAAGGCAGTCAAAAATCCATCCTTTTTGTTGCTTTGTAGTGTAATATAATGAGATGTAATTTGAGATTTTACATTTATTGATGTACAACAAAATTACTAGTAGTATTTTCCTATTATTTTCTATGCTCAATACCACATGCCTACAATGCAAGCAAATAATTTGATGTCTACATAAACATTGAGAAAAAATAACCCACTGCCTCAGTGGTGGAATTTCAGGTTATTTATGAAATTTTATAAGTAAAATTTTTAGCTCACACCTCGAATGGAGATGGAGAGCAAATAAGCTTATTCAATAGAGAAGATGCACATCTAAGAGGGAAGTGAGAATTATCTTGCATCCAGACAGACCTAATGTGGCTTTAGTTGCTTTGTTTTCTAACAACAAATTAGTAAGCAAATTAAAAAGACATCAAAACCAAGCACAGTCTCACAGCAGGTGTTTCTTGGTCATAAGAAAATATTTTAGAGAAGCTTCAGTTCACATTATCCTCCTTTCTCATATATAATGAAACAGTAAAATAAACAGATTCTTAAAAATATCCTTTTAGTTTTGCATCAAAGGATGAACAATTTCATTAAAAAGTATGCATCTAAGCATTGTCCAAAATGTGATTTTTTTTCTTGTCCAACTGGGCTTTAGAAATTGGAACTTTGAACTTTGAGCAAAAATGTAAGCCTAAACTTCTTAATATTTTAGATTAGTCCAGATTCTTGCTTTAGTAATAGCCTCCATTTTTTTTGCTATAACCAAGTTGAATTACCTGGTTACCAGAAATCCTGCTACTCCTATCTTTACGAGTTTGTACATACTGTCTTTGCACTGCAAGGTGTCTAAATCCCATTTTAAAGTTCCATTCAATAGTTCACAATTTCAAATAGAAACAATATTTTTCTTTCCTGAAAAATCCATGGAATAGTCTCTCTGACCACCAACCTCTTTCAAACTTATATTGTAGGTGTTTATGCACTTGTTATATTTTTTGTAAAGTATTGGGAGTTCCTGGTTCATATACTCTTTAAAGATTGTAAGCTTGTAGCCTTTATCTCCAATTTATGAAGTGTCATATTTAAGTGAATTTTTGTAACCCACTAACATCCTGATGAATTTTGGCATAAATGTGATGTTCAATGCAAGTTCCTTAAGTAAGAAATCAATGTAGAATGGGAAGGGGAGAAGAGAAGAAAAGCAGGATGAGGAAGGGAGAAGATAAATTATAAGCATGCTCTTGGCAGGGCATTAGAATGTCTCTCACTGTGATATATAGATAAGCCAAGGTATATGACACACTTTTCCCAAAAGATGATAGGACTTAAGTCTCTTGAACTACACTCTAAATTTGTAGTATCAGATAGTTTGGCAACTTCTAACTCAAATCCACTGAAAGTGGCAGGGGTTTAAAGGAGCGAAATGTGGACAAATGGACTCCAAGTGTTCAAATTTCAGCTCACCCATTTAGGAAGAATACACTCAGCCAAGCTATTTAATATTTTGGAACCAAAACTTCTTCATGTGTAAAGTACTAATAGGATCAATGCCAGAAAATTGAGTTAAGTGTTAAATACAATTGTGTCTGGAACACAGGAGTCTTTTAACTAATGGTAGTTATAGCATGAAGACATCTTTTGAAATCAATTTACTATATTCAGATTTTTTGTAAGCAGTATTCCAGAGTTATTAAATGGTAGTTCATTACTGGTACATCACTCAGATTCACTTGAATTCTTTTACAAATTTCTAGGGAATTTCCATGCAACTGTTTTTCTTTTATGTGTATCATCTGTTTCTCTCTTTTAAAGTCTGCCCTTGGATAATTGAAAGTTTTAAAAAAAAATTTGCTCATGCATGCAATTGGTAGGACCCACACATTGTTCCTAGTGAAGATGGGGTTCAAGATATGATTATCCTGTAGGTGCCCATATGTAATTCAGCCCTGATAGGATTTTGTCTGAAATTTCCCTCTTACTCTACTTCTTCCTTTTCTCTGCCCAAATTACCCTGGAACTTTGCCACAATGCATCTTGTGCAGATGAACCCTTCTCTGAGATTCTATTTCTAGGGAATCCAATCTATAAGCATGGCATATTTTGCTGTTTATTTAGATTTTTGAGTTTCTCGTATAAGAGAAACCATGTGATATTTGAACTTGTGTGTGATTTATTTCATTAGTATTATGGTCTCAAGGCGCATCTATTCACCTACAAATGACTCAAGTTTTTCCTTCTTTATTGCAGAGTAGTAGTCCAAAGGACAGATAATGGAAAGTGGGGAGATCTTCTTCAAACGGGAAGGTGAACAAGAGATGAAGGTCAGGAGGGAAGGAAGGGAAAAATAATTATAAAAAAAGAGAATAAATTAAAAAATGGAAATACAGTTTTTTCAAATGGGAAGGGAATCGAGAATTGGAGGAATCAAGAAGGGATGGGAGGGAAAGAGAGCAAAAACAGGAATGGAAATGTGCTGTGTAAATGTGCAAACATCCCCACGATGAAGGTAACGACTATGTACTGCCAGCGTATACCGATAAAACATAGATTAATAAAAAGTAACATATTAAAAAAAAGAGTAGAACAATATAAAGCATTAATCCTCATTTAGAGACTTCCTCTGTAGCAGTCTTACCATCCCTCATGCCTAACTCCCCACATTGACTTGTTTTTATTTTACTGAATTTCTGTAATACTTGCCTTCTGTCACTAATTTGACATTTAACATAATATACTGGTAGGCTATTATTGTTACTATTGTGAAGTACGTTACCACCAATGTAAAAGCTTAAAAATAGAATTATAATTTCACAATTTTTGTGGGTCAAGAGTTGAAGTGTAGCTTTATGGGATCCTCCAAACTGGGTCCCTCCAGGCTGAAATCAAGGTCTCACCCACCACTGTGATCTCACTGCAGACTCAAGCTTCTCTTCCAAGCTGAATGGCTGTTGGTGGAAGTCAATTCCTTGCAGTTATTAGAATAAACTCTCCATTTGGTTGTTGGTTTTGTCCAGAGACCATCTCAACTCCTAGAGCCTGACCTCTACTCCATGTTACTGGACTTTCCCAATTTTCAGTTCACAATGTCGCCATTTTCTTCTTCAATATGAGCAGGAGTAGCTTCTTTTGCTTCAAATCTATCTAACCTCTGTTAAGTGTTCATATGATAATGTCAGGTCCACCCAGGATGGCATCTTCTTTTATTAACTCAAATTCAACTGAGGATGGCCATTAATTACATCGGAAATATCTCTTTTGTATGTGATGTCACAAAATCACACTCATAATGACTTATTACATTCACCAGACCCACTTGCACCCTAGGGGAAAGGAATGCACTAGGGCACAAGTAGGTCGGGAATCTTGGAGACATCTTAGAATTTTGCCTACTGTACTTAAACTTTTGTCTCCTTGATTACTGACTGCATCCAGAGTGGAACTCTATAATCTAGAATTAGTGGGGAGGTGTGATGTAGTTCTGATAACAGAAGTGCCCATGATTATAGTTGTCACTATTTTATAAAACAATATTTCACCAGTTGATTCCCAAAATCCAAATAATAAATCATAAAGTATTTGCTCCTCCCCAAATTTAGAGCAATACAGACATGGATTCAAGTTTAATTTATGTAGTCAAGTATTTGACTTCTAGAATTCTTTTTGTTCCTGATATGTCAAATGGGTACAGTATTATCGGCCCTACTTGGTTACTGAAAGGATCAGAGAAAACTATGAGAGAGAGGCTACCTGGCAGATACTAGGTGTCTAACAAGTGAGAGATGCTTTACTTTCTTATTCTCTGCAGAGACTGGCTTAACTGACTTTTCTAGAAAGAAAAGCTATGTTTTAAAAACATGTGGAACATATTTGCCTGACAAGCAACAGATGGCTTGGAAAGTAATTAACCAGTATACACAGACAAGTATATTTATAAGTTCCAGGGAGCATTTTATGCAAAAGACGGTTTTTGAAAATATGAAAACAATTCCCCAAGGGTAATTGCAGACTGAGTTTTTCTTTCAGAACATAGCATAGTGTGGATTAGTGATGTGGAGAGTTATCAAAGAAGCTTGATATTTTGCAAATGGTAAAATATTAAACCCCTGGATGTATGAAAAGTTGACAGGCTTTACAGGAAAGGGAAAAATAAACATTTTTCTAGAGAACTGGGTCTCATCTCTGTGTTTGGGCACTTGAGGACTCTGGCTGTAGAAGGACAGAGCTGGGTGAACAGTTAGGACTTTAACACATACATGCCAATGTATCATTCAGAATTCTCATCAAAGTATTGTTTCTGTATTCAAACAATAAAAAGCACTAAAAATTGATAGTCTTTTGAATGTATGTGTGTTCAGATTTTTAAATAACATTTATTGGGGACTTACTATGGATCAAGCATTGTTCTGAGCATTTTGCATGTATGACCTAATTCAGTCCATCATGCTATACATACTATCATTATTACTGTTCTTTTTACAAATGAAGAAACAGAGGCTCAAAGAAAGCAATTAATTTGCTCAATCAGGATAGAAAGGGACAGAGCTGTGGGGGAATCTATCTTTGTACAGGTCTTGAACTGTACCCTGAGCTCTCTGTGACAAATATCTAAGGCAAAACGCCCTTAGCATTCTTCTGTGTAAATGTTGGCTGTCAATCTGGCTCATGCTGCCAAGGTCTTTTCAGGGTACACTTTCCACCTAGTTTCCTGATTTGTATTCGCAGATGTGTTCCTATTCCATGCCCCTTGTGGTGTGGTTGGGGAAAGGGGCCACGGGTTAGCTGTGAGAAATTCTAGCAGGAAGTAACCTCCAGTGAAGGCTTCCTTTGCAGAGCTGGAGGCCTGCAGGCTGGTTTCACCGTGCCGTCCAAAGCGATCACACATGAGAATGTGCTAACAGCGGAGCCCATCACAAATGACTACTCCCACTTTCAGATCCTCTCTTATTATCTCTGCTCAGTGACTGTAAGCAGGTTTAATCTATTCCTCACCATTCAAACCATTTTATTCTAACTACCAAATAACATTTCCCATTTCCCATATTCAGGGAAAGGCTGAATCATTTAAATAGAGTTTTGCATGACTTACTTAAAGCTGACAGTTTGCACGTGTGGAATTTAAATTCTCCAGAAACCTGAAGAATTTCCTTAGATTTTATTAGTTTGCATTTTTTTTCAGAGATGCAATAACACCCTAGCCTGAAGGGATGATGGTGATACAAAAACACTCCCTTAATATGAAAACAAATCTTCTGAGTCAGGGCAGTACTGAATCTAAGTGGTAATTCTCCTGAATCCATGTAAAATTGTAAATTGTACTCTCCTTTCTATAATCTATAAGGATTATTCCATGAATTTGAACTGATTTTTCTCAGCATTTTCCCATAATATCTGGACCATACTTATGGGTCAGAAAACAAATGTGATTGGAAAAGTTTACCTGGCTATACAGATGTGAGCATTGTCATGGAAAATAGTATAAACGTGCTATTAAAATTGTTACTTAAAGTTCTAGAAGAATGACAGTCTCATTGAGTGGAAAATAAATACAAAATTATTCATAAAAAAACTGTCCCCATTGAATGGACTCATTATCTTAAACATGAAAGGTATATATGACATACAAAAGGCATATGGTTATCAAAGTTTTGAACCAAAGGCATGTTAAGTTTTACCTCTTCTCACTGGATAACTGTAGGGAAGCTACATTACCAAGATATTAACTTAAATTCTCTTATCTGTGAAGTGATGATGATGGAAGACATTTCCCAGACTTAGAAAGATTAAATGAAAAATTAAATGGAAGCATACATATAACTTTTCAAAAATAACTACTATTTTACTTCCTTTCTAAGTATGCTGCAACTTAATTAGCAACATGCTCTCAAGTAAGCATTGAGCCTGAAACTGAAAAAAGTTCATGAATGGAGTTAGTTATCTCAAAATGTTATCTATAAATATAAGCATGAGCCAAACCAATTCAGATTGTTACTTCTTGAGTTCACAATTAACTGAATGGAGTCAGGACATGAGCATCAAAATGCTATCCTAAAGGAACCTTAATCAGGTTCTATTTCACTCTAGTTTCATTGCTGACTCACTTTGCACTGTTCTATCTTGTGGGGATCACACATGCCTTAGCACGTAAGAAATATCTCATTTCTCTCTTCAGCAAGCAATGTAATGTCATAGGATTAATTGGAGTTTGACCTCTACCAGTTTTTCTGTCTCTGCAATGGATATTCTACCTCTCCAACCAGATATTTGAAATCCTAAATCAAGCATAATACACATAAGATTGCTTGCTTTGTTACTACATTGTTTGCTGCAAACAATTATTATTATATGAATATACTCAATATATTACCCTACATTTTTAAATTAGTGAAATTTAAACATTGCTTCCATATAATTCACTGAATTACAAATATAACCACAAACATAATCACAGCAGACCAATTATGCTTTGAAAGAACAGTGTGAACATGCTAGCAGATCTGACTTGCTCTGGAAGTGAAATGGGTATCACCCAGATAACCAAGACCCTAAAATGTCTCATCAGTTTTCATGATGAAGATCATGAACCACAATAAAGCAAAAAGTAGCCCAGATTGACAGAAAGTCTTCAACCTTACTCTCAAAAAATACCCTCATATTCTTTGCTTTGCAAAACTTGTGTCTATCAGACATATATAGAGAGATAGATAGATAGATAGATAGATAAAGATATAGATATAGAGACTGTCTCTGTACCATTCTAAGAGGTACTAACCATTTGATAATATCTACCAAATTCACATTTTCATATTATGTGGATATTAAAATGTGATAGCAAACCAAAGTGATAAAGAGTATGGTTTCAAAAGCCAAAATGCACGGGATCCTCAGTGCCCTGACTTAATCTGCAAACAAGCTAATTCTCTCTCCTTAACTACTTTTTCACATTTTAAAAGATGAATCATGATAAAACATACCTAAGAGGGTTTGTGCTGATTAAAGGGGATACATATGAAATCTATTTGGCACTGTCTCTGAAATAACTATTCCAATATCCTCAGTCTGGGATTGGTATTGTTTGCTACATTATTTCATAGAAAGATGTTAAGAGTGCTTTTTTAAATTCACAATTTCTGCTGTTCACCCACCTCAGAAACAAGTAAGTAACCATTGTAGCTGAAGTTTTTTGTGGTCCTTGCTATTTATGTTCACATTTACACTTTGGCAATCAGTAGTAATCCAATCATGACCTTCTTTGGATAGGATACACATATAATATTGCTTTCTAATTTTTAGAGAAAATTATTTACTATGTTATCTTTCTGTAGTTGTAACAAAATATCTGACAAAGTCAACTGAAAGGAGGAAAGTTATGTTTTGACTTACAATGTCAAAGGTTTCCTTGCTTGGTCATTTAGCTCCCTTGTATCTGGGCTGATGACGAGACAGATCATCTAGGTGAGGAACATGTTGTGAATGAAATACACTCACCTAATGACAGCCAAGAAGCACAGAGGAAGAGAAAGGTTAGGGCCAGGGACAAAATACACTTTCTAAGAGGACATCCTCATAACCCAGTACACTACTTCTTTCGACTTGGCTCCACTTCCTAAAGATTCCACTACCTCTCCATAGCCCATGAAGTTATGGTTTTATCAATGGATTAATCCACTTATGAGGTCAGAACCCTCATGATCCTGCCCTTCCCAAAGGGAACACTCTGAACATTGCTGCTTTGGGGACCAAACCTTCAACACGAGAGCATTTGGGAGATATTTCAATCCCAACTAGAACAAATGCAGTGCTGTCTTCCTTACATATACGGGGTAGTATGTTTCACAGTTCCCTTGCAATTCAGTGGAATCATGTGATCAATTCTGGTGGGTGAAATGTGAGAGGCATTGTCCTATGTCATTTTCAGGATGAGGTTGGGAAAACACTTGTGCAATATTTCTATACTGTGCCCCTTCTAAGGCAAGTGTGGAAATGTAAATAGAGAGCCAAGATCCAGCAGACTGGATGACACGAATGACTCTGCCCTGGGGAGTTGTCAGCAGAATTTGTGTGAGAAATAAACTTTATGTACCATGCCACTAGAATTTTAGGGTTATTTGTAACTTCTGGATAAGCCTAATCCATTTTTACAAATACATGGGATTTGTAAACAGAGACATTTTAGTAGAAGATTTATAGATATTACATGTTTGCTTATAAATCTAATGCAAGATCTTGACCTAATTATTTTAATATTATTATAAATAGTCATAATACATTAATGTTATTCTTAGTGAAAAGGAAAAATATTATACCTAAGTGAGACGGTTTTGACAACTAAGAATGAATATTAAGAAAGTACTATTTTATGGTCTGTACAAATACATAAGCTATAATAAAAATAAAGATGCAAATAAAGTATAAACAAATAAGAATACTTAACACCATAATTTTATCACCCTGTCCAAAATCATTGGTCAAAGAAACTCATTTTAAACATTGACTTAGATGATCGGTGGCACCAGCTATTACTAGTGAGAACCTAGCAACTGGTCATTACTAGGAGATGTCGCTGTAGACTTCCCCTTAGGTGCTAAGTTGTGGTTCACTGAGGTTTCTTGCAAAGTTGCAGTTAGGAAAAGCTGTTGTTGGAAAGATATCCTCATAGAAGTGACCTTAACTAATCAGCTGTAGCTTGGCAGTCTTTGTGATAGTTCTTACTATCTCACCTTCATGACTTTTAGGCTTCATTTATTTTGGTTTGAAACAAGTGACTCTATTTTGATATTGACAACTTTCACAATACCAACAGAACAATCTTAGTGATATTCACCTGGCCCAAAGAAAATATAAATCTTAATTCCAGAAATGGAGATGGGGAAGATGTTTGGATGTCTCGATAGATGTTTTGTATGGAGGAAATCAGGAGCTGGTAGTATATCTTACTAGTTTAAAGGGACTTTTTTACTTAAGCTTAAAGGGAATATTGTCAAATCATGGTCAGCCTGGATAATTTTATGCTTTACTCCTCTGTTTTATAGTTGTCCACATGGGAGTATCATCTCTTGTTTTGTTTGATGTGATAATATGGTCCAGATTATCTAAAGGCATTCTTCTCTTGATTTTATATCCTTATTGATTCAAAGTTCTTATGGAATAAAGATTACATTCAAATAGCCAGGGGCTATTTGGTAAGGCCACCTACCAGCCTCTATGCTGCTGCTTTATGCCTTTTGCTGCCACCATTATTATTGCTGATAATCATGAAAATAAGTAAAATTTATTTAGTATTTTATATGCTTGAAAGTTTGTCAGATATTTTCGTAAAGTTTTAATAATCCTAATCCTATATATTTGTCCCCAATTCACCTTTATCTGTCTCCAGAGGTTAGGTTAAGATTAGTAAAAAGGCTAGAATTTAGATGGATGAAAAATTTTCTCTTTTAAAATTTGCATTTTTGTTGGCCTCTCTGGAAGCCTGAGCTTTACCTATTGCTAGGATCTCTATTTTAAGTGAAATTTAAGGTGATCTCTAAATTAGGAATTTGCTTGATCTGAAAAGTACCAGGAGAAAAGGCTAATAATAAATATTGTGTTTGAAGATTTAGGTCAGAGGGACAGTATTGATATTATAGGTACTTCCTTATTTGGATATATTCAGAAAGTGAAATTTACTTCCTGTATTTTAGAATCCTATTATAGTTTTTTTTTCTGACTGTAGAACAATCCTTTGTTCTTGGTCTTCTATATCAAACCCACAAGCCCTAAATAATTTATAATAAGCATTCTGATGGATACTAGAAACATTTAGATCTCATGTGCCCTATCCCTGGTCCATGGATTACCACACTATGCTATTCTGGCCCACATAAACATTTGACATTAGCAGACATAAATTCAGTGTTACTTTATATTATAGTTTGGATTTCCTTTCTATTCTTTATCACCCAGGTTGTATGAACAAAAGTCAAACCTTTTCAATGTCCCCAAGTATTGTAAACTGTATATGAAACTTCCATGACACTCTAAACATTTTACTTTATGTTTTGGAACCAAGGTATCCATTAATTTGCCCTTTTGTCTTAGCCTTTGCTGTGAAAGTCTTTGATGCAGTAAATACTGATACTGTCCACTTGCCTTCCATTTTCGTAGCAAACAATTACTCCCAGGAAGCTCCAGGAAATGAATGTCAAGCTAGTCCACAAAAGACAGTGATGATTTTAATCAATAGGAAGGATTGGTCATCTTCAGATGGGATTTGTCCTGCTCAATTTTATTTTATATTTGCAGAGCAACCAAGTTTAATGGAAACTGTGGAAGTGAAAAGGCCTTTAATTAGGTTGGGCTACCAAAGCTGATTGAAAACACTGGACTCTGAGTCTTCACCAAGTTGTGAGTGTGCTTCAGAGGCAAAACGGTGTCACTTGAAGTTCACTATAAGCTCATCCACATACTTTTTTTTTTTTTTTGACTGAAAATAATGCAGCTCTCACAATGTTTCTTGATACATCATCACATGGTCTCTTCTAAAACGTGATCCTCCATGGCCACAGAACAGAATGGTAAACTGTTCCTTTGGCTCCTATCTAGGTTGATTTTTAAATATAACCAAGGAGAATACAAAGGCCTTCGACACAAGAAAAGAAATTCAGTACAGATGCCTCTGATTTACCCTCATTGCCTCAATTCACTTATCTACACTTGGAAGAAACTCTCATCCATTAGAATCATCACATTATAGTTGTTGTAAGATGAGATGCAACATTCATGAGTTGCAAGTTCTTCTGCAAATTTGTGGATTATTAAACTATTCACTGCCATTTAATCAAATCTGACAGATATCTTCAAAGTTTCAGGTAAAATTTGAAATGATTTTCTCTCTTTTAAATCCTTTCAAATTATTTTCTCCTCCAATTTTGCTTGTGGAGGTGAAATTGACCAAATCCTCTTCTGATAGCTGTTCAGGTAACAACTACAGCATAGCCTTCGATAAAACTTTATAAACAAATGTATGGAAATTCTGTACCCTTGGAATTTCAATAGCACTCTATTTCACAGAGACCTGAAAAAGAGGAAAGATTTCTCCAAAAATGTCACGTTAGCAAAAAATTCATCACTGTATTTGCTACAAAACTTTTTAAGTACCTTGTTGAAAAGATAAGTGATTCGTCTGTTTGTTAAGCTATGTTTAGGCCAATGGTAAATCTTGACATTATTTTGACTGGAACTAAACCACATTTCATGCTTCATATGTGTGTGTATGCATGTGAGAAACAGGGGGGTGAGAAAGAAAGAGACAGAGACAGAGAGAGGAGGAAGAGGAGAAGAGGACTAAAAAGAAGAAGAAATAATAGCACCTTGGGAAACTCAAACACAACTCATAAAATCAATAATAGTGTTCCTTGACTTCTAAGTTTCTTTGACTTCTTGTTATCTCCCAAATAAGGCCATTGTAAATTGAAAATATCATAAACCCAAAATGCAGTAATTACACCTAAGCTGTAGAATACCATAGCTTAGGAGTAGGGCTCGTTACAGAGCAGAGTGTTTATCCTCCTGATTACAGGGCTGACCGGGAGCTGTGGATTGCTACTATTGCCAAGCAGAGAGACAAGAATTACACTGTATATCATTAGTCCAAAAACAGGTTGAAATTCAAATTATAGTTTTTATTGAAAGTGTATCTCTTTGGCACCAAAGTAAAGCTGAGAAATTTAAGACAAACCATTGTTTTTGGGAATTCATTGTATATATTTACTAAATGCCTGACATTTAGTAGGCCTAAACAGTACAAAACTAGGAAATTGTCATGATACATATACAGCAGCTTTTAACCTAGAAGACAAATGAGAAAATTCCTGCTACATTTTCAACTTCCTTAATTGAGATGATTGGGTCATGTGATAAAGTTACTTCAATGACTAAAATGATGAGATTGTACTTAATATTTATATTTAAGTTTCCTTTACAGGAAGAAATTTTATTATTCTGACTTGATTTCAGCAGACTTGAGCATTAAGGAGGGAAAGATTTTTATGAAGAAAAAAATAGGCATCCCTCTTCTTCTTTGTAAGAATTAGATTGACCAAACACTGGGTCCACAGGGTTAGAATTTACCTTTTCCACCATTAAAACTCAATAAGGAAAATGCTTCTGTGGGGAAAGAATAGTTGATATTATATTCATTCTTTCTTCCTTTAGTCATTTGCCTGCTAGTCGCTCACAGGTCCAAATCTCAGTGGACAACCCTGGATGCTGGAGTGAATGAGAGAAAACATAGATAATTTTTTAAAAATGCCTTTCCCTGCCTCATTTCAGATCTACTGAATTAGAAGCTAATTCTGATCTACTCTACTTGGAAGAAATCAGTGGACAAGTCTTGGTGAGTTAATCCTTGATATTTAGTGAATCTAAGATGCTTAAAGTGAGGCTCATGAAGTCATTTGCTCTCCATTTTGTTACTAGTTTCATTTTGTCCCGTATCTAGGCTTGTTCATTCTTCTACTTATGAAATAAAATTTAGGGAAAGCCGTTGTTTGTTCTGTGTTCCTGCACTAGTCCCTACCATCCACTACTAACTAGCATGGGGCCACTTCAGAACGGGACCGCTAGATACTACTATTCAAACAAATTAGAAATGCTTTGCCAAATGAAGTGGTTTTCCAAAGACCAAGAGATTCAATGTAACCAACCCAAAGGACCTCAGTCAATACAAGCTGGCAGGAGAAACAAGTCCTTTCAACTTAACCCTATTGGGAAAGTAACCTAGATGCAACCAATCTGTTTTTTGCTCTGTGATTCTTCTTCCATCAACATTTTCCCTCTCCTCAACTCAATCCCCTCTGTTCAGGTGTTTGGAGCTTCTATTTTGTTGATAGAGTGCTGCTTAATTTATGAATTGCTCACGAAAGACAATTACATCTTTAAAATTCAATTTGCTCAAGTTTTATTCTTGGACATACTTCAGCTTGTTCTCCCTTTGCGTTTTTTATTTCAGTAAACTTTGTTGTGATCCCATACTATCATTTTATGAATTATGTTTTCTTCTTTTTCACTCTGAAATTATTCACCAAAACCTAAAATGTAACTGCTTCGTAACTTCCAAACTTGACCTAGTGCTTTGTCTGACATATTAGATGAGAAGCTTGTCACACCCTTCTCCACCAAAACTATTTTTCAGTATAGAACCCATTTAAAGGTAGACCTACTCCAGTCAAAGTAGAGATATCGATATCAGATCCCTGCTACTCATTGCTTTGTATCCTGTAAGTTATAGTCGTAAAACTAGTAAAGCAAACCATTTTAATATCCTCCCAGCTGCTTCCATCTGACCAGCCTTCTCTCTGAATCAAATATTTTTGATAGTTTCTGAGAATTCAAAGTAATTTTTTACATCATACCATTCCACATTTCCATATATATTTAACGTTGAACTTCAAATCTCCCCAAATCTGATATTGTAGTCATGGAATGACTCACTCTTCTTGAAACATGTCCTATATGATCTGAATAACAAGTCATACTGGAGGGTATAGGCAGTGCCTCCATTCATTTTTATCCTCCACAACACCTAAAATTCTCCAGCTACTGTGTTGCCACTGAATACATATGGTGTTATTGCTTATCATCATTACAGTCCACACTTTAATCCACGCACTTCAATATTGAGTGTCCACTTCGAGCTAGAACTATTTTAGGGACTACAGATAACGGCTTATCCTCCATAAATGTAAATTGTTTATTACAACTTGCAGCCATTTGTTACAAGTTAAATCTATCAGGAGAATATGAGGTGTAGAATATTACTGGCTTGATTTGTGCTATTCTTACCTCTATGGGGAAACAGTCTGAAGTGCTCCCAAATTGCTATTCTCACGATGTCCCTTGTGAGGCATAAGGTATATTCTTGCTTTATTTAAAAGGACACTTTTTTTGTTTGTTTTTTGGTTTTCTTTTTGTTTTTCTGAATGACTAAAACAGTGGCTACAATTCTGGGCTGCATGTTGCATATCCAAAGCATATTATTTACTCTACAAAATTGGATCCTTATTCTCATTCCGTGGAATTGCAAATCAAAAGTTCAATAATTTAAAAAGTTGGAGCCCAGATTTGAACCCTGTTCTGCTGCTGCACCTTTTCTGCTTGGCCCTCCCGAGGCTGAGTTCTAGGTGCTCAGAAGTGGCCTCTGGTGTGTCCAGATTCCAGCACCGCAATCTGCTTCCTTCGCGCTCCCCTTTGCCTTGGGCTACAAGAGACCTTGAAGAAGGTTAGGAGTCTGCAGAGGTTCTTCTTTCATAATGAGAAGCTTGCTGTGAAATCTATCAGGGCAGCTGAAAGATTTAAGTAAATGTTTTCCAAATAAAAATCCCTCAGTGAATCAAAGAAAAAAAAAGGTGTAATTTTCCTTCGGTAAACACAACACACACAAGTTATTTGAAACAGCTGGTTCAAGTGGAATGAATGACTTCCCCAGGGTCGCAATCTGACAGTAAGTGCTTGCTGCTTACATATGTGGAAGAGGTAACAGGGACCGATATTGTAATGGAGCAGAACGAGTTCTCTGCCTCATCAGTTCATGAATATTTGAATCTCCATTCAGTGTGATTTGTAGAGCTCCTCCATGGCTTAATTTTTTAATTTTACCTCTGATGTTCCTCTCATCCAGTGAGTGTCTATGATATACCTACTACAACTAAGGCATGCTCAGGGACTGTGACCAAAAAGAATTCAATGACACCTTCCTTTTCCTCAAGAAACAATTGTATTTGCATTTGTATTAATCTCAAAATTACAATGCAACTGTATTCAACAGAAGCAGGCATTCTATACAAAGGGAGGGTGAAGAAATAGATATGTCAGCCCGCAACTCTCCAACTTGTATAGACAAATGCATAGATGACAAAGAAACAATGAGCTAGAGAAACAATGAGCTAGAGCTTGATAGAGCTTCCAATGGCTTTAAGTCACTTGCTGTGTTATCCAATGCAACAAATATTTTTTAGCACTTATATGAGATGTAATACTCTCTATTTTAGTGCAAGCAAGGTTTTTTATTCTTCTGCATCCCAGGCTGCCTTTTGCTAAATGAGGACACTTATGTATCTCAGCTAAGCAAAATTTAACTGACAAATACTCAGAAACTTTACATCGATAAGGAGGCTGGTTAAGAAGGACTCTACAGGTCCCAAGTGTGGTTGCTGCTGCTCTCCTTATGCCTACTTTTTATAACTTTCCTTCCTCAAGGAAGTTGAACTGTATTTGGCAAGAAAATATCTGTTTATTCACACAAAGCTACCAGGGAGTCTGGGTTGCACATTTCAGGTTCTGAAAGTTGCCTTCAGACACCACCTAACTGTCTAGCTGAAGTGGAAGATGAGTATGTAGGGGAACCAAAACTGATGGAGAATGTTGCCATTCACTAAAGGCTTGAGAGTAGTCAATATGATACAGATATTCCTCATTTAATGACCCACCTATTTAATGAATATTCAGTGAGGCGCTCTGTTCAGACTTCTGATACACATTTGGACTTAGGGCACAGGGACCTGAGCAGCAGTGTTGCCTTATGGTGGATTCTTCTAGCTCTGCATTCTGAATGTCCTGTACTGCACAGTACTGAAGTTTTATGTTCTGTTAGACATTATAGTCCTGCGTGTAAGAGCTTTGCAAACAGAAGCAAAGCCATCAAGTTGGAGTTTCCTTTGACCATTTCTTTGTTCTGAATATTGTAATGTACATTGTATGTAAAAATCCTCATTTAGTGGCCCATTCATTTAATGGCCCAGTTGCAGGGGCAGAACTTGTTCCTTAAATGAATATATGTATACTGATGAACTGGGACTCCAAAATCAGAAGAAAACAAACTCGAGGAGATTTTAAAAGGACAGTTATTTGCAATGAAAGGGGTATGAGAGGAGAATGTTTCATTTCCAAGCCCAGAGTTCTGGTAAATCTCCATGAGATAGATTAAATGTGGATAAAAGCTTTAATAGGCAGCAGCTTCTTCAGTTCTGCTAGAGTACTAAGAAATATGATTTCCAAGAATTATTATGACACCAAGAAATACATTAGAATCTTGGAAGGAAAAATGTTAAACACACTTTCCCTTAGTTATGTATTTGCCAAATATGATACTTGCTAGAGTATGCCATTTTTATCTCTAAAGAAAGTCGAAACCTTGGAAATTTTTTTGAAAGAAATGCACTTGGTATCCACCACAAAATTCAGTGACTAAGAAAGAACGGCATTGTGATCGTTAACTGCAGTGTCAGCTCGAGCCAAACGCCTGTCTGACTGGTGTAGCACTGCTCTGGGTGTTCTGGATGATGGACTTATTGAGAGGGGAAGCTCAGGCTGAGTGTGAATGGCGTCAATCCCTGGGCTTGCAGCCCTGATGGAATATAAAGGGAAAGAGGAAGGAAGTCTCACTTCTGCTTCTTCAGAGGAGCTCTGGTCCTAGCCATCACCTCTGCACATCCATCTCCAAGCTTCCAGGGCACTCTTCGGCCTTCCAGCCCAAACTCTCCAGATTTTCAGCACAGACCCTCTGGCTGCCCGATACAGGTGTACAGAAGGCTCTAGAGTGAGCTCTGGGTCCCCTCTTTGACTGGGGCCTCCAGCTCTCTACACACAGACAGCCCTCTTCCATTCTTCCACACCTGACTGCTCAGGCAGCCACAGTAAGCTGACCTTGATTTATATTTTAAATATTCGGTTCCTCTGGCAAAACCTAACCGATACAGGTATCAATGATACAATCCCAGCCATTGTGTAGAGATGTGGCAGAGCGTAGAACTCCAAATCAAGTCAAACTAAACGAATTAAAGATTACCAAGAAAACTGATGCTCAATCCATTGTCTCCCGTGTTTTCTGGAGCTGGCACATATTTGCAGTCCAGTCCATGAAAGGGAGGCTTACGGTAAGGGTGCAGCAGAAAGGTTGTAATCAAAAGTCTAGAAATGAGCTTAACTTGGCCTCCTGAGATTGAGAACAGGACCCATAGCACATGCAACGTTGCTCTGCACTTGCATTTTTACTTTCAATTTAGAAACTACTTAACAGAGTGACCGCTTTTATTGCTACAAACCTGATGATAGCTACTCTTTCTAAGCTGTTAGCCATGGAGGTAACTTGGATTTAACCCAATTCCAAGCACCTGCCGGAATGTCCATTACCTCACAATACTTGGGATCAGCGGTTGAGTTGCATTTCTCTGAAACTGGATATTTTAAGTGGCATGACTGAGAATTACAATAAGAGAAGTGACCATAGGCAAAAGAACTACTTGTGTTTGTGAGAGATATAGCATTGCATATATTCTTAGATCTCAATAGACATATGATGGTCATCATGCAGGCCCCATCAGTCTATGGACGGTGGTCAACAGGCAGGCCTCAGGTTCTTTGAAAAATGTCCTCTAAAACCCAGAAACAAATCAGTTGCTATGAATCTCTAGGCAGAAGACAATGTTAGTCGCAGCTTAGCTGTCACATACCAACAGAAACTGATGCAAAGGGAGAAATGTAAAATCATGATGAAGTTATGTACACCACAAGGGATATAAGTACTCATGTGCACTGCAGATAGTTAAGGTACAGAGTGACATTAATTGGGGAGTGTTATGGTCTCTCAGGCTACCTGAGTCTGCTCCTGGCTTATATAGAGTACACAAACAGTGACCTTATGCAGAGTTCCATTTATTATATGGCGATAGAAGAAATCGCTAAACACTACATCCCATACCTCAAATGCATTGTGGAGGCCATAAAGATACAAATAGAAATGTGAAACTTCATCCTGCAATTCTTCAGCTAGCCCTATGATCATGGAGAGTATGCAGATTATGGATACAAAAAGAAAACCATCAGCTTGAACATTACTTTTGAGCCAGTTAGAAATGTAAATTATGGGCCTCACCTCAGTTGAATAAATCAAAATGCCTGACTGGGGAGTGGAATAAGAAAAAGATGTTTAAAATACTTAGGCTAAAGTTTGAGAAGACTTAATCTCAAAATAAGTTCCTCAATGTTTCACTCTTCATTTATCAAGTTTCTTTGTAAAGCAATTTTCTGAAAACTGGACATTCTGAAAATGTCAAACATTGCTCTGTGCTTATGAATCTGAACAAAGTTTAGCAGTGAAAAAAAAACCACTTCAGACAATAATTTCTTCACTGAAAGATTTCATAGGAACTTATTAAATGTGGTACAAATAGAAGTTTCGGGTACCTGAGCATATGCAACAGGGAAACCAACAATGTCTCTGGTATATCTTGTCATTATAATGGTATACATGGAACAGATGGAGAATGCCATTAGAAGTCACACAGAAAAAGATAAAAAGATAAAATAAAACGCCCTCATTGTTGATGCTTGTATAACCCAGGGGATGATCTTTCACACAAAACTAAGCCTCAAAGAGAGGCCTCTGTGAAATTATCCTACTGGCTACAAGATATTTCTCATGCTTGAGCCCTCTCTCTTTCAACAGAGTTAAGTGATTCAGTGAAGCAGTTATTGGAATCTATTGTAACACTGTCTGCCACGGAGATTTAACTCTTTCTTGTAATTCATGCCACACCTCATATTGATGTGACATTCCATTAACATAGAATATCAGAATGCAGAATGCTGAGGCTTAAAAGTTAAACAAGGGCATATCTGAAGGCACAGTGAAATAGTGTTTTGAATCCATCATTGAACTAGATATATATAGTCCTTGCTTCTGTGGTCTACACTGAATACTTCACAATTCCATCTTGTTAAGGAAAGGAACTGTTTAAATGAGACAGATAGCATATAATGAACTGAAAATTATTGAAATACTCTTCTCAAATACATTTTTATAGATTCATTCTTTCTATATGAACCTTACTGTTCAAGTGTACTACTGAAAATTGGGAAAAAAAGAATCTTCCTTTGCATCCTAATATATTCTTCCTTTTTTGTCTTGGGCAGCAATTCCTTTAAAAAGGAAACCTTCTATTCCTCCAGCTTCTTGGAAATTTTTCTCTTCTCTCATATATTTAGATCAACATTTCATTTTCTGACTGATGTTTTGTTCCACTTGACTCAATACTTCATGATACCTGTGTAACATTAATTTTATAATACAAGTTCTGACATATATTAGATTCCCAATAATGTTTCGTTTGGCAGATGAATGGTTGAATAAGTGGGTGCTGCTTTAACCTACCATTAGAGAAGCCCCTAGAAAGCCTTGGAGTGGTAAAGAATCACTGCTCACAAGGTTGGATCCTTACCTAAATTATGATATGGGATTGTTATCAGTCAAAGGGGTGTAAAATACATCATTTGGATCAAACGGACTGTACCTGTGCCATCTCTTTCCTCCATGTAGCACTTACAATTAAAATTAAGTAATTACATGATGATTCTCTATCTCTTCCATTAAAATGTCAGGTCCATATGAAATAAGACAACTTATTTTGTAATTTTTTTTCAGAAATATTGCAAGTCCTACAAATTCTCTGAAGTTAGAAAATACATATCAATTTTTTAATGGGATGATTTCTTGTGTTCCTTTAGAATCTGACTCTGAGGCAAAGGTTCAAACACAAGTACTTTATTCAGGAGCTAAAAGAAATGCCTGTCAAAATGTAGAAAATATGAAAAGGAAAACAACGAAGGTGGTAGAGGACAAGATATCGAGTGTATCCATCACCCAAGCATGGGCCACCTCACTGTGCTTTGCTATGAACAGAGAGCCTCAGAAGTTCAGTCCCCCACTAAATCCCTCTGCCACAGAGATGGGAGATGTTTGTGGCTGGGATGAGATTCTTCAGTGGTCATACCTCAAAAAACCTCGTTCATTTCCCTTGGTGCCAAATACATTTGTGGAGGTTCCACTTCTCACCAGATTCCCACTGATTCCAGGGAGCCGGGAGGAGGGGTGCTGTCTTCCCCTGTTTACACCACTGATTGAAGTCTTGTGTTTCCCAGTGGGTGTGGGCACTAATCTAACCATTGCTCCCTTTGACCTCATTGCCGGCTTCTGAGGGCTGAGACACGACTTCCTCTTGCTTCAGACCAATATAGATTATATTAGCTGGCTGGGGAATCAGGATCACCTGTTTGCACTGAACCAGGGTTGGAAGATTAGCTCACTGCTTGATACCATCCTAGTAGGGCTGAGGAATTTAGGACCATCATCTGGCTCCTTGGTTGGCTGGGGTATGGAGTCACCATTAACAACTCAGTCAGCCCTGCTGAGGCAGTAGAGGATGGAGTGAAGATTTCCAAAAATGTTTGGCTTGAATTGGGTAAGTGTGGCCAGAAAATGTACTTTGCTCTCTTCAGTCACCATTTCCAGGTCATTTAGCTAGGGTTCATAGGCTTTCCCAGAGCTTCTTTTGATCTACTGGTAGTTCTACACTGGAGGCTTCCATAGCACCCCTACTGTAATATATCACAACCATCAACAAAACCAGAAGAACTCACTAGCATGTTATTCCTCTAGTCACAACCTGCACTTCTTAGCACCTTTCCACAGTTCCGCCTTCTTATGTTTATTTTTTGTGTTATTTCTGGATTATTTTTTAGTTGTACAGTGGAAGAGACTTATAAAGAATGGGTGACTTCATTCTGGCTAAAGCTAGAAGTCCCCTCAAATTACCCCTAAAGCCCACATGTTTATAGAAAGCTTTAAGTATAAGTTAAAAATGAGTTTAATACTTGTCTTCTATTTATATTATTCATTTTCCTCTATGGTTAGAGAGTTAGGTGAGTGGAAAAAGAAATTTCTATTTCATTTTAAGTGGTGCCAGTAGTGGAAATTATTATTATATATATTTCACCTACAATCTTCCTAGCTGGGATTTTGTTTTTATGGGGAAGATAAACAAAAGATATTACAGCATACTTCACATGATAAGTTTTTAAAATTGTTCTTAATATTTTTTCTCTGTCTCTGGATCTAGGCTACCCATAGGTGCCATATACTCTATTTTTCAGTATCATTTATTTAGAAATTAATCTTACACTCAAAATGCAAAGTCATTTTCTATTCCCAACTGCAGTGACTCAATAATGTACCTTCAATATGACTCCATAGACATATTTATGTTTAATAGAGCCAGAACTCCTGGCTGCTAACAGAATCCGAAAGGGCTTTCTGAGAATGCAGCAAGACCCCCTTAGTGTAGAGCAGGGATTTTCCCTCCAAATAGCATAGAATAGGTGCACAGTAGGAGGCTTCTGGGTCAATGTACCACCACTCCCAGCACAGAGGAGGTGAGCCGCACAGGGGTAAGCAGCAAACACCCCCCACGCCCCCCTAGAAATGAGAAGACACATAAAAAGGCCTCAAAACAAGACTTCCAGATGACCTACAGCAACCTCAAAGGGAAATGAGATGGAACACTCTCATACTCTACCACCTGGCCTCCCTGAACTGGCAACAAAAGAGGATCTGGAAAAAATGAAAAAATAAATAATTTCTCAGATAACAGCAGAGATTGTGTCCATAGTGTAAGACATGATTAATAAACCAGAGAGGACACAGACAAAAAAAAATAGAGGAAAGGTCCAGGGACTTAGCTCAGTGGTTTAAATGCCTGCTGCACAAGCACAAAGACCTGAGTTTGATCCCAGGTACCAAAAAAAAAAAAAAAAA
>NW_004624767.1:5587443-5613173 GCF_000247695.1 Heterocephalus glaber | reverse complement strand
TTTCTCCAGTGTGAGAAACTGAAAGTGTAAATAAGGACTAAAAGGTATAATAGATAATGTGAAATAGGAAGAAAAGGGGCAAAGCGAAAGGAAGTGTGAGGGGCAGGGGAAAGGAAATAAAGGAAGGGAATTCATATGAGAAATTGAAAAAATGGAAACAAAATTTGTAAATAGTGAGGGATGGAGGGATTGAAGGGAGGGCAGGGGAAGGGGGAAAAAATAAGAACCAAGAGTGATTATGTAATGGTGCAAATTTCCAATGATGAATGTCATTATATTGTATACCTAAAATGTACCAATAAAATTAATTTTTTTAAGAAAGTCAATATTGTGTTGCTGGTGATGATGAGTAAAATGATCAGATGGTGAGCAACCATTAGCGTGTGCCATGTTGATTAACAGGGAAGCTCGATTTGGTGAGAGGTTCTAGAATTAGTTATGGCACATAGCAGTGTATGTGGATCAACTGAGCCATCCTGGATCTTGTTGCAGCACCACAAATTTCCAATCCCACATCGGGCAGCAAGTCACTAGGAGTAGATACCGAATGTAATTAGAGTAGGAGAAAACAATTGCAGGTACTCAGTCTTTAAGGCAATGAGAAAGAAGCTTCTAACTATATACAGGCAATTAAAACAATTGCAATCATTTTTGCCTGATTTTAAGAACACAGTGCTGAATTAATGATTTGGTGAAGTTTTTGACTCTCCAAACACCCTATTGTATATTAACCCAGATAGATGATTTCACTAATAAGATACATTACAAGAAGAATAGCTCAAAAGTTTACTAGGAGTAATTCTCTCCTGAGAAAACTTACATCTTGGCATCAAAGCCCTTTAAGGAACTATCCTATTTTAATATTAATTCTATTTCACAAAGTTTTGTTACATGTCATGAGAGTATAACCAATACTCTTCTCACTAGTTAATAAATTATATTTACTGTGTACATAAAGCATGTTTTGACCAGACAATATGTTATTATTATTGGTGTTATTATTTGTTGCAGCCCAGGCACTGCTCAGCCTGTAGGAAATTAGCACTGATGTCATGTAACAGCTACTATAGATCCTTCTTTAATGGGTTTCCAGACAAGAGGAGCCTGTTTTCACTGCTTCAAGATGACTTAAACAGTCTGCCTATTCCCGCTGAGCTGGTGTCTGTGAAGTGTGAAGTTTTTAATCTGATCTCTCTTCAGCTTCAAGCATTTAATTTATAGTTTAGGAATTAGTAGGGGTCTGGCATGCAGATCAACAAGGGTAAACGCTGTTAAGAGTTGCCAATACATATTGACGACAGCTGGGTGGGAAAGAGCAAGCCAGGGACATGCGCAGGAAGCCTTGAAGAAAGGAGCCTTCTTTATGTGAAGAGAGTCAACCCTCCCGTGCCGCTGGGAGACACCGCCGCGCCCTCTCCATGGATAATCGTAGAGAGAAGAACCGAGCCAAGGACACCTTCATTTCCCACAGCTTAGGAAAATACAGTGTATTTTATAAAAGAAAGAAAATGGACCAAAGCCAAAGACTAAAACTTTAAAAATGGATGGAAAAACCACCTCATGGTCCCCAAAGAATGAACATTACCAAGAGTGTCGTTAGAGAATAGACACACTTATATCATTGCTGCCAGCCCCCACCTTCCCGTGGAGCAAGCCTGGTCAAATCATCCAACAGCACACTACTCGCATTCTGCGCATGGTCTTCCCCACGACATCTCTCCCTCTGCCTCCCTTTTCTCTAAGACCTACTAAACCGCCAGAGTGCAAACTAAGCCCTTTCTTTTTTATATTTCCTTAGGAGCTTTCCTGACTATTCCAAAACCATGCCGCACCGTTTCATACATGATTCTCAACAAGAATCTGACATTACGTGTGTGCATATGGCATGTCATAAATTAACATTACATATAGATATGCATGCTATTATATATTATTTGATATATAACTGTTGAATAGGATATTACATCTTGTGTATAGTTACATTACTATTTAATGTATGTATTAATATGTATGAGACAATTTCCAACAACAAAATGATACAGTGGATAATCAATGTTACATACTGTATTATTGCATTGTTTCATATCATTGCATGTATGTTTGTATAACTATATAAACATATACATTTGAACTATAAATGTAATCTCAGAAAGAGCAGACCCTTTCTCTGCGAGTTAGGTTATTTGTACCTTCTCTGTATCTGCTGTCAACATGCTTTGGAGTTCAGTAATGGCTACCATATAATTATATGCATCTCCACCTTGGATTATTCTCTTGATCTTACTTAGTACTTCATTTTCCACCCTACAGACATAATGTTATTGTAGATTAATTTATTTTCCTTTAAAAATCAGATTTTTATTTGATTTATGATCGTGTTTCTCATATGTCCAATAAAGGAGTATAAAAAGTTGGATATATTATAATCCTTCAATAAATGAATAAATTTAATTGAGGTAGTTGTGCAGCTAGCTAAGTGGCAGGCTAGCTAACTGCTGCTTAGGTGACTAACAATGGTTCATTGTGTGGATGGATGGAAGGGTAGTCAATGCAAGGCAGGATATTTGTATGAACTACTTGAACAGGTTTGATTTCCTTTTTCATCCAAGAGAAGGCAGAAATTGACTTACAGCTGATTGTTTGCCCCGCCCTACATGGAGTGCTACCAGTGCACCATCCTGACCTCTCTGATCTCTTTTTCCAGAGTGCTAACAATCTGCATAGGTTTTAGGGGTGGCTCCCAGTGCTGAAAGAGCATTTGATCCTTGTCAGAGAATGAGAAAAAAAGTATTCCAAACTACTTTTTCAAAAGAAAAGGCATCTACTATTCCCCATTCAACTATCACATAACGAAAAGGTCTCCAAGACATCACAAAAGTTGATTAAAACTCAAACCCCAAAGCTCATTTTTCACCCTGGTTCCAGCTGGTTCATTTTTCATATTACCTTAGGCTTTTGACAAGTCATAGAAAAGAAAGAGTGAGAGAACAACTCTGGTGTCAAAGTCTACCTTTCTCTCTAGAGCACACCATATCAGATAGGCAGGTGAGAAATGACTCTCGTATTGGTTCCAAAAACTAAGAAAGGCCAAGTCTTTCCAACAGAGCTATTTGCCTTGAACAAGTATATTCTTCATGTAGGTAGTGTCCTCCTCAATCTACTTATGTGAAAAGTTACATGAACCTTTTTATCACATTATCTGGTAAAGAATATTCAGCTTTCATGGTTACTAATATTTAGACAATGTAATCAGGTAGAATTTATTCACCAAGTAAGGGATGACAACTTCAATTTTGAAAGATGTAAGTCTATGTTGATGCTTCTTCTATTCTGTGTGCCTTGTGAATTCTTAACATTAACTTTTTAATATTGCATGGAATAGTAAAAAGTTAATAGAGATCATCTGTCTCATTTCCAGACAACTGCATGTCTGGTTGTTTATTGGCAACCTCGGTTTTCCTTGATAGAACAGATAACCCAAACCATTTCACGACCTTCTGCACTACCTGTTCACCTACTAAAATGAAAAACACAATGTAGTCAATCAAACATCTAACTTCCAGTTTAATTGAGCCTGTGTTTTGAAACAATGTTGGCACCTACTTTCAGCATTAAGGAGTTTTGAGCCCTGTAAGGTCCAGAATCATGCCATCTCTAAGCTGAAATATCACCAGCATGTAATTAGAAGAAATTATAACTACTATGATCTCAATTTTTGTCTATTGGTTCCTAAATTTATGTATACATTTTGGATTGAATGATACACAATCCAACATTATAAAATTACCCTAAACTACAAGCTTCCATGGTCCTCCCTTGACATTCCACCATGCTGCACTTCTGTCTTCCAGGATGGTAAGGTACTGATAAGACCAGTGATTCTTACAGATATTATTGCCACACTCTTTTCCTGAAAATGAAATTCACATTGCATGAGGTTCACATTGCATGAGGTAAGTAATGATGTGCAGGATGTTGTATAACTTTAAAATTCACATTTCAGGCAAAAGAATGATGGGTGAAGAGAGGCAAACATCAGCTCAGATGTCATGTATGTTAAGGTGAATTATTGTCTCCTGCTGGATGATTATTCACTCCAGTCAACTTATTGATATGTGGCTTCTTTTTTATATCAAGTAGTTATCATTTTGAGGCCAAAGTTTGGTTGCTATTACTAACAAGTGGATAGTGTGAAGAAAGAAACCAACTTTGAATATGAAACCTTGTGTTATGAACACGTGCATAATTTTCATAAGTGCTTAGTATTCAATCCTATTGAGAAGTTCCTAAAGAGCTGGAGAAATAAGCCAAATGTCACTTTGATTACCTCTTCTGCATAGAAAAGTTAATAGACAAATATTAAATGCAATGACAAACATTAAGTTCTGGGACCATCTCAAGAGATCTATTCATATAAATCTTCCATAGTTATCTCTGGTACAAATTCTAGCTTTTCTCAAGTCTTTGCCCATCCATGCAAATAATTATATCACTATTCATAAATCACCAGAGTGATTTTCCTGTCTCATTATCTTTCAATGCCCACTTCTATTTGGACTTGAAATGTGTTAGCACTCAACTTCTATTGGATGACAATTTCTCATGCACATGTATGTCTAAACCTCCCTTGATGTTTTTCCTTCTTAAGTAACTGATCACATGTAACTCTCCATGAGCAATTAAAGGAGAGGCAGCATAGAACCCAGAGTAGCCATTTGAAAATATAAACAATCAGGATGGAGATGTAGCTCAGTGGTGCTGAGCCTGCCTGGCAAGCGCGAAGTCCTGAGTTTTATTCCTGGTATTGGGAAAGAAAAAAAAAAGAAATGAAATATGAAAGACCTTGTGCCTTTAGTACTTTTTTAATTTGATCCAATCATATTTATTCACTTCATGTGATTATGAAACGTTAGGTACACCCAAACTCATAGTTCAATGCATTAATTAGTAAGCACTTTGGGATAGGTCCACTTGGATTATATTCATTGGTACTTCAGAATTAAATATTTATTCTCTCTTAGTCTCTGCTAGGAAAGAAAATATATTTCTTAAATGATTATAAGTTAATTATATTGGATGGTACAATTTTGTTCCAAAGCCATGAAGGCTTCCCCAGGAAATCCACCAGTGGCATATATCACAGGTGCCATATACTTCTACCTCCATCTTCCAGGACATTCAAAGTATTCCTGGATTCCTTTGCTCATAATAGCCAAGTGGCCATGCTGCTTGTTTTTCTTAGTGGAATATCTTTCGTCCCCTGATACCACCTCCCTGAACTGGAAGTCTTTCAGGTTTACACTAGAATGTGGATTACTTTCCACTCCAAATTCAAAGATGTACTCAGCAATGGGTATATTTTGTAGTAGGAGGGTAAGACAGTGTATGGCTTGCATGAGCTATCTCAGCACATCCCAGATTTTGAATTTATATAAACTTTATATCTAGTTTTCATATGGCCACATGTCACACTAAGGTATCTAAGACATCACTATTTTCTGCTTTGCTGTCCTATCAAAATGAAGTCATCATTGCAGCCATTCTGCATGAGATCCCTGAGACTGACAAGATATTCGAGGTATTATCAGACTAAATTGGGATACACAACTAAAAAGATAACATAATCCTGATATCTCACAGCAAAGATGTACTATCATTATTGTCAAATAATTTTGAAATAATTCTAGTATTTTAAGTTTATTGGGATAAAATAAAAATAGGTTATTTATCAGATCAGTAACTGTATCATGATGTCAATGGCTGCTCTGAATTTCTCAAGTGAGAATATACCTTGGATACTAGCTTCATCCATCATCTTCCAGTAAATGTGGGAACTCTTGTGTTGTTTTACTTCCGATTCCCTTGAAGAAAGTGATCACACTGCAAAAAGCATGGTTAGCTGACAGCATCCAGTTGGTAGCACCCTCAGCTTTCATTTTCACTCCTGAGCAGAGGTTATGATCTTCTGGGGGTGACTCCCAGCAAGGCTTTGTGAAGAAGGTGAGTGGCAAAACAGCCTATCCATTTTTGCCCAAACTGAGAATTCTTTGAAGGGCAATCTTTGCCATAGAACTTCCTGTTGGATTGGCAAGAGATTTGATTATAATCTGCATCATCATACCTTTGACCAGTCCAGCCTCCTCTTTCTTTCCCTTCACAGATAAGACGGTCTAATAAATCCTTTTGTTTCTCTTCTAAATACATCTTAGCATCTGCTTACTAAGCAATCTAATCTGCAACATAAACCTCAGCATTATTTCCTGTTTCTCTTTATATCTTATCCTTGCACCAAAGCTGGGAAGTTAAAAGAGTGGTGTGTGTATGAATAAAAATCCTCCTCTATTTTCTCAGGGTGGACTAAATATTGCTATTTATGGTGGAAAGCAGTAAGATACAATATACAAGGACAAAAAGAAAAGAGGAGGAGATGACACTAATCCACCATGGGAAATAGGAATGACTTCTGCTTATTTCTGTTACTCATTCCGGAAGTAAAGGATCAAATTGGCTAAACCTAAGTATTCTCTTGGGTCCTACCTACTAGAGTTCTCACCGAACAACATACAGCAGCTTTCAAACTAGCTCCAGGAGTGATACACTACAGAAACTTCAGAGTTCTGACGTTTTCAAATGCCAATTATCAGAATGGGGTGTGTGTGTGTGTGCATGTGTGGCATCTATTACTCTCCTAGAGCTCCACCATCCCTCACACCGAGATGAGTCTGTGGTTATTAATGATTTCTTCCTGATCTCTACTTTCCAACAAAAGGTACCCTTTTTTTTGGTACCAGGGATTGAACTCCGGACCTTGAGCTTGTGAGACAGGCGGTGAAACCATTGAGCTAAATCCCCGGCTAAAAGGTACCCCTTTTAAGTTTTAGTCTCTCAATAAACTAGTCTTATGGACTATGATTTATTAATAAAAATGACAAGATGACAATAAACTAAAGTTTTATCATCAGATTATGGAATATTTTCTTTTGTGATATGAATAAGGATAGTTTTTTAAAAGTGTCTCATTCTTAGTTTGACAATTATATGTAAACAAATTTCTCAGATCCTTTTCATATATTAATGTATTGCAGTGGAAAATTAAAGAATACAACAAGAAATGACAGAATGAGACCAGAATGGGATACTAAAAGCTATTTAGCCCCAAACCATAAATTTTTAATGATAGGACTCAATTTTATTTTGGAAAATTAACTTGTCCTACCTAATGCAACTCATTTCTTAAAATGTTAAAATAGGCACCCAGAAGTGCTGACTTCTAGAGAAAGGCTCTTTCAAATTTATTTTTCCTGCCTTCAAGGAGGTGGTAGATGAAATATATTTGAACAGCTTAACATAGACACATCTTTAAATAATGCCCATATATTTTTCTAACGTTTAGGAAATGAAAGTAAAACATTATTTAAAAGCATGGCTAAGTTTCAGAACGGTATAAGTCTGGTTGACATTTGGATTCTACTATTTAATATGTAATGACTCTGGACAAGTCATTTAATCTTCTTAAACATAAATTTTCTCATCTGTAAAATGAAAATGCAAGTTATTCCATGAATTTGTTACTGAGAATACACAAAATAATTCACCCTTAGGTATAATAATGACATAAATGATCATTTAATAGTCTATATTTCCCATGACACTATTTTCATTGCCAATACTATTCATAAAACAATAAAAGTGGTGCAGGGAAGAACATAATAAAGTATTTTGTTGGAAGGTACAGAGGATAAATCAGATTCCATTGCCTCCAATAACAATAATTCATTAGTAACTTTAAGATTTCTTGATTTATCTTTATAGCTGCAAGGTGAAGGGTGAACATACTGTCTACATTTTTGTACTTTTCATTTATTTTTCATCATGCTTTCATCAGTTTTTACCCCTCCCCCTCCCAAAGGAAAGAATATTTGTTAAGTTCACCAATGACCTCCATGTTTATAAATCCTGTAGTTCTTTTTCTTCTTACATCTTACTGATCTTTTAGCAACACTGGACACAGATGAATCCCTCTGATCATTCTGGGTGCTTCTGATTCTTTTCCCTCACCCTACTCCCATTTCCAAACAGTATCTGTTAGAATGATGTGCAGTTCCAGAAACCAGGATTAGTAAGGGAAATGTCATTTGGAGTAAAATAGAATTATTCCAGTCCACTACCTCTTGATTTAACACCATTATTAGTCATTTGCTACATTGCAGACCCTCTGCCAGCCACCCAGAGCTTTATCCCTAGTCTCCTATCTTCTTATTCTACATCCCAGGAGATAGCCTTTATTTTAATAGCTGTAGTTCATAAATCTACACTTCCAGTCCAGATTCTGCATTCTGTGTTCTAAACATCCTTGTTCAGATAACTCATAGCAAAGTCAGATTGTTCAATAATGAATATCTAAAGACATACCCTGAATCTGCTTCAGTTCTGTATTTCTTATTTTAGGAAATGCCATCAGCAACCTCCTAGAAACTCAAAGTAAACTCCTGGGGATTTTCCTTGATTTCTCTTCCCTATCATCAATACAATCCACTCCCCATTGATTATACCCTCTCAGTGCATTTTTCGAGTTAAAATCTGCCCTATATTTCATGTGAAATGATGTTTATATCAATTAGCTTGATTGTAGGAATCATTACACAAGGTATACTTGTATCCAAACACCATATCTTATATTTCAAATATATATGATCTTAATCTGTTAATCATAGTTTAATAAAGCTGAGCAACAAAAGGTAAATGATGCTTGCCAAACTACCTGTGGTGAAGTATTTTTTTAAATTCCAATTAATCATAAATAGATTATTTGTAAAACTAAAACTAAAATTCATTGCTAAACTAATAAAATAGAAGGGGCATACACTAAATAAATGTAAGATTACTATTGAAATTTCTATAAAATTTTCTAGGTGTTTTTCTTAATTTGTATCTATCTCATTGTAGACTGGTAAAGATTTGCAATCTGTTATTATGGACTTGGATTAGTACTCAGGAGAGAGGATATATATACATATGTATATACTGAGAATACAGGAAATATATAACACATAAATATATGATTATTATATATCATAAAATATGTAATATATTATACATATTATATACTTTATATGCATGATATATCATATAATACTATGTATTATATTGTATAATATATTATATACATGTATATATATGTCTACAAAGCAACTAGGCCCGCTCTCTTTCCTGAATACTACTCAAAGTCCACTATATATATATATATGTGTGTGTGTGTGTGTGTGTGTGTGTGTATGTGTGTCTGTGTATGTGTGTGTTAAATATATGTACAAAATAATGCTACACACTATTAGAATGGCCAAAACATCACACTAACAACACCAAATGCTGATGTGGAGCAAGGAGAACTCTCATTCATGTCTGGTGGGAAAGCAAAATGGAAAAACCACTCTTGGAGGTAGTTTACCAGTTTCTTTTGGCACTAAACATAGTCTTACCATATTACAACCATGGTCCCTGGTATCCATCCAAAGCAGCTGAAAATGTAAATGCATATCCTTACAAAAGACAACACATGGAGGTTTATAGCAGCTTTCTTTATAACTGCCAAAACCGAAGCAAGCAATAGGTACTACCATAGATGAATTATAGATGAATTAAGCAATAAACTATGGTTCCTCCACAGAACAAAATATATTCAGTGCTAAAAAGGAATGAGCTAACAAACAATGAAAAAAAGACATGGAGGAAACTTAAACACATATTACTGAATGAAAGAAGACAATCATCAATAGGGTATGTGTTCTACTTCTATGAGTCCAACTATATTACATTCTGAATAAGGAAAAACTGTAGAGAATGTATAATAATTAGCATTGGCCAGAAATTAGGTGAAAAATTAGGAGGTAGAAAACAAAATTTTCAGGGCAGTGAAATTACTCTCTACAATACTACAATAGTACATCCATGTCAATACACATTTGTCCAAATCTGTAGAGTATATGACAACAAGTGTAAAAACTGTAAGCTATTGACTTCAGGTGATTATGATGTATCTATGTAGGTTCCTCAGTGTAACAACCATAGCAATATGGTAGATGGCCATGAAAATAGGCGAGGGTCTACATACATGGGTGCAGAGGGTAGATGGGAAATCTCTATACTTTCCTCTCAAATTTTGTGAACTTGAACTATCACAAAGAAATTGATATATATATATATGCATAGTTAAATTGTGCTTAAATCAAGAATCAAATAGAAGATAATGTTAATATTAAAACCAGGATTCCCATATTCTGTATTTCCTAGTCACTTTCTAGAGTTTGTGTGTTGTCTGTGTCATTTCAAAATTGCCCCTATATTTTCAAGTATATTTAAAATTAATAAAAATAAATGAGATTATACATAAAAATTAATGAGATTATAGAATATACATTCTCTTATACTTTGTTTTTGACTTAGCTAAAGATTTGGGGAACATCTTTTTTATAAACTCAGATGTATCTTCTCCTTTATAAACTATTGGATATTATTAGGATGGGCTGCATGACAATATTCAGTTGCTTTTGATATACAAAATGGCCCAAGTTCAAATGTTTTAATGTGATATTTTATTGTGTGACCACACCTTAATTGGCTTCAACAATCCTCTATGAAAATTTTGGTTGATTCCAGTATTTAATATGTAACATTTTGCAAACTTTGAAGGAATACTCCTTCCAGTACAATTTCTGGAAGTGGCCATGGAAACATTCTTCCTTCTAGAATTTCAACATTTTAATCATAGACATAGAATAAATTAAAAATCAAAAGGTAAGTTTAGGTTGATCATTAGCTTTGAGGAGTGTGGATCTTATGTTTACTGAAAGAATGGTATCAATATTACGGAATTATCGAGCACATTTTAATGACAAATTAAGTTTCATATGTATAAATCCAAATAATTTCAAATGGCAGAGGAAATACTCATGAAATTCATTATTGTCAGTTCCTATAGAGGCAATACTAAAAATGTCTCTATGCAAGACACAAAATAACAGAAAGATAACCAGCAACAAAGGTTATCTGTATTAAAGTCTTCAATATTTATTTGTTGTCAATGAAATGGTCCAAAATAAAAACTACAATAATGGTAAACCTAGGTATTTCCTATTGAAAAATAGCTACAAGAAGAATATGCTCATTATAGAAACAAAATTAAATGGAAGAAACTTATTCTGTGTGTATCCTTCAGTCTACAAAGCATGGATATCAGGGAGCTTTAGAAACACATGGCTTGTTTGTTACATTTTCTTTCCATACACTTTATGGTGATTAACACTTCTGTCTTCTTTGAAGAGCAAGACAACATTAATTTTTAGTGAAACAAGCTGAAACATTACTAGGTTTCCAATGTTTTCAAAGCTTTTAAACTCTTTTTGAAATAGAGTTACAAAACCAAAACCAGTTTCCTGTGTTATGTGATGGTATTAAGAAGAAAATATTACTGAGTCCATTTAGAAACTTGAGTAGTCCTTTTACTGTAGGTTGATATTATGTCAAAATTAAAGATACCTGCAAAATACAAACAGATATTTTTCTTTTCCTATATACAATAAGCAGATGGATCCATCCTGAATGTGTTAAATATGCCCTTCTTGTTGTTGGTTGATTGCTCACACTCCTAGCCCAGCCAGAGGCTGACTTAAGGCATACATGGGTATGCCCATTTGGAATGGTCACCTAAAACTATTCAGGAAGTTTAAAGCTGTATTTTAATTTACTATTTGCTATGATTATCAATCGTGTTTCTAGTTATCATAAGACAGTCAAATTTATGAATAATAGAAAAATTCAATAAAGGAACCACACAACCACATTGTTATACTGAGTGACCAAAATCACTTTCATCTACACAGGAAAAATAGCTAGCTCTTGAAAAGAATGGGTCTTTTGAAGTTACTCTGCACTTAGAATTGCTTAAGCTTAGGTCACAGCTTTTATGGATTGCGGGAGTCAGGGTGAGAACAAGTGGCTCTTTTTCCTCTGCTTAGATTAGACTAGAAACGCTGCAGTGAACTCACTTTCTTTCTCCTTCACTATCTGAGAAGGGGCAAACTTCCTCATTGTAAAAGGATCTATGGCCAGAAGGCAGATAACTGCAGCATCCTCCAAAGGCCAAAGGTGACCTTCATGAACTGAGAGCAGCCTCAGGCCAATGTCTGAAATGAAACCAGGATGCTTAGTATTATAGTCCCAAGGGAATAAATTCTGGAATGCTCTGACAGAGACCAGAAGTGGATTCATTGCCAGTTGATCTTCTACATTAGATCCAAGCCAAAGACAACAGTTTTTTTTCCAGCACAGGTCTCAGGTAAGCCAAAACCAGACTCTTGACCCATAGAAAGTGTGCGATAATATATGTGTATGCATTTAAAACATAAATCACACAGCAATACAAATGTTTAAGCTTACTTCAAGGAAAATATTGTTCAGAGAAAAGAAAGAAATGTACTTACGACAAAAAGAAAAATAAATTGGGCCGGGGATTTAGCTCAGTGGTTCTGCCGCCTGTCCTGCAAGCACAAGGACCAGGGTATGATCCCCAGTACCAAAAAAAAAAGAAAGAAAAAAAAATAAATGAAAACAGAAAAAGAGGCACTTCAGTATGAGAAACACTGATTTAATGGATTATCTAACTTCACATATACATAAAACATCTGAGGCCTATAAAAGTTAAATTCCTTCTTGTGATATATAACCAGCTAGCACCAGAGTTAGAACTGGAAGCTCAGTAACATCTGTCTTTGAGTACAAAATTTATATGGTGAGATTAGTTAACTAGCTTGCAGAATCAAAAAGGCTACAGTCATGATCAGTATTTATGGCTTTTTCCTGTCAATAATTGCATTTTCCAAATCAGAAGTTCAGATTATTAAGTGATTTCATGATGCAGGAGAGAATTTTGTCTTCCGCTTTTCTATATGTTTTAGGCTGCAGTGAAGAGGACTGAGAGTAGCCAGAAACTGTTAATTAGTCTCTTTATGGTTACTAAGAGGCAGAAAGGGAAAGCAGATCTATGCAGAATGTAATTGTAGCATCACTTGGGATGTAATTCTATGCATATTTTTTCATCGATATTTTTCCCAGGCCTGGAATGGCGGGAAAGGTGGCAGAGTGAGGAGGTGGTATTATTACAGTGAAAGGAAAAAGAGTAAAGGAGTAAAAGTTGGTGTGTTCAATGTTTAATACTGATTCTAATGGGATTAGCAAATCTTCTCTACATCCTAATGTTATTTTCTTTCAAATTAAAATAGAAAAGGGAAGGAGAAATGGATAGGTTTCATTCTTCATTTCATTCTTAAACCTTTTATCTACAAGTAACACAGGTATTCATTGTTTTAATTTTTTTCTTATTTAAGGACACTAAAGTATTGAAGCAATATCAGTTGTACAAATTAGAAGACCTGAAATCCATCCACACATTTCAACAATAACATTTACTCTGAAAAAAATCATAGTGACTCAGAGCTGGAGATTTAGCTCAGTGGTACCATGCCTGCCTCACAACCGCAAGGTCCTGAGTTTGATCCCTGGTACCAAAAAAAAAAAAGAAAAGAAAATCATAGTGACTTAAATGATATTTTTCTCTCTATTAATGGAAGTTTCTCAACAATTGGTATAGTTCATTGAAGAATAAGACAAATTGCTAGGAATAAACAGAAAGTAGTCTTTAAAATATCTTATGTCTAATACAAAATATTCTTGATCATAAGACTCCTGTGATGTTCTATAAAAGGTGGCTTTCAGTATTTATACATATACAAGGCTGTAAATCCTAAGCACAGCTCCGAAATATTTAACACTCTGAGAACATCTGAGAACATGTGCTCTCATGGTATGTTTTTGTTTTCTCTTCCTGTTATAGTGTCTTTGTATCACATGGGGCTAGCATTTAATATCACTTTTCTAGCTGGGATTTTATGCTTATCTTCTCAACTATGATTGGAATTTTCTCTCTAGCTATTCATTTGCTTTTGTGCCATGACCTGCACAGCATAGGGTCCGAAGCTGGGGAGAGCAGTGGGAGATGAAAAAGAAATGAAGAAACTATGACTATTCTTGAATTTTGGGACCAGGAGGAACCATAGCTTGTCGGGAGCTAAGGGCCGCCTGGAGCACCATGTGCTCTTTATTTATAGTGGAAGGCAAACAGGAAGAGAAGGCGGGGCAAATAGTTCTGCCCTACATGGCCTAGGCAGACCATAGGGTGATTGTTTTGTGATCGGGGCATGTGCTGGAAGGGAACGGGGGGGATACATAATGTAACTGTCTCCCGACGCTGTGCCATCCAGGATCTACAATATCTATGGAGGAGAAAGGGATGAGGGAGGAGGCAAAGGACCATCTTCAGGCTCGGCCCGTGGCACTTTGGCGTTTTCCTGTGCTACTTATTATTAACATACTGAATTATTTGTCTCATTAGCTGTTACGATTTGGGTCAGATGTTGGGAGTCTGAGGTCCTATGCAAGAGTTGTGAGGTAGGGATTTGGGAAGGTGATTGAATGGTGATGCATTCATAATGTGACTGGATCAGAAAAAGGTAATGGAAACATAGGAAATGGAGCTCAATTGAAGAGAGTGGGTCGGGGGGCCTTGATCGTGGAGACTGTCTTTTCCCCAGCCATATCCTCTCTGACCCTGCCTCTTTCTTTCTCTTTCTGCTTCCTGGCTGCCATCAGGTGAGCAGCTTTCCTCCATCAAAACCTTCCATCACGATGTTTCTGCTTTGCCATAGTCTTCAAAGCACTGTAGTTAGCAAACCATGGACTGAAAAATCTGAAACTGAGCCCAAATTAATCTTTCCTCCTTTAAGTTGCTTCTCTCGGCTATTTTGTCACAATTGAGGAAAGCTAAGTAACAAAGAGACCATCTAAGACCCAATGGCTCAGTGACATTCATCCTCACGTGTAGATACTTGCATATACTCATGGAGACATCATTCATGCCTGTATCAGTTAGCCCAAGAAATAAGAGAGATGGAGAGATAGAGCGGAAGAGAGAGAGAGAGAGAGGTAAGGAAAAGGGAAGAGAGAAGAATGGAAGAATAGGAAGGAATATGGAAATAGATGAGGCAAGCAAGGAAAGAGAAGGGAAGGGAAAAAATCTGAATCTACACATGGCAGACACTGCTGGTGTTCACAATCACTTCGTGTTCTCTTTTTCCTTCGAGTACAGAATTGCGTTTATCCTCTTGTGATCTAATGTGCCATGTGTTTCAGAGCCAGTGCTCCCTTTCTCCTAATCTCTTCTCCAGCTATAGCCCCAGCGGAAGCATACGTTTCCATGGTGGTTCCGTGGGAGAGGAGCAGCCTGGCAGGCTTCTGAGAGCTTCACAGAACTGCAGGAGACTTGGATTAAAAGACAAACAAACTGTTGTGTTGGGCGATTGAGATTTTTGGCTTGTTTTCCCTAGAGTAGATCCTAGCTTGCTGTTACGTGTGGTTGGACAAGAGAAAAGAGGGAAGTTAGGATAAATGGCAATGAAAATGAAAACTGCTAGGATCAAAAACAAAATCATTCAATCTTGATGAAAGGAGTGTAATTCCTAATTAGTTTTGCTATATAGCACAACATACGCACCAATAGAAATTTCTTGGTATAAAACAACATCCTCGGCACTACACTTACATGTTCTGTGGGTTAGTAATATGGAACTATCATAGGGGGTGTCCTGGATTTCATTCATGACATCTGGGTCCCCAGTGAGAAGACTCAAAGGTGTTGGTGACTGTTGCTGGGAGATGTTATCCCTCTGAGGGCTTCCCCACGAGTCCCGAGTCCCGCAGTTGATCCTGGATAGCAGCAGGAGCACTTGAGGCTGGTGATGAATGCAGCCCTGGGTCTGGCCTGTTTGTGTGGGCTGGGCCTGGTCTCTCTTGGAATGTGGGGACTTCCAAGTGACAGGATGGTTCAAGGCTACACCTCAGAGACGGTGACAAGTTGCACAATCTAGATTTTAGGGTCCAACAGCATCATTTCCACCACATATTATTGATTAGAAGCCCACTCTGATTTGAGGCAAGGGACACAGTTCCCCTCCTTGATGAGCTGTCACAATCACATTTCTACTGAATGTATTTATAGGGCCCATAGAGCACGATATGGTTTATTCAACTTTAAAATGTAAGTTTGTCTTAGTCTCTTGCTAAATATTCACTGTGAAAGAGATGTACAACGGAGACAGAAACACATTACTCTGAGTCTTTTCACCAAATGAGCTTTTTGAGGGGTACATTAATCCACCATACACGTATTTGTCTTTTTCTCAGCATGTGTTCTTATCCAGTGCTTTGATGACCTTACATTTTAGGGATGCACCAGGAGGGAGGATAATACATCTGGTGAGAAAATATTGGCTAACAAATCTTCAATGACTTTCATTTGATGGGGGCACAGTGGAAACTCACAGAAAATCTATGTCATGAATTTATGGTTTTAGGAAAGATCCTTCATTTCTCTCATGTGGCATGAAAAACTCACACAAAATAGATTTTCACCATAGTAGGTTCTGAGTGATACATTGAAAGATCATCCACATGGTGGACATGTTAGTGTAGGAGGAATAATAAATATGTGCAAAAGCAGCTGAATATAAAGTATCAATTGCTTTGAGCTGATTTTTAAGTAGGAAAAATATTTTCTTTCTGTAGTGTGTTAAACATGCTGGCAAGTTACTGTTTATGATATCAATAATATATTACTAACATGCATTAATTATTGAGTGTCAACTGACATGGATTTATGTATCTCATTTAATCATCAAGACAATCTTGCATGACATATTTTTCCAAAGGCTTATACCAAGAAAATGAGTCTGAGGAGTGTTATATCATTAGTAAGTGACAAAATTAGATGAAATCCAGGGCCAGCTCTCTCAGTTAAAATGGAATTTTTATCATAATGTATTATACATATAAGCCTCAGCAACTGCCTACCTATTAAGCATGTCATCCTAATTTCTGCAAAGGGGTCACCTTCCCTAAAAAGCAATCTGTCATTTTCCTTATTTAATAACACCTATGAATTAAAAGCATTTTGAAACTTTCTTAGGCACATAATATGCCAATTAATATGCTAATATATTAATCCTATTAGACTACAAATGTCGAGTGGGACTCAACTTTATTGTCTTTACTTTCTTCCCTTATGATTGGTACACTCTTTTAAACTAGTAAGAACTCAAGTGCAGGTTGAATTCACACTTAGATAGTCACAGCTTTGTAGAAACACTAAAGACCAATTTTTTTAGATTGACACACATTGTGAAGGAGCAAAGTTTTATAATTGTCTATATTATTTTATCTTTGCTAGAATGCATACCTTCAAATATTTCTGTGTTCTCCATAATAATAGTGTTTTCTGAGCTAAACTTTCTGGAGCTGCAGGTAATTATCAGAAGTAGCACAGCATTTTTGAAGAAAAGAAAAGCCAAATCTGAGCGGGAGAGCTCTGATACCCAATCCAACCTGAGGCTACAATGTTAAGATATTAAGGAAGCAATACACCCAGTACCAGAGGGATTCATTCCTGCATTCAAATGTTCTTTAATTACTGAACGTTTATTAGTTTATATAGTATCTCATATTTATTGAGTGGATATCATGCAACAAATATTATGCAGAGCACCTGAGAATGAGTCATGTATATTCTCGAATAAAAATGTAAAGAAGTGATTACCAAACAGGAACAGGCAAAGTATTATGAAAAAAAATAAGGTGCGATGATGGCAAACATCAGAGGAAGGGAAGCTAATTGTAACGAGGTGGTCTTACATATTCTGTGAAGACGAAAAACTGAAACTAGAAGCAGACAAGAAATCCCCGATGTGTTGCTAAGAGAAGGCAGAGCAAGAATCTTTTGGGAAAGAGTTGAGTGTATGTGGCCACCAGAAGAAACTCCCCTACTCCCCTACTAAGAGGCAAGTGCAAAGCAATGTAAAGAACGAAACGACCTTGAATTCATCATATACAGTATATTATTAAAAGCCAGGGTAAGGAGTATGAATTTTATTAGAAATATAATGGAATATATGAAGTGTTTTAAGCAGACGTGGAATCTGATCAAGTTTCTTTTAAAAATTAATCTTAATACGTTTTGGATAAAGTGTATAGCATTGGGGATGGTGACACTAGACATGGTTGAGAGTGAGGCCAGAGTCCAAGAAAGAGATAATTGTGACTTATAATGGGTTGGTACAATGAAAAGGAAAGCATAGATGAATACACAGCAGAATTAAAAGGTGAGATTACTTTATGCTCTTTATGAATATGGGGTTATGTGTTTAAGACCTTGGGGTCTTGCATATTAAATCTTTGACAAGACAATGAAGTTCTCTTTGCTCTATCGAGGTGCCTTCCTAAGCTACCTCGCTATTGAGAAGAGATAAGACGCAGTCTCAGATAGTATCATGTTTGCTCACTGTATTCTGTGTCAAAAACATAGTCCACATGCCTAGTTCTGCAGATCACTAGAAGTGCCTCTGTAATAGGCTGAGCTAGGTCCTGTGCTAATGAACAATCCCAAAATATCAGCAACTTAATCAGGAGAGGATTTCACTTCTAATCATAGCAGTGTAACAGGTACAAGATTTCCTTCTGTTCAAAACAACTAGAAAATAAAGGAAATACAAGGGCCTCTGGTTATAGAACAAGTGGACCAAGACTATGGAATCATAGAAGATGGAATCATAGAAGATAAGGCACGTAAACAGGCAAGCTTCTTTCTCTAGACAGTGCTAAGGGTGACGCCCAAGCATGATTACAGTCACTGAAGGTGAAGTTGCAACACAGCTAGAATTTGATGGAAGAGAGAAAAGAAAAGAGCTTGAAGGGAAATGCCAGAATCATGTGTGAAGATTCAGCATCACCAAGTCCCTGTCAAAAGGCTGGCTTGTCTTTCCTCATACTCTGGGGAGCCAGGCTGAGATTATACTGTGCATCGTGGAGAGGTAAACTGGTGCCAGATGGAGCGTGAATGGGCTAACAGGTGAACCGACTTCAGCCAGAAAGGAGAGATTTTACTCTGACCCTCAGACATGCAGATGAGTCCTTGGAGAGACAGCATTAGAAGCAAAAACATGCTTTAGTGTGAAAGATTAGAAATAGAAGTGTGTGTGTGTGTGTGTGTATCTGTGTGTGTGCGTGTAGTCAATTGTTGCTTAATTACAAAGATATATATATTCTGAGAAAAGAGCCAGTAAGTTATTTCACAGTTGTATGAACATCATAGTGCATTTATACAAACGAAGATGGCTATAGAAATAAACTCCCTATTCTTTTCTTTTTTATAAAGAGGAAAATTAAAGCAAATTATAATTGAAATTGCTTAACATGTCAATCTCAATGTCCAAGATACAATAACAAAGAATTCAGAGACAAATATGGATGAAAATATTTCTGACAAAAGATAAAACTATTTCTTATAATTAAAATAAGACTAATATAATGGGCAAAACATTACCGATAGCAGGAAAATATTTAAAGCAATGATTAGGAATATGCCTAAAGAATTTTTAAAACATACAAAATATTTGAACAAATGGGGAATACCCACAGAGAAATAGATATTTTAAAATAGAAAACTCTATAATGGAAAAATGCATTTTGTAAAATAATTCACTTAGTGGAACTAATATCAGATGGAAGACTACAAAGAAAGGAATTGTGTACTGAGGAGAGACCAATAAAATTATTCAATCAAACAACAATAAAATATTTTAAAAATTGAACAAAGCCTCAGTAAATTGTGGAAAAATATCAGGAGATTTAACATAGAAGTGAAGCTCAGGAGATAAGATTACACTAGAAATGCTATATATTTTCAATGGCTGGATTTCCCAAATGGGTGAAAAAATATCTAATTAAAAATCCAGGAAGATTAATAAATTATATCAAAAATACATGCATGCACACACTCACATGCTTGTCTAAACATATCATGCAGAAAACTCAGAAAACTGGAAGTAAAGGAGAAAAATCTAAAAGGAAATAAAAGGGAAAAGGCACATTTCATGAAAGAGAATAAGAAAAGAATCATTGCTCACTTTTCATAGAAATAATTAAAGATAGGACATAATGAAACAGTACCTATAATGGCCTGCAAGAAATATATGAACCCAGACTATTTTAATCATTGAAAAATATCTTCCAAAAACTGATATAGAAATATGGAAAATTTTATGTAAATTCAATTTGAGCGAATTTGTTGTCAATAAATTAGAACTACGAGAAAAAGGTGAAATGAAGTTTTCAGATCTGTAGGAAATGAAGAATACTGGAAATGGTAAGTATAGAGGTAAATTAAAATGGTTATTGTGTCATTCCTGAAGATGTTTAATGGACACCTGGCAGTTTAAAGAAAAGCTAGCATTTTATTGACCTATTTCTTATTAATCTATGACTGAAATATATGCTATACCTTATATTGGAAACATATGAATACACAGTATGAGAGAGAGGGCTCCATAAAGAGTTCCATTGTAAAATGAGTGCAATAATATAAAGAAGCAGTGTAACCCTTAACGCGATTTAAGAATCAGGATGAAGGGCCGGGGATTTAGCTCAGTGGTTTCGCCGCCTGCTGCGCAAGCGCAAGGACCCGAGTTCGATCTCCGGCACCAAAAAAAAAAAGAATCAGGATGAAAAAATAGAGAAACTGAAATGAATCATATGAAACTGACTACTTGGGGAAAAAAAACTTTCTGGGGGTGGGGGGACAGACACAGTGGGAGAATGCCACAATTAGAAAACAAATAACAAGCTTTTAGATTCAAAACCATTCACATAAATTAACATCAACCATTAAGCATTCAAATCATGAATAAAAGACAGAAATTGTCAAATTTTTAAAAAGACATAACTCCATATTTATCTACAAGAGATGTCTACATAAAAAGAAGAGAGACTTAAATGAAGATGTCCATATACATACAATTCCTAGGGTAAGCATCAAAATGGTAAGAGGATCAATTTTATATCTTACTCATTTCAAGACAAGAAATGTCATCACAAGGAATAGACACATTTTGGAATGATGAACTCACTAGAAGAACATTAGATAAATCCTAAAGCCATATACAACTGATATTACTTCAAAATATATAAAGAAAAATTGATAGAAAAGTAAAAGTAGAAAGAGACAAATCCACCGTCACAAATGGAGATTTCAATATCCTCCTTGAAGTTTTTAATAGAACTATCAGTAAGTTAGAATATTTTTAAAAAATATCAATTTGATCTAAATAAGAAAAATAAAGAGTATGATATCCAATTATTGAAGAGTACCTAGTTTATGCATATGTAAAAAGATAATAAGGATATAGCTTATGATTAGCAATGAAATGTCTCAGAAGAAAAAATTTTCATAAGTATTTCTGATCAACATAGAATTAAATTAGAAATCAATAGCAATATCCAGAAAATTTCAATATTTGAAAAATAACACAACTACACATAATACATGTGAAGAGGAAAATTACAAACCATAGTTTCAACCGAATAACAATGAAGTTATGGCATGTTAAATTTTTGGCTATATCACTAAAACAGTGCTTACAAAGAGAAGTATGTCCTTAGATCCTCATATTAGTAAAGAAGAAAGACTTGAAATGAATGATGTGCAGTAGCTTCTACCCTAAAAATTTGGCACAAATCCATATTAAGTACATTGCAGCAAATGATCAGGATCAAAGTAGAAATCATTGAATTAAAAACAAATGATAGGGGCCGGGGATTTAGCTCAGTGGTTCTGTCGCCTGCTTCACAAATGACGACTGAGGTTGCAGTTCAGTGTTAGAGCACATGCTTAGGATGTATCGCACCCCAGGCTCAATCCTCAACACCAAAACCAAAACCAAAATCAAAATCAAAACAAATGAATAAACAACAAATTAGTACAGATAAAACTGATAAATTGTTTATTAAAAGCCGCTCCCATTCTTCAAGTTTTTCCTTTGCCCTCCTCAAAGCTTTTCAACCTTAGAATTTTGAACTCTAAATATGATATGTTACACTCGTCATTACATTATATCACAAAAAGATACTTTGCTATAGGACATGCCATTCTACTACATGGATAAAAACAAACAGTTTATTTTTCAATATAAAATACTTTAATATAAGATTTCTTTCCAGATGACAGTGTACATACACTCTCTGTATTTTGCAGCCCATTTTTCTGGTTTGGCATTACCTTCTCCTTGAAAACCCTTTTTATCATTCTTTATAATTTAGTGGCACCCCGTTCCCTTAGAGGAATTTGGCATTCAGGTGTTTTAAAAGGGTAGGCAGTGTTTCTCAGGTGCAGAGAAATTAATGAAGAAGAGCTAGGACCATCCAAGTAAATGCTGAATTGGGGCAGAGGACAATTTTAAGTGGTTCACTTTCTCTTCAGATAAACCAAGGATTGATGAACTGTTTTCTGTGAAAGTGCAAATGCTAAATATTTTAGTCTTTGTGGTCTGCATGCTCCTTGTTACAACCTATTCGGCTTTGCCAATATAACTTGAAAACAGACATAGACAATTATGTTATCAACTCTACATGGCTGTGTTCTAATAAAACTTTATCTACACATGGAGACAGTGGGCCAGAGTTGGCATCCAGCCATTATTTGTGGACCCCTGAATTAGGTCATTAACTTCATAGAATCTTAGAAGTTTATAAGACCACAAAATTCTTCTCTAAGTACCTTTTCTTATAGAAGAGAAACCTAAGAGGAAGAAAATTGCCATGCTTAAAGTCAAAGGCCAATCAGGAAATAGGACTGGACTGCAAACCATAATTTAGTGAGTTTTACTACATAGACTGGAGTCTGTATTTTTTCTGACTGAAAAATAAGTCTTCTGTAGTTTTTGGCAATTTTCCTTTATGTCAACTCTGAACATTCACATATTTTCTCCTTCCTACAGGAATACTTTTAAGCCATGCCTTCACTGACATTTACTCAGGCAAATTGCTTGCATTCGTAAAAGGCCAGATTAGGGTGATATTTTTACTCTTATTAGACTGTCAACTCTAAACTTCCCTCCACTTCTTGCCCTTGCTTCTAGCTGAACCCTGTGGTTGGTCCCCAGCCTGGTAAATTCTCCAAAAGGGAGCCTTCTCTTACCCACATCTAGACCTGACATGTTCCCCCAGGAAAAAGCAAGGACTTTTTCTCTCTTATAAAGTGCTCCCTTCTTCTGAAATAAATTCTCTGAACTTTCTTCTATTTATTATTCTTTGATACTTCCATATCATTTTTTTTATTAAAATGGACTTGTTGGTGCTAATATATTTTTATATTGTAAGGAGATAAAACTCTTTTATCCACTTTTTCAACTCTCTACCACCCTATTTGCTATTAATTATTAGTTTCGTCTAGTTCCTCCAGGTGGATCCATTTATTAATGACTTGTGAACATCCAACTAAATCCTTCTTCTGATTTTTGTGTTGTAATAAAAATGCTAGGAACCTAGAGCCATGGATATTCATTGGTTCTTGAACTTGGATAGGTACTGTGGCTGTGGGTCAATGTCAGTGTCTACCTCAGAGTTAATGGAATGAGAATTGCAAGATTTTATGACTAAGTGCTACTTAAGAGCCAGACAGCATAATGAAATTCCAAAGAGTAAATAAATGTACAAACTACATGGGCATCCCTGTGTTCAAAAGATGAATTTCATAACAATGGAAAAAGTATAAATGTGTAGGAAAAGTTCATCAGGATTAAAGAAAAGCATCATTAGAAAAAGGATGACAAAAAATGTTCTCTTATTCCAAATTTATGGCTACTATAAATGTATTCAAGTGAAAACAGTTTATCACTGCAATAATTCATTGCTTTTTATAAATCAGTAAGAGAAATTGTCACATCCCTTAGTGGACCAACACTAAGTATATTACTGCCCAGTGTAAGGATATAGGAGTAAAGAGATTTCTCATTGCAAATGCATTGGTAATGTGAAACTAATCTATTTAAATGAAAAGAGTTTATCAGACTTTATTATAATTTATTACTGTAATATCCCATTGTTTTTTATAAATTGTGAAGAGAAGATATATCTCTGGATTCAACTCAGTGATTAAGTTCATTACTGCTCAGTATAAGATTCAAGGATGTAATTGGCTTTTATTTTCTTAGACATTGAAAAAGAAAACATGAAAAAACATTCAGCTACCATCCCTTCAAATTAAAAGGATTCATCCCTTCAAAGGGATTTATCTATGTATTATCTGAGATAAATACTTTCAGTATATTAATACTATTTAAATAAAAATTTACTTTTTAAAAATATTTTACACTGTCCACTTTTTACATAGCATTTGCATATTTTGAAGTTATACATCAGAATTTTTAAGCGTCATTATTATTTAACCTGCTTTTGGCCCAAAATTTCTCTGAAGGAATGATTTCTTTTTTTTTTCTTTCTTTTTTTAAGAACTGGGGATTGAACATCAAGCTACATCCCCAGCCAATTTTAATTTATTATTTCTTTTTTATTAAGACAGGTCTCAATAAGTTGCTAAGTCACCCAAGCTGGGCTTGAATGTTGGTCCTCATGCCTCAGCTTCGCAGAGTGCTTGGATTATAGGCATGCACCACCACAACCAGCTCTATGATTTCTTTATTTGCTATATTTTGTCCCCTGTCTAGCACACTTGGCTTGTTATAATTATATATTTAATGAGTTAATACATGTCTGAAATGATATTCTCTAACGAACACCTCATCACTAGAAATTTCTACAAAGCATAAACCAATAAGTACAAATGAATTAAAACATAAAATGATATTGAAAAAAATGAATCAGACTAAAATAACATGTTACTGCTTAGCTGCATTTAAATAAAGTTCACAAACAGGCAAAGTCATGTTACCAGATCATGCTACCTGTTGGGGAAAGCGTTACCTGAAGGAACCATCCTGGGGCTTCTGTAAAACAGATAATATCCTTCCTCTTGTTATGATGCTGACTCTTAAGTGTTTCAGGTTTGAGTAAAATCCATTAAGATTTGACCTGTGTGCTATTTTTTTTTACATGTATCCTATACCTGAAAACCATGTTCAGACATAATACCTAATTCCCTGGAGCAAAAATAGAATAGAACATTTTACTATTTTCTTCTTTCATGACCAAGAGCAAATGAATATTTCATCAAAAGTTTTAAAGACATTCAGATCTCTCCACAGGTTAGTTTTTATGAGACATTTGCCAGAGGAAAAGACGCATGATCGGTGATCATCAAATCATAGATCCTGAATAACAGACAGGCACTTGAGCAGGCAACCTTCATACAATGCTGACTGCCTGATTCCCCAAAACCCTTCTCTTCCCTAACATCCCTATTGTGCAACCAACTTTAAACAGGATAGCTCTCCATTCTCTCAGCTATCGGCCATGAATTACATACATCTGTCTCTGCAATATCATCCCTCGACAACATACAACCTATTCTTAGACACAGAAGCTAAGGAAATATTATGTAGTACTGGATATAACTCTTGTGCTTGAGAATCATGATGGTTGATGCAAACACTGAGTGGCACCATTTGTTTTGTTTTTGTTTTCTTTTCTGTGCAGGGCATTAAAGCCAGAGGTTCACACATGCCAGGCAAGTGCTCTACCACTGATCTATACCCCAAGATCCTTTTAATGCATTTTTTCTTTTTGTTTTTCATTCTCTCCCTCCCTCCCTCCCCTCCCCTCCTCTCTTCCTCCCTCCC
>NW_004624767.1:5537151-5587343 GCF_000247695.1 Heterocephalus glaber | reverse complement strand
TCTCTCTCTCTCTCTCTCTCTCTCTCTCTCTCTCTCTTTCTTTCTTTTTCATTTCTTTTTCCCTATCTTCTGTCCATCTATCCATTCTTCCTTTCCTCCATACTTCCTTCCTTGGACAGGAAGTCATTGAGTTGCCTGGGCTGCCATGAAATTACTATCATTCTGTCTCAACCTCCCTAGTAGTTGAGATTACAGGCATTGCAACCTACTGAGTGGTAATTTTTATTTTTGATCAATCTTCAGTCTTGGATCATCTTTTGCACTGGAATAACATGTATGTTATTGGCATTTAAAGCAGCAGGGGTGGGTAGATGGTCCATAATCTTTTCTAAAGACATAAATCCTGTGAGAACCCACAGGATCAATCCCATAATGAAGAACAGTTACTTAAATACAGAAGGATTGGAGAGTCTGTAGTTTAGATTTGTGTCTTGAAATAAGAAAGCAGACTACACAAAATTAGAAAAACAAAAGCCACCATTCTGTATCTTCTAGCTAGGCAGAAACACTAGCATCAGCAATACAATGGTGATTATTCTTCTATTTTCATATAAGTGTTTGCAAGTCTTTCTCGGTCAAGATATAATGTACTGATAAGATATTGTTCAATTTTGCCACCAAGTTTTATTTTGCATCTTCCCAAACTTCCACATTGAATCTTGAACGTCCCAGTCAGAGATAAACAGTGAGCTTTGTCTTAGGAAGACCCAGCACACTTTGAAAGTAGAAAAGAAATGTAATAAACTTATTGCAATTCAACTTATTTCCTCTGAGATTTTAAACTAATAATAAAATACATTGTATTTAATAACAATGTAGTTAAGATTAGAGGCTCCAGTTCTCATTCTGATAGCTTTACATGCCATGCACCCTTTCTAAATATATTTATCTGTGATGTGGAAAATAAGAATAACATGAATAATAAAGAATAACATGATAATAAAATAACTGTCACTCTTTTATTGGATGTTACATGAATTTTGTGATAAATAAACTAGGATAATTGAAATTATACTTAATATCTAACAAAATGTGAATACTATTAAATTATATATTTTGCATACTCCAAAATTTAACTAATGGACATATTTGTGTATTGTCTCAAAATAATAAATATTAATAAAAATAGTAAACCATATTCACTTCATTTTCTATAAGATAGTTTATATTACATTTATCTTTCTTTTTTAAAACTTTTTCACATAATTAGAAGAACAGGTATGGAAATATTATTCAGACTCCATAAAATAAAAATGTCAAATAGCATCATTTTGAACAAGCCCAGTTCTGATTTAGCTGAGTGAATTATATAATTGTTAAAACATAAGGTATATTTATCTATAAATAATATTTATCTGTAAGATGATAATTTGCCAGCTTTTTATATACCACAATAATCACATCCATAATTATTTCACTAGAGAAGAGCTAGTTATTATATTTACTCATTTTTATCTGTGGAAATACACAAAGACATTTCTTGTTAGTGAGCTTATATTTAATAATTATTTAAATACATTTAATACACTTTAATTATGACAGTGAAAAGGATTACGTGGGGAAGTTTTGCTAAATGTAAGATATAGAAATAGTCCTCCTAATTTGGTATACCTGTTAATATAAAATAAATATTGCATGTTTATTTTATTTCAGGGGCCTTAAAACTGTCTTGTTTAAAAAATATTATGTAAAATTAACAATATTATTTCAAAATCAATAATATCATAGACATGAAAGACATAGACTCATTCATAAGTCTAAGTGCTAAGATTACGGTTTTCTGATGTCATGTAACATTTTGGAATGACAAGTGCTGCAGTTTAAAAGCTTACTAACAATGTAAAGGGAAAAATGCAAGATTCATGGAAGACAGAGAGCAAGATAGGTAGTATGTGCATAAGGCAGCACCGTAAAGTCTACAATCTCATGCTAAGTTTAAATAAAGAACAAATCTCTTCCCTTCAAAGAGAAATGGGACAGAAATCTGACAGAGGTAAGTGGAGCTTAGCAGAGAGACAAAAATAAACTAATGAAGTCTTCCTTAAAATTTAATGTCTACCAGAAAATCTAGAGTCAGGGCTTGACTAACCTACTATTACTTTCTGACTTCTTTTAAAAGATGTAAATGTGCAAATTGAATAGATGGCAAGAAAAATGCAGATTGAATGGTTCTGGTTTGTTGGTGGCCCCAGGCAATTTACAACATTAGTCTCCTGTAGAAGGTACACATCCTCATCATAAACCTTAAAGAGTCTACATAAATTACTTTAAATAGTAGGAAGTCTAAATAAGCATTAATAAAATTTATAAAAGATTACCGAGAAACAAAATGTCTGGAATCACAGATGCCCACAGTCCCAAGAGTAGAGTATGTAAAAGCAAAATAAAAGGGCATTTTATGCATATAGTGAAATCAAACAATGGAACAAAACACATGAATAAAAGCTAGAATCCACTAAAAAAGATCAACTACAACTATTTTTTAAATCAAATTAACTTTCATCAAATAAAAGCACAAAAAGTAAAATGAAATGGCTAGATCAAAAAGTAAATTAGATACAACTAAGGATATTAGCCAACTATAGGAAATACATAACAATGTTACACAAAATTTTATTAACTAAGTGACAAAAAGTAGAAATCTGAAGCAGTAGTTTAGAAACATGGAGAGAATGTGAATGTGTAACATACACCCAACTGAAGTTCTAGAAAAAAATATGAAATGACAATATATGAAGACATATTGCCTGAGAATTATCCAGAGTTGATGAAAACATTCTAGAGAAATATAACAAAACCCTAACAGGAGAATGGAAAAATAAGTCCACCCATAGGCATAGAAACTTGAAAATCAAACTGCGTACTATCTTGTAAAAGAAGTCAGAAACCAAAGATAGATTATCTATAACTATATACCAGAGAGAAGAGTGATTTCACATAACAATTTTAGAAACCATAAAAATAATGGAATAATATCTTCCAAGAACTGAACAATATATTAAGGTAAAATTCTGAACTAAGAATTACCTGATTAAACAATAATATGGTTAATATGAAAAATTCATGATATTTATTCCACTTCACTTTTACTGTGTCCTCTTGTACCCTAAATTGAGAAGTTTTTAAAAATCTTTCAGATTCTCCAACAGTAAGCATCCCAGATGTAACTTAGATCTAGTCATCCAAGAAGCCCATACATATAATATCAAATCTATACATAAGCTTGGGTTCTGTGGACATCAGTGATGACGTGTCATCTTGAATAAGTTTTAAAAATACCAGGGAAATAGCAAAGCACACTTTGGGTGTGGATGGCTGGATGGGGGAGTCATGACCTTGGGCACTGTAAGTGGTCCCAGGCCCCTTCCTCTCCAGCTCTGTTCAGCAGCCCTGCTTCCGGGGCACTGCGAACTGAGTGCCTCTACGCAAGTCACCCTTCTGCCATGAGGTTTCATCCTTGGAGCAGGCTGATTGTGGACTGAAAAACTGCAACTGTAAGCCAAAGAAGCCATTTCATCTTTTAAACTGTAAGCATTGGGTATTTGGTCCCAGCAATGGGAAAGCTGATACAGGCTCTATCTTTTCCTCTTCTGCAGATTTAGGCAAATGCTTTCGAAGAGTCATGATATTTGATTTCAATTATTTTTGCTCTTCTCCTCAGGCATTTGTTTGTTTCTCTAGGAGTAGTAGAGTTCCCAATGTGTGATCTTTAGCATCTTGGAAGGTAGGTAGCAAAATATAAGGGAATTCGTACTTTGACAAAATGACTCACCAAGTATGATGTAATCCTATATTCAGTAGTTGCAGCTGCAGGGATGGTTTCTAGCCCTTTGAATGATAATTCAAGTTATGTATTTCTGGAACCATCCTTGTCTTCTAGTTGTCATAGCAGTTCCTGGAACCCCAGCTGAGATCCCAGTTTTCAAGGAATATTTATAAGCACGTTTCCTTGTATTAATATTATTCTCCTTACAAAAATGAACTATTTTTTTAATTCTATTGTGTGTAATGGAGAGAACAAAGACTAAAAAATAGTGTAGAATACATTTTATCTGGAGGACAAATTGAAGTAGCTTAGTCTACACATGATTGCAGGCTCCAGGAAAGAGGAGAGAAATAGGGTAGAAAAACTATTGAAATAAATGTTATGATGTTACTACATATTTTGCAAAAATATAAATATAGCTTATAAATTGATCCAAGAAGCTCAACAAACACCAAGCCAAAGATAAAGAAACAAACAAAAAGAAATAAAAGCATTTTACAGAGCTATATCATAATCAAATTGCTCAAAAATCAGTGGCCAAAAAAAAGCTGTTCTTAAAAGCTTCCAGGAGCTATACATCATTTATTATTTATGGAAGAGCAGAGATGACAGTGAGATAAAATTTCCTTTTGGAAACAGTAGAAGCCAGAAAGTGTTAAGCAATAGCTTTAAAAAACTGGACCAAGAATTTTATAAATAGTGAAAAAAAATTTCAAACCAAAAACATTAAAATTCTTCATTAGGCAAAAATCATTGACAAATCACTCACCAATAAAGCATTCATTGCCAGAAATGGTTAAGTTAGGACTTCCACAAACAACAAATATGAAACTAGATGTAAAAATTCATTTATATAAAGTAATAAAGAACACTGAATATTGTAACTACAGGGATAGATGAAAAGACAACTTTTGTTCAATTATACTTTTATTTTTAATGTATATGCTTAGGAATAAATTTAACCAAGAACGTGAATAGTCTATATGCCAAAAATTACAAAGCCCTGATGAAAGAGATTAAATGCTTTAGAAAATGGAAAATATTCCATGCTTATGAATTGTAAAAAAATCAATAGAGTCAATGATACCCAAAGTAATCTACAGATCTATTATCATCTCTATGAAAATTGGAAAGATTTTTTTAAAGAAATGGAAAAGGAAATTCTAAAATTATTATGAAAATACCAAAAAATGATTAGCCAGGAAATCTCAAGCAAAAGGCATTGCCTCCACCTGGATTAAAACAAAATTATGGCAGTTTAATAGTGTACTACCGGGATAAAATGAATACATCACACAATGGAATAGAATAGGGAACTCCAAAATGAACTCATAAATTATTGTCTGTTGATACTTTTGACAAATATACCAATAATATATAATGGGGAAAAGATGACCTCTTTGATAAAAATGCACTTGGAAATTTGGGTATCTACATGCATATAAATAAAATAGGATGATTATCTTATATCATATTTAAAATTCAATTCAAAATCAATTACAGACTAAATATAAGATAGCCAAGACCCTGAACCTCTGAAATCATTAGAAGAAAACATAGGAGAAAACTATGCAACATCATTATGGGCTTTCGATTTGACCCCAAGAGCTCAGGTAAAAAAAAAAAAAAAAAAAGTTTCCATGAGGGTATGACTGGATAAGAAATTATGGTGTATACACATAAATGAATAGTATTCAGCCTTTAAAAAGAGGGAAACTCCATCACTTTTGTACAACAGGGATGAACCTAGAGAACCCTGAGTTATGTAAAATAAAGCAGGTGCAGAATAATAACTATTGCACATTATCATTTATATGTGCAACTTAAAACAATGGAACTAACAAAGGCAGAGAGGAAAACAGCGGCTACCAGAGTCTGAGGAGTGGAGGAAATGGGACAATGTTGGTTAATGGTACAATGTTTCAGTTAGAAATAAACTATAAGTATTTAAGGTGAAGGGTATAGTTATTAGCTTGGTTAAACCATTTCATATTGAATAGAACCATCATAGCACCTCTTGGTATCACATAGTGTACATAATTATAATTTATTAACATTAAATAAAAATTCATTCATTAAACAGTGCCAAAAATACAGAAAACTTGTGAACGTGCTTTTGTCAAATATTTCTTTAACATAATGCTGAAACACAACGTATAAATTAAAAATAATGAATTAGACTTCATCATCATTTATCTTTTGCTTTGCAATAGTTATTCCTACAGTAAATTAAAAGAAAATATTATTGAAACAAATATGCACCAAAGGATCTTCAGCTAGAATATATCGGCAACTATAACATCCTAAGTCTACGGAGATAACAAATAAAGCCTTGCAAGGGTGTTCATCATCATTGCTAATTAGCCAAGAGCTAGTTAAATTAAAAAGAGATATCACTATAGACCAACTGTAGTGGTTAAATTAAAATGACTGATGCTACCAAGTGTGAGGAGGTTGTGCAAAACAACAAATCACTTATATTCTCTTGATGAAAATGGAGAATAGAGAACACAACTGAAATTACTTTGGGAGCTCCTTAGAAAGTTAAAAATAAAATACAATATGATTGAATTATTCAATTCCTCAGCTTCTAAACAAGAGAAATGGAATTATATATTTACTTAAAGGATTATATACAATGGGTTCATTGCAGTTTGTTTTTTTGTTTTGTTTTGGTTTGGTTTTTTTGCAATATCCCAAAAAGAAAACAACCCAAATGTCAATCTACAGGTGAATGGATAAACAAATTGTGGTTTCACCATACAATCAAATGCTTTGTAAGCAAGAAAAAGGAATGAACTAAATTACACTTCAACTGATCAACTGGGATGAATCTCAGAATAATTATGCTGAGTACAATCCAGATCAAATATTTAGTAAAACTTTTCTGATTTAATTTGAACATAAAAATTTAAATAATAATTTTGTGAATGAAATTCTACAGCATATATATATACTAATGATATATAGTGACATATACTAACATATCCACAATGCAGGTTAACAATATTTTCTGAAGAAGGAATTCAAAAAGGCACAAGGGAATTTTGATAGGTGATATTATTATCCTCATATTCTTGATTGTGATGCTGCCTTTGTGGATATGTGCATAATGCCAAAACTCAATAAACATTTATATGCATATTCATGTAAAACTCATAAAGACACGTTTAAAATATTAAAAAGTAGGTAAGAAGCTGTATGCTCTTTATAAAATAGACAATTTAACAATAAGGTCAAAAACATCTTGAAAGTAAAATAATGAGAAGTACATATAATGGAAACTTTACAGAATTCTCAGAATTCTCACAAGGCAAAAACTACTTTAAAGTAAGAAATATTATTGTATCATAATACATTTATTTGCTTTCTAATATTGTTTTAAATTACATGATGACAAGTGAACAGAGATAGAAATGAAAATAAGGTAATTCATAATTGTATTTAGCCATTTTAACGTAGTTTTACAAAAAACAAAAATTTTTAACTAAAAATCAATAAAAAGAGATTTGTAAAATTTCAAAATAATTTATTTTCTCAATTATATACAAAACATCTACCAAGACCTTATATTGAGACATAAAGAAGTATCAGTAACTGTCTAAGACTGAAAACATACAGTCACTCCTCAGTATCTAGGAGGAGTTGGTTCCGGGAATCACCTTACAGCTCCCTAAACTTCCAATGCTCAAGTCTCTCATGTAAAAGGGTGCAGGACTTGCCTATAACTCCATGTACTCATACATTGTCGTCTCTAGACTATGTACATCTAATACAATGTAAATGCCACGCACATAGTTTTAATAATTTATTGTTAAGGGAACAATGACAAGAATAAAAAACACGGTAGATGCGTACCCAACTCTAGTTGTTCTATAACAGGGTTCAATTACAATTCACCGAGAAAGAGTCAAAGAATCCAGTGGAACAGAATTGACAGCCCAGAAATAGACACACATATACAAACACTTGATTTTAAAGTAAAGTGCCACTGAAATTTAGCATGAAGGCCATAGCCCTTGAAAAAGCACTTCTTGCTCAATTGGACTTTATTGTTTTTATTTTTTATTTTTTTGGTACCAAGGATCGAACTCAGGACCTTGCACTTGTGGGGCAGGCATGGCGCCACCGAGCTAAATCCTCAGCTCAGTTAGGCTTTATACAAAAAATTAATTTTATCTTTATTTCACAAGATACACAAAAATTAACTCCAATAAATTCGAATATAAATTGGAAAAGAAAATGTCTAGGAAACAAGACTACAATATTTTTAATGATATAAATATCTGTTTTGGCCAAAATTCAGAGAAATTGTTAATTCTTACTCTCCCAAATCTATAATGTCTAATAAAAATATAAATATTTATTACATTTAGCATGTTTAATATAGTTTGCTTAGAATGCACATTTACTAAAATTTCCTTTATTAACACAGTGACATGGAAAAATCACTTCTTAATTCAGTGGTCCAAGATTGACACTCAGAAAATGGGAATGAAGAGATTTTTCTAGCTGTACCATTTTATATTTGTGTGATTTTTAATAATAAAATCTTTACAGATCTATCCTTAGGCAGTATCTTTAAACTTATAATGTTTAGGGCCAAAGATTTAGCTCAGTGGTTTCGCCACCAGCTGTGCAAGCTCAAGGACCCGAGTTCGATCCCTGGTACCAAAATAAATAAATAAATAAATAAATAAAAATTTTAAAAAAATAAAACTTATAATGTTTAGTTTTCTCATCTGAATAAAACTTGAAGAAAACCTTGTAAAGTTTTTATACTTTTAACATTTTAGTTTTCAGAGTTTTATAGTACTGAAAAATAAGAAAAAGGGAAAGCAAGGAGATGAAGTAAGGAGTAATTGAAAGGAGAGAGACAAGATAAAGGGAAGAAAAAGGAGAGGAAAGGAGGGAGAGGAAATCAATCAGGGGAAGAGCTCTTCTCAGCATACATACTTAGAAAGCCACTTCATGTTTGTCATTCAGATGAAGCCCATTGTCAATAAACTTGTGAGATGGGTCTACTACTTAATTATACTGGAAGAAATTGGAGAATTTCCTGAAAGAATAGAATAAAACATAAAGCATAAGTTAGACATTCTAAAGGAGAAAGAGTTAAGCAAGGACTTTCAGAAGAATAGGGATACCAGAGCATCCTAGTTACTTTTTCATTGCTGATACAAAATACCTGACACCCACTAGTTTAAAGAAGAAAAGTTTATTTTTGCCTCACACTTGGTAGAAGTTTCAGTCCATAGTTGGCTGTTTCCAAGGCAAGGAGAGAAACAGTTCATGGTATAGCAGGCAGGAGGCAGCAAGCCTACCTTCCCTTTCTCTCTCTTTATATTCCACACAGGCTTCGAGCCCAGTGGTTAGCATCACCCACATTCAAGAACTATGCTTCTATACCTTTCCCATCATTCACTCCCAGAACTATGCTAAACCAATCAGTGGATTAATCTATTTATCACATACCCTTAATCCATATTCATACACCCTAGGTCCAAACACCATTGAAAAGCTCTGCCTATGAGTGCATGTGGCTTTGGAGGGATATCTAGATGCAAAGCCATAAAACCTAGGGAATTTTAAAGATAGGACAACTTTGAGTTTCTATTTTAGATTGTTTTCTCTATCATACAACTGGTAAGGTTCATCTAACTGTACTCACAAAAGTTCCATCCAGGTAGTATTTGAAGAAAATCAAGAGAAAGGAGCAGAACAGCATGTCTCCTTGGTATATGCCTAAAAACAGAGAAAAATAAAATTGGAATTAATATCAGAGTTCCATCGAAAAAAGCAGAGAGAATTAAATATGGAGGAAATGTATAAAAATCTTTTAGAGTTGGCTGTACTTTCATAGGGTGAGAAGTTAGACAGTTCAAACCAATTTTCTTAAAATATCAAAGGACTCAATAACCTTTGATACCTTAGTTGCAATATAACTAGAGGGTAAGATACAGTGCAGGGGTGAATGACCGCTAAGGCCTCATCCAACTCTGAAGTGCTTTGATTTTCAAAGAAACATATGACAGGTTAGCAATATCTCAAAGACATGCCAGTGTGACTGTGTTTGGGGCAATTACTACATTTATTTATGGTTTGGGAATTTCATTTAGGGCCTGAGCTACAAGACTAAAATAACTCAAGTTCAAGGAAATAACAGGACATTGACATTTCACAGGATCAGCAAGACTTTCGGGGAGTTACAGAATAATAACATTTATAACCCACAGCTGCCTCTGCTCAAGTGGAGTGATGGATTAGTAGAGAAAACTGTCCCCAAAGCCTCATTATGGAGTAAATCAAACCTGACCTGGTGGCCCAATGTTGCTGTCACATCAGGAGAGACCAAATGACTAAAATTGGCAAATGCACCAAGCCCTATTGCTTCTTTGGGGTAAAATAGAGGGGAAAAGGCTAACAAAAACATTCTTCAAGTTCTAAAGGTGGGAGACCCCAGATACTGCTGGCATTTTTATTAGATTACCCAAGGTAGTTTGTAGTTAATTATCAAAGCCAGAAATCAATATGTACTCATCAACTCTGAACGAAGAAGTTTTGTGTCATAAAACCCAGAGTCTAGTTAACTTAACCAGGAAAGTCACTACGCAAAAGTATTCACTGTCATGCTTGTTAACTCTTTACATGCCAACATTCTCAGAGAGTAAAGTGCTAATGGCACCATGATGGTAATTTTAATAACAAAAGGACTTCTGAATTTTAACATTTGATATATCAAGGGAGCTATGAGTGTAGCTAGGTGATAGAACAATGTTTAATTATGTACAAGGCCCCGAGTTCAATTTCAAGTGCACACACAAAAACAAATGCCATGATAAGCATCATTCTGTGATTATATAAAGGATGAACACAGGCAAAATCATATATAATATGTGACGAGAAAAATGTCTCTGTGTCAAAAGCATCACAGTTTGAACTTCGGAAAAAGTCCTATCATTACAAACCTAAAGTCATACTCTATGCTGAACATAGTTCATTATACAGAAGGTGAGCACTTTGCTTATAATTTCAGTGCCAAACCTACGGTGGTAGAATTCAAAATCATCTTTTAAATTTCCTTTCTGAACTGTAGATATCATAGCAGAAACCAAAGTAGACGATCTTGCAAATTCCAGTTCTAATTCTAGATCTGCCACCAACGAGCTGTGTAACATTTGGCAAGCTGCTTTGTATCTTTTGCTTAGATTTTCCTTTTCTATAAAATGAAAGAGATGGATTTTGTGACCTGTCTTCCAGATGACAGCATTTAGTATTAATTTGCTAACTTAGTTATCCGTACCTTGTAGTACAGAATTCCACTTTGAATAATCAGAGGAGATACTTCCCTGATTGTAAAGCACAAAGGCATGTGTGGTAATCCATCTCTGTCTCACAGAAACAAGATTATCCCTATTTTTCCAACTTTAAATGCCCCATTGGACTCATTTAATTTGAAGGAGTGTTCCCACTGGGCACTGTATGAAAAGAAACTGCTATCATATGAATATTTAGCCATCCACATTAAGCTAGACCTGAAAATATTCCAACCACTTCACTCATTCTATTAATATTTTGATCTAATAGATTTGGAACAATCACTGACTCATGGTCACTTTTCCAGGTGGTCTCTGCAGAAAGAACTGGAACAATGTGTGCACAAGTTTCACTTGCTGATTGTGTAACTGGATGTATCAAGATCATTCTGACCCTCTTCAAAGCAAGATACATTCTAATAAAAGATTTCTATGTGGGAGGGGCTACTCTAAAATTGTAAGACCCAAGGATTTATACTAATTGAAAGACAGAGAACACCAATTTCTAATTACTTCAAAAAGGAGAATGAGGAGATATTTTTACTAATATATGTGAAGAGTTACATGGCACTGTTTTATTCTGTGCAAATTATTCTCTTTTTGTTCCATTTTTATGCATATCAACTTTCTTCAATATTCTATATGACAGTGGAGGCTGATTTCTCTTAATTGCTTCACTGACTTTGTCCCTGCTGGGTGTTGACAAAAGAGGTACAGGACAGAAACTGGAGGGATGACTGAGAAAAATCTCAGAGAATTTTTCTACTCCCTCAGTCCTTCAGGGCTGTTCCTATTTCTCTATCTCTAAGAGGTATCTTTAGACTATGACAGCTTTAACTGATTTGAAATTACACAATTTCAGTTTTAGGGATGGTACATTTCCTTTTTCCTGGACTTTGAATATCTCCTTCTTCCTTATAATTTCTCACACTCCACTGTAAATAACTGTTCCATTTGTTCACTTATAAACTATCTGGAGTAGATTTTGCTTCCTTCTGAGACCCAAAGGACATACACTAACTGCTACTGGGCTAGGGTTTAAACTATTTTACTAAGACTTTTCTTCCTGTACTGCTCAAAACAATGAATCTTTAGTCTCCAGGTAGCAGCAATGTTGTACCCTAACTTGAAAGTTATAGACTTCTATTTTAGTGTTTAGAAACAAATTTTTTGTTTACTAGAAACTTGAACAAGAATCTTGATGTAGCACTCATCAGGCCAAGTTGGGACAAGTGCCTGTGTCTGAACCAAGCATTGTGGCCAGAATGATGAGACATCATAACTCTTCAGAAAAAATCCATCACTTGACTGGGAATGTGGAGTGGAGTCAACATTTTGGGTCAAGTCTTTGACGCAAAAGTAAGACAGAGATGGATCCCAAGAGTAATTGTGGAAAGCTAAAGATTCACTTAGTTGAAATTTAGAGAAGTGAGATCTTTTGTAGATCATTTTCTATACTAGTACATACTTACATTAGTAAAAGTTTACTAGTACACAGTGTTTACATTGCTCATGGAGATTTGGCACAATTACAGAACATGTCATCATCTCTTGTTGCATCCCCTTGGCCTCCTTTTGCTCCCCCATCCATCTCTTTGTCCTCTTCCCCTTTAAGAACTATCTATCTCCCTACTTCCTAGACTCTACTTTATTTTACCTTTTACTTATCTGGGCTTCTCATGTAAGAGAAACCAGTAATACTTAGGCTTGTGTGTCTAATTTATTTCGCTTAAGATTATACTTTCAGAGTGTATCCATTTTCCTACAAATAACACAAGTATATCCTACTGCATGGCAGAGTAGTGCTTCAGTGTGGCTAAATCCCACATTTTCATTAGCCATTCATGAGTTGATGGACATATATTGGAAAAATAGGATCTTGGACTCAAGTCTTCTCACGTCAATAACCTTATTCTTTCTTCAACATCGTGTTCCTTCTAACTTGTGGATTTCATTTAAAGTTTCTAGCATAGCAAAGAGAATGGATCTCTCTATGGCTTCAGTAGCGGATAACACAAAGGAACCTGTCTACACACAGCATTAACGTAACACAAACTTATGAAGCCCAGATTTATTTATCAGGGGGAAGAATTCTGCAAAGGCCAAGCACAAGGGAAATGTAAGTAGTAGTAAGTGGTGGTCTTTGGTTCACTGCTCATTTCTAAATGCAAACGTCCCAGGGTTCCATTGTGGCAGACAGAAACACTCTCTCCTAAGGACACTCCAGGTCTCCAAGTTCCTGACATCACAGCGTAGTGACAACCATTTCAGGAATCCCTTGACATAAAGTTCCACTTTGTCTTAGCTAGGATTGGCCTTTCTAAGCAAAAAGAGCTGCTATCTCACCTGTTCTTTGAAATACAACTCATTCTCCTTTACTCTGACTGTAGTGCTCCTTGTTTATAAGGTGAGTAGCTTTTGCATCCTTACTCTGCATCTTCTGCAAGCCATTGAGCATTTCAAACCTCCCCACCTGTTTCTGAGGTGGAGTTCTATTTGTTTCTTGAGCTAAAGAAATTTCCATTATCCCCATCTCAGGCCTAGGTTGCCATTCCACATCCTCTCCAATGGCATCAACCCATCCTTGAAATACTGGTTCTTTCTGCTTCTACGAAATCTTCCCCTAAACTTGCCCTCTCATTCACAGCAGAGCTCAGCAGAGACGAATGCCTTGAATGTACTCCAGAAACATTGACCCAATATGTTTGCTAATTTCACCAAGAAGTGTTTACCAAATCTCACTGTCTCAAAAACTATCACAAGCACTCACATAATGAAAAAATCAAATATAGCCCCTGTCCTCTTGGTTCTGACAAATGAGATTTCTTAATTTGTTTTGTATTAGTATAGGTTTGTGATACTGAATAATTTCATTGATTTGGGGAATTGGTATATATACAGATCTCACCTTAATCATTGTTGATTCCCCTTCTCCTCTCCACTCTCCTGTCTCCCCCATACTTAGATCCCCTTCCCATCTCCACAAAATCTACCTTGCTGTTTCCTCTCATCTATCTTTTATTTTGCTCTTTAAATTATCTGTATGTTTCACATATATAAGAAATCATGAGATATTTAACATCCTGTGTAGGATTTATCTCACTTATTATGGTTTCAAGGTATAGTCATTCCCTCGTTTTCTTAAAATGACTCCAATTTACCCTTCTTTATGCCTGAGTAGCACTCTATTGGGTATAATTTCTTTACCCATTCATTTGTTCATTGACATATAATTCACTTTCAAGATTTAGCTATTATGACTTGTCCAGTGATAAAACATGGGTATAAATGTATTCCTGTAAAAAAAAAAGTATTCCTGTAGTATCATGCCTTTAACTGATTTGAAAGTTATCTGAAGAAGGATAGGTAGGTCAAACAGAATTTATCATCTTAGGTTTTTGAGGATACTAATTACCATAGTGACTGTACTAGTTTACATTCCCACCAAAAACATAGAAGTGTTCTTTTCCTACCATCTGGCCAGCATTGGTTGTTCTTTGAGTTCTTGATGAAAATCATTCTTCTGGAGCAAGAAGGAATCTTGGTGTTGTATTGACCTGAATTTCTCTAATGACTAATGCTACTGAATACTTTTTCATGCCCTTGCTGGTCATTTATTCTTCTTCTTTCAAGAAGTGTCCAGTCATTTCAATTGTTCATTTTATAATCAGGTCTTTTATTCTGGAGGGTCTACTTTTCTTTTTCTTTCCTCAACCTCAAGTCTGTTCTATGGATTCACATGTTTATTTTTGTGCAACTACCATGCAGCTTTTATTCCTGTATCTTGAAGCTTTGGATTGTGATGCGTCCTGCTTTGTTCTTGTTCAGAATGACTTTGGCTGTTCTGGATCTTTTCTGGCACTATGTATATTTAGTATTACTCTTTCTAGCTTTGTGAAGAATGATGTTGATATTTTTATCAGAATTGTACTAAATTCACATATCACTTTTTGTAATATGACCATTTTGATGATATTGGTTCTGCTTATCCAAGGACAGGAAATGTCTCTCAGAAACAGGGGATGTCTTTCCAATGTCTAATATCCTGTACACTCTTTTTTAGTTTACCTACTGATCTCAGTGTACCATGGGTACCACGAAAGCAAGGAGTATAATTTATTCATCATCAAACCTATAGTGCTGAGCACAATACCTGCCATATATTAGTTATTGATTAAACATATACTAAATCCCAGTGGTTAAGAAGATGAATTATGTATAATCCCAAGAATATGAGCTTCAGAATGACACACTTCTTTCTAGGATGTAACTTTAGCCTCTTCTCTGCATATCCCCAAAGGAACAATTTCTTGTATTAGACACAACTGAATCTGCCCTTTAGCACAATTTGTTGACTTTGACAAGTTATTTCCCCCAGTACTACATCAGGCTCTGCTTAATGAGATGCCAGAGGTGTTTAGTTCATTGCAGGCAATGTTCAGTCACATGCTCGCTGCCAAGGAAGGCTGGAAGGACCTATGGGGAACAGTGCAGGTAAAGGTAACCTGCACATTATTATAAAAAGAAGTAATGATAAAGCTCTGTCTTGTAAAGTGGCTTGGAACAAGTGTTTCTTTTGCAAAGAGCCTGAAATGGGCAATGACTCCTCTAATTTCCTGATTATTCTCTGAATTGCCTAACATATCTTCACTTATGATCAAACCTGAATCCAATATGATTCTATCTTCTTGAACTCTTACTGTGAATGTATCCTGGAGGATATATACTATATAATGTATAAAATGAATACAAAAAACCTGCATTTAGCCAACATGCACTGAGAACTTACTAGATGCTAGAGCCTAAGGCAGGCATGGAAACAACAAGGAAAATGTACATATACCCACCAATTCACTAATAATCCTTGGTTTTTGGTGAAGGCAGATCCAGAACAGAAGCGCATAATGTCTGTAAAATCAGTGCCATATGAAAGGTGTAAACACATGCTGAGAAAAGCCAGAGGACTGAACAATTATGCAATCCCACTGACTGCAGTGAGACATCCGAAGGTGTGCATTCAGCTGAGATCTGCAAGATGAGGGCAAGAGTGATATGAAACATCTCCACAATAACTTCTTCAATGTATCCCTGCCTGCATTTCCGAAAATTTGCACTAATTAGGCTGCCCAGATGATCTTTTATAATGGAGAATGGATCTTGTCCAACTTTCTTATTTTTTAGAGTAAAATCTAAACTTATTACAGCCAAAATATGTTGGCATATGGCAATCTTGCTAATATCACATTAAATATAATTCTCTCCTCATTCATGAAGCTCCAGATATAATGATATTCCTTCTGCTCCTTCAAGAAAGCAAGGTCAGTCTTCATGAGAAACCTAAATGTATGCTGTTTCTTTTATCTGAAACTCTCACCTCACCACCATCTCCCAAATTGCATGGTTGACACATTTTTTTCATTAGCTTTTAGCACAAAACCTGCTACTCAAGGAGACTCTCTCTAAGTGCCAAAAATGAAGTAGGCAACTTCTCCCAAACATATATTTTTATTCTGACTTTTTCTTTTAAACAAATATCTGTGCATCAGGAAATAAGAGATTTATGGATTCAGTCTATTTTAGACATCATTTTATCCCTACCTCATGCAATAGATTCTTCCCAATGCATAGAGAGTGCTCTTTAAACTGCTTTACATGACTGATGTGACCTCTCTCACCTGTGGTCATTTATATAACATAATTCTTCTGTGGATACCTCAGACACATATTTTACAGTCTTCCAGGGACTCCAAACTTATTTTTCCATATCTCTTAGTTTTATAGGGCTGCCACACCATGGTACCCGAGACAAAGCAACTTAAGCCACAAAAATTAGTATCCAACATCAAGGTGTCAGCAGTGTCTATTTGTTCTAAGATCTCTCTTTCACTTCTATATGGTTGGTTTTTTCTGGTCTTCTCTCTGTGTACGTTTATGCTCTAATGTCATCTTTTATTTTATTTATTTATTTTTTGGAAGTGCTAGAATTTGAACCCAGGATTTTGAGAATTGTACACAAGCACACAACCAGGGAGCTACACCCCTGCCCCCATATCATTGATTTTATAATGAAATGATTTCTGTTAGATTAGAGCCTAGCCTACATTTCCATCAATCTTGATTACTTCTTTAATGATCCTATCCCTAGACAGAATCAAATCTTGAAGACTTTTCTCATAAATTTTAGTGGACCACTGTTGAGACTATGACATCATACAACACCTTGAATCCGCTAGGAAACATAGAGTTGATTGTACAAAACAACCCCTCATAATTTTAAAAATTTTCTTGATTCAGATCCATGAGTCCTGAGTTTTTCATCCCAGGAAACACTGGTATAATATGATACATGCTAATCTCATGTAACAGAAGAATCTCAAATACAGTAATTCAGGCAAAATATGTGTCCAATCTAAGAATAAGTAGATAATCCACAGCGGTTGAGTAGTGTTGCTTCCTGAGGTTGTACAGAAACCCAGCTCCTTTCCATCTTGTTGCTCCGCTGTGCCCTAAGGTGGCTTCATTTAGTCTGTATAGTTGAATCCTGATGGACAATTAATCTTTGCCAATAATTGGATGTGTAAGTATATCCAAAATTCTTACAGAAGTATTCAAGACTGCTAGAGAATAAGATAAGGCAGGGTTTTTGCTATTTATGTAATATTCTGATTTAAAAGTTTAAAATAAGTCCAATCTGTTATAGTTAGTTTTGAAAGCTGGGATTCATTCTGTTAATCCCAAGTCTGGCATAAATTCCACTCACCTTGGTCTTAGTTCCTGATCATGCTGCAATTACTATGCTAGAAATGTAAGTCCAAATATTTTCTATAATTGCATGCTATTTTATAGAAATTAGAAGCATAAGAAAAAACAAGATTCAAAATATAAAAACTCAATAGGCAGTCTGCCATAATCTAAAGGACACAGTCTTGCCGGGGGCTCAAAATTTGTAAGCAGTAACTAATTAACAGAAGAATAATCACAATCAGGTACATTAACACCTCTAAATCTCAGCTTTCACATCTCCACACTGAATAAAGGTGATGATAAAGGTGTTGGCTAATAAATAAAAATAAACCTGTAAAACACAAGAACTTCAAATGCAGTTTGGTGGTTTCCTTCACTTAATATCATAGTGTCTAGGAAAAATTACTTAATATTGGTTTAGCATTTGTCACATAGGACAGTTCTTTTAAACTTCCTAAATTCTGGTTTTCTGACTGGTGGAATAAAGCCAACTGTAGCAAGAAACCCCTAGTGTTGTCAGGTGTGTACATTAACTGCTGGTCAAGGTATTCAGAAGGTATCACTACCATGACTTTGACTCTGCTACATATCATGACTCAGGTCATTAGAAGGGGTCTTTCTGAAGCCCCTTGTTTTCAATAAACTGGTTATGTGGTTGGAGAAAAAACAAAGATGCACAGCACATCTGTTTCCCATTTAAGAGTCCTTCAGGCTGGATATCTAAAAGATTAAACTCAGTTATTGTCATTATCCATGTAAAGGCTTCTTTTCACCGTGAAGCCATTCATACTTAGAGTGGAAAATTACAACTTCCAAAACGGTCTCCCCAGGGGAAATCTAATGGGTATGTTTTCATTTGGTGTCCCTTGTAAATGATCCCTAACAAATGTAGAAATCTGATTAAGGTCATGGAAACTTTTCAACAGACATTGAACGGGAAACTGTGGAGCATATCCCAGTCAGGTTCACAGTCTCCTCCCTTTCTAATCTATCAATTCAATAACACTGTGGTTACCCTTTCTAGAGTAATAGATCCACACAAATGTTGGAAAATGTCTGTCTTTCATGAGAATACCCACTAGAGCCACCATTTTGTTTCCATAATATTCAGAGTTAGCACGACTCATTCTCTGTTCTCTCAAGACTTACCATTTTCTAACATAGAGGACTTGGGGTAGAGATATATCCTAAATACACATTACTGTCTAGCCGTGGAAGATATGACTGGAGTAATGCAACCTATTTTAAATTTGTTTGTTTCCTCATTAGTAGATTCAAGTTAGACATCTGTATCCTTTACCTCTTCATTTTTTTGGTAGTGGGCATCGAACCCAGGACCTTGTGAGGCAGGTGCGGAGCCACTGAGCTAAATCCCAGCCCTGTATCCTTTACTTCTTTTTCATCTTGCAAAACTACAAACATAATAAGAGATTTTCAGGATTCATGATTCCAAGACTGATAATTCTCTTTTTATGCTTAGAAAATTATTCCACATCAAGGCAAAGTCTTCTTTGGAATCATGATACCAATTGTGGGTCTGTACCTGAAGACCATATGACTATCCTGCTCATTAAAATTATTTCAGCTTCTAAGTTTAACATCCTTTGATACGCTTGTCTAAAATAATTATTACATAGCTATAAGGAAATGGTAACTTGCTGATTTTATAATTCCTTGCTTCAGCTGAGTTCTGCTTGATTTAAACTTATATACACTGGGGCTCTTCGAACTTAGCTTTACTGTAGACAGCTCACAGAAAAATTTCAGAAAAATTAAAATTAAAAGTTTTAATGATCTTCCAAAACTCACATAACAGTTCTAAAATTCCCAACCCTTTTGTACCTTCATTTACTATTTCTCTATCCTGAGTTATTCCTATTTTATTCTGATTTATTCAATGTGTTTTCTTCCTCAAAACCTTTTTGAGACGATAGTAACATTAGGAAATACATACTTCCAGAATATGAGGAACATCATTCTATTTCTGAATGGCTAGAGAGAAAAGAATAATGCCTATTCCAAAGATACTTTTAAAATATATTTAAAGAACTAGGATACAGCTTTCAGAAAATATTTTCTGCTTAGACACAATGTAAGAAGAAGTTTATGATTAAAGAAAATAAAAATCTCCATGTATTAAATATATAGTAATGTAAAAACATGTTACATTGATTTCCAGTTAAGGGGACATGACTGTGGCATTTGTTAATTTTGTATATAAATCAAGTCCTTGTTTTGTGATTTGTTTTGATATATACAATGTCAAGAAATAAAAACTGCTATTTCCTTTCAATAGATTGTAATAAAAGTAACAGTACACAGAACATATTTTACAATGCAATTCATTATTCATTTAAGAATCCCTTAATAACTTAGCATATTGTTTGAACATATTAAAAAATAAGAGAGCTTTCATCCTTTGTATATAGGTCTGTGAATCTTTTCTCAAAATCAGTTTTTCATTTTTTCCATCAAGGCATATTCAATGTCAGGAAAGTGGCTCCACATTAATGTCCACTTCTGCTAGATGTTAAGGTAAAATTGTTTCACACACCAAGAATGATTTTGTGAAGCACTGGAGTGAAGCTTTCCAATTGAGCTGCTTTAAAATAGTTCAACAAGCTCCCTGCAAGATGTCGAGAGAATTCTTCACCCACTGGCCAGCCATAATTATTATTCTGTAATCCAGAAGTCTGATATGTTGACCAAATGTTCTGTGACTTGGGGGAAAATATCCTAGGACAAAACATTCTGACCACTCTGACTGGCCTATATCTCTAGCCTTTAATTAAAGCATCGATCCATTCAATCTTTAACAGCTTGTCTATCGCAGTGATATATTGAATTCCTGTTAGCTATTACCTGTGGAGCTGAAATGCTGAGGCACAAATGAGAAAGTAGCACACACATGAGGCTCGTAGTTGCCACCTCACCGGCCTGATAGATGACTCTGGATGTCTTTTGCAAGGCACTCAAAGCTCTTCACTCGGCTTTCACAGTCCAGCATCACCCATAATCAGGGCCAACACACCTCAGAAAGGCATAGAAACACTGTCTCCCACAAGATGCTAATCCTCCAGATGGGTAGTAAATGGAAACCCTGGCTGCAAGTCTGCTTCAAATCAGACAGGGCTGTATTTTTCTAAAAGAATTGGTCTAAAACTTGCTCCAAAATAGAATTGGAGAAATTAAAATGTGAAGCTACATGTTGGTCATCACCTACTTGCAACACTACAAATCCTTGCCTTACTCTTACCTCTCTGAGATGCACACAATAACTAGCAGAGTTGTTTTAAGGAGGAAACCAAAGCTGCTCTCCCCCCCTCCCTTTCTCTCTCTCTCTCCCTCTCTCCCACCCTCCCTCCTTCTCCCAATACACACACACACACACACACACACACACACACACACCCCAGGAAAAGAAAACCTTGTTTAAATATTTTAATACTAAATTTATTGAGACATCATGATTTTAAGACAAGTTGCCTTTGGCTTCTACAATTTCAAGAGGTGCTCATAGTGTTGGCCGTTAGCTTCCAGACATTTATTAGTACCATGAACTGCGGAAATGTGCATACATATTTAGCATATACCTTGATGTGAATATCAAATAATAATAATGAGGATTCAACACATTTAGCATTACCCTGGGAACTCTGGGCAAGTTGTTTTCTCAATACAAATATGTTCTCTCAAATTCCGTCTTATTTTTATAATGCTTACAAGAAAAACATGCAGGTCACCCAATAGAGAGTCAAATCCAGTCATGACATTGGTTACTTGATATAAAACAATCTCTAGATTATAACACATTGAAGCCTCCCTCATTAACCACCAAATTACTAGTGACTGTTCATTCATTCATCCATAACCATATAGCAAGTACCATTTATACGCCAGGCATTGTGCTAAGGTAAGATAAATACAGTCATATTCCTAAAATATAATAATTCCGCAGTGACTGGCAAAGATATGTATGAGGTGTGATCAAACATGATGAAGAGCTGGGGATTTAGGTCAGTGGTTTCACCTGCTGTGCAAGTGCAAGGACCCGAGTTCGATCTCCAGTACCAAAAAAATAAAAAATAAATAAATAAATAAATAAATAAATACACAGTGAGAGACACTGTCTCAAAAACATATGATGAACGTTCAGCATTTTTTTTAAGTATTGTGGTAAAAGATTAATCATTACTCATTAATTCTCCACAAATACTCCCCTTCACTTAGAACATCTTTATCCCAAAACTCTTGCTGTTTTCTTTCTTAAAATTTTTATTAGTATGTGTTTGTGAAACATAATAATTACATTCAAACTGGGGAATTGAAAAATACATATATTGATCATAACTTGACCATTTTTACTCCCCTTTCTTCAGATCCCTTTCTCTTCTCCACAGAGTCAACCTCCCTATTTCTACCATCTCTCTTTTATTTTTCTCTTTACATTATTTATATTTTGGATCTCTTCTTAGATTCTGAAACATCTGTGGAAGTCCTCTTTCACAAACATGTACTGTCCTAGCTGCCTGGATGTCCTGACTCTATTCAAAATATTTACCTTTAGTGATCATTTTGACTTTGAATAAGAGCCAGAAGTGACAAGGCGCCAGATCTGGTGAATAAGGTGGATGAAGACCACACTATCATGTTTTTACTGGACTAAAACTGCCAAAACATTTTTAATTGATTCAGGACATTGAGGCAACCACAAAAAGACACTCACATAAGAGCACTTCTAGAACTGTTTTACAAAGTAGGAAAAACAATTGGATAAGTGTCTTCAAAGCAAGAGGAGTACTTTGAATGAAGTTAATGACAGTGTCTTTTATACTTCTAATATTTTTTTATTCTTGATTTATACATGGATTTTGATTTGGTGAACAATAAAATTGAGGTCCAGTTAACATAAAGAGCTAAGAGTTATGGAAGGTTACTATGCACATGCCTTGTAATTTTCTAAGAAATTTAAAAGTTGTAACTAATTTAATCTTTACAACATCCATATTATATTTACTATTAGTATTCCCATTTTATGCCCCATTGCTTTAGGTCATACAGCTAATAAGCTGAAGAGATGGAATTTAAATTAGGTGGTCCATCTCTAATATTTTCAGGCTTGTAACCACTAAGCCACACTGCCTTTTAAGCAAAGAAAATATTAGCTTTAAACCCATTAAACATTTAGCATCTTGTAATTCTAGCACCTCATAAATGGCTTTTTAAAGAGCAGTCATCTGAGTTAGAAATTAGGAGATAGAAGAAGTATGTGAGAGGCAGAGAAGTAGGTGGTCTTGAGTCACCTCCAGTCTGTTTTGTACTTCTGTACCTCTACAGAAAAAAAAGTACTTTCAGTTCCAATCTGTACAGGAAGTTACTCAGTTTTGGCTTATTAGGTTTGTTTCATTAGGTTGCTTTACCACATTTTAGTTTTATTAGATATTTGCATTAACAATCAAGTCTCAAATAAAAACTAAATTCCTTTAAATCTACTGAAGTACTTGGTCTTTTAAAACAAAAGGAGGAGTAATCTGAAATCAATTTTTCCTGTAATAATCTATTCATAATACCTGAACTGTCTATGGGTCCTTAAAATTGCATGGTCTTCCAATTGGTCCTAAGTGCTCTTAGAGCAAAAAATATTTTTGTTGCAATTAAAGTAGGTTGCCTCACTTTTATGTGTGTTATCAGAGAATTATTGTCCATACAGCCTTCTCACATATGATAAAAATTGCTCTTTTTCTAAAACTTAGCATTTATTTTGCTTAGGTGTATCAGTAGACCCTAGGTAATGCTGCGATGACTAGATGTCCCTGAATATCAGTGGCCTCACACATTGCAAATGTATTTATTTCTTACACATGGTCTTCATAGTTTCACTAAAGTTCTGCTCTGCTTGGGATCTAAACTGATGGGGGAATCTACCATCCACAGTGAATCTATCTGGCTTAAGTTATCATTGCCACAAAGGAAGAGAAAATTGGAGCATCACTTACTAACCTTTTTGTAATTTTGCCTCTATATGAAACACTGAAATTCTATGTACAGCTTATTGGTCAAAATTGGAACTTTTCCCAGCTTAATATTATTCCAGGTGTGCAGGAAGAAAAGGAGCAAGATTTCCTTAAGTATTAGACCTCTCTATCACAAAGAACTTCTGCAGACTCCCCCTGTCCGGACACTGTGCAGATCAGGATATAGGATGACTGATAATCAATGTCCCAAAGCAATGCAGCTACTACTGCCATTGCTATCATAATATACCACAAAGTGAGAATGTACTATGTGTTAAGTACTATTTTAGCAACTCTATGTAAAATCTAACTCTAAAGAACAATTCTATAACCTCAGTATTATCAGTTGCAGTTTATAAGTAAGAAATCTGAAATTCAGAAAGTTTAGCAACTTGTTTAAGATCTTACAGAGAAGAGGTGATTGATAGTTCACTTAGAGTTCATTCTTTCTTCAGTTTTGGCTGCTTGCACTGTGAAACATAAGTTGTGGCCAAACACTATGGTGAATGTTTAAACTTTAAAAATATATATGACAGTAAAAGGTATATTCCTTCCCCCACAAAATACTCCTTTGCTTTAAAAATCTTATCTCATTGCTTTTGCCACTTTCTAAAGCAGTTCTGAACCTCCTCTTTTGTGACTACCTTTCATTGTGTAATTGTGGATCCCTAGATTATTTGATGGAAATTGCCTTAATCATTTTGAGTCAATTCAGGACATCAAGGGGCTATGAAAACATGCTCACCAAAGAGGACTTCTGAAACAACTTCAGAAAAATGCCAAGAACCATGTGGCACATATGTTCAAACAGAGGAGGAGTATTTTGAAGGGCATTGAGGCCAGAATGTCTTTTACTATAATAAATATTTTAATTTTTATCTAAACATTCACCATTTTTTATTACACATTGTATTGCCTTTCTCTAAATATGAGAGAACTTTCTGGAAATTCAAAGCAATGTAAATTAGATACAATTTCTATGTGCAAAACAGAAGCCTGGAATTATCTTTCAAAGAACTTACTACTGTATTAGTTAATGCTTAAGCAAATCTTCTTAGCATGTTTCTGTTGATGATAATTATATTGCTACAATATACAGGGCTTGTGACAGTTGAGGTTCATTGTAAACTTGATTGGCTTGGCTTGAGAGTTGTTTAGGGGTTTAGGAAAGCACACTGGGTGTCACATGGAGGTGTGAGCTTGAATATTACATGGAGTCCCTGGCCTCTCTTCTCTGGCACTGTTCCCCTTCTGGGTCACCATGTCACAAACTAAGCAGCACTGCTCCAATATGCCATTCTGCCATGAGGTTTCTGCCTTGGAGCCAGCCAACCATGCACTGCACTCCTGAAAACACAAGCCTAGTAATCCTTTTTGGCCTTTACATTGTGGGTGTCAAGTAAGGGAAAGCTGATCAATGCAGAGCTTATACTTCATCCAAAGTGTTAGAGCTTGTACATCTATCATCTTAATGTTTACTTAACCCTGGAGAGTAGGCATTTTAACCTCTGTGATAGATGAGAAAACTGAGATTCAAAGGAATTGAATGATATTACAATTTACAGTGGAAAAAAAACTAAGATTTGAATTTACTTCTTCATTACTAAGAATTGAACTCAAAGCCTTTGCACTGGCCCACACCTGCAGTTCCTTCACTTTTATTTTGAGACAGGGGCTTGTTAAGTCACTAAGTTTCTCAGGTTGGAGTGGAACTTGTGATCCTCCTGCCTCAGCCTCCCAGAGTGCTGGGGTTATAGGGAATTGCCACAATACCTGGCTTGAATTTACATATTTTTGGCACAGAACTCACAAGTTTTGAACTGTGATAGACAACTCTAACATGAAATTTCTCGCTATAGAGTGAGCTAAGGGAACACCATTATGGATCCTCATTTAGAGGTATGGGTGTTCTTTTCTTTGAAAAGTACTGAGTAAAACCACCATTTTAGCAATTATTCCTTTATTGTACTTGTATTAACCTTAAAGAGAAGGAGCAAGATTTTCTCAGGGATGCTCTTGCCCAGACCATTCACAAAAAATATTGGACCACTGTAGACTTCGCAAACAGGTCAGCTTTAAGCTTCTCATGCAATGCTTGCCTTTCTAAATGTGTTCAGGGTCTGGGCATAAATAACAGTCAGGGAATTAAAGAGTGAAGCACCAGTAGAGTAAAAAATCCTTACTTATTAAATAAATATTTATTGTCCATCCAGTACACGTGGACTCTGGGAATACAACAATAAGCAAGATACGAATGGTGTATGACATTACACAGCTTATATCTTAGTGGGAGTTTAGATAATGAACTAGTCAGCAAATTATTGAATCAAGTAAAAATTTCCATAAGTTTAAAGTAGTGCTTTGAAGATAAATCCACAATTTAGAATGTAATGCAATAAGATGATAGATAAACAGAGTATAGACAGATAGATACATAGATAGATAGATAGATAGATAGATAGATAGATAGATAGATAGATATCAATACAAGGTTGAGAGGGAAAAGGAGACACTGGAGTCCCCTTTGACAGCACAGTCAAAAAAAGCCCTTCTACAAAGTATTTTAAGCTCAGACCTGAAAAATTTTTTTTAAAGGAGCCAAATACATAAGAACATTCCAGGCAGAGTGAAAATTCTTAAGGCATGAAATTTGGACATATTTTCATATCCCCCATCATAACTACTCAGCACATACATAAATAATACAAATCACAACTTCAACAAATTCTGAATTTTTTGCCAAAACAGGCTTGTCCCCTATTACTGGAAAATGAGATTATAGTTCAGCCACCAATTATGATCAAAAAGATTGGATCATTTTTTCAAAAGTAGAATCAAATATCTTAGTGGTTCTAACTTCAAAATATTTTCTAATGCAACTATTCCTCATACTTTAATATCTACCAAACAACAGAACCATTATTTTCCACTGTGATAATAGCAAATTTCCTACTGTGTCTTTGTGCTTCTACACTTGCATTCTGGCCTCTTGTTTTCTGCACAACAGCCAGAGAGTTCACATTGACTTTCTGCTGAAAACATCCATTGCCTCCTGACATCATCTAGAATAAAATTCAAAATTCTTACCAGAGGCTTTGAGGTGGGTGGGTAATGAGAATGATGAGACATTAATTAAAGAGAATAAAGCTCTAGTTAGATAAGAGGAATTAATGAGAAATATTTAAGGTGAAAATGATTCCTAACCATGAACAGTCCACTTGCTATCTTTAGACTTTTCTTACCGCTGTCTTTCTTTTTCACTCTGCCCTAGTAACTCACTTTTTGCTGCCTTCCTAAAGTTAATAAAAATAGACTTGTTCCAGAATATACGTATTTAAGAAATGTATTTCTTAATTTCTTAAAATATGTACTTAAGAAACATCACATTGGGCCGGGGATTTAGCTCAGTGGTTCCGACGCCTGCCTCACAGTGCAAGGACCTGAGTTCGATCCCCGGTACCAAAAAAAAAAAAAAGAAAGAAAGAAAGAAACAGCACATTGATAATTTTTTTGTTTTGCCATCTTCACCATTTCTGTCTACAATACAAAAGCTCTGATTACATACTTATGGAAGGAAGGAAGAGAGGAAGGAAAACAGAAGCGAAGAAAAGGGAAAAATGATAGAAGACAAGTAGGTAGTTAAAAAGGCTCATGGAGTGTTCTAGAAACTCTAAGAAGTTTCTAGAAAGGATGACAGTTTCAGAGCATTAGAATGGATTTGAACAGAGAAACCAAGCTTGATGGGGTCTCATGGGAATGAGTAAGAAGTTAAGATTTGTTTTATTTTGTTTTTGCTTTGTGGTTCTGGGGATCAAAGTGTTAAGGCGTTGCACATACTAGACACATGCACTACCACTGAGCTAAACCCTCAGACCAAGAAATTTACATTTTATTGTAAGTACAGAACAGCTTTTCAAAATAAGCACACATGCAGTACGCTGTTAATGTAGCTATACATAAAAATTATTTTCCTCCTACCTTTTTTTTTTCTACTGAGAATGTCTTGGTTTTCCCAGCTACTTGAGTGAACTAATCAGTTCTATTCAAACAGTCAAACTTATTATATTTAACAGCTAACAAAGCTAACTGATAAAAGGACACATACATTTCCCATTTTATCTACATTCAAGTGTGCATGTACCAAAATAAAGTCACTGATGGGCCAGGGGTTTAGCTCCATGGTGCCTTGCCTGCCTCACAGGCAAGTTCAAGTACAAACAGTTCAAGGTCCTGAGTTTGATCCCTGGTACAAAATAAATAAATAAATAAATAAAGTCACTGAATAGGGTAGAGTGGAAGCATTAGGTTTGGTACAATTGGTTTTTGTACCCAGAAGAGACATAGAATTAAAACTTAGAAAGATTTAGCTATCATCATGAAATTAAATAACAAATGCTGCTGAAGATGTGGGAGAAAAAGCCCTTCCACATTGTTGGTGGAAATGTAAACTAGTATAGCCATTATGGAAATCAGTATGTGTTTTCCTCAAAAAACTAAAACTAGAAATTCAATTTGACCTAGTTATTCCTCTTCAAGTATCTCCCCAAAAGAGCTAAGAACATGATATAACAGTGATATATGCATAATCACATTCATAGCAGGAAAATTCATATTGATAGCTAAATCTTGGAAGTCACCTATATGCCCATCAACGGATGAATGGATAAAGAAGGTGTAATATTAATAATAATGGAATCCTACCCTCCCATACAAAAGGATAAACTTGAGTTATTTGTTGGAAAATGGATGCACCTTGAGACCATAATGTTAAGTGAAATCAATCAGTCACAAGCTCAAATACCACATGGCTTCTCTTACATGGAGATTCCAAAATATAAATAATAAGTAAAGTGAAAGAGAGAGGTAAAAATGTAGGGAGAAAGATTTTGTTCATATGCCAAGGGTGTCAAAAGGTAGAGGGAATAGATAGAGATAGGAAATGATAGAAAAAATTGAGATGTGTTATGTACATGTGCCAATCCTCACAAGGAATGTAATCATTATGTAATACAAACGTCTACTAATAAAAAATAAAAACAGAAAGAATAATGGAAATAATCCACTCCATCTCCAGCCAGAAAACATTATTTAAATAGCTGAATCTCTCTGGATGTTGTTGTTTTCATCTCTAAAAACCCACTATTCAACCTTCAATGACAACCAAAGGAAATAAGATGCAGAAGAAACCTGGATTACAGTAGGTTTCTTATTTTTCTGCAGCCAGTGACCAGTAAGAGCCACCCTAACCACAGACTATGGACTTAAAGACAAAGCATGATGACTGAGATTCTCTGCTTCATGAACTCTCCCCATCTCTGCTGACAAACTAGAGTAAACGGGATTTTACTTCACCATAACCCTGGACATTATGATTAGAAGAAGTCAAAGTGATAACTGTAAGTTGTATTACAATATTTGGTGTGAGACCCATCTCCCTCCAGTCCAGAGATTGTTTCATAGAAGCTGATACAGAGGAGCCTGAATTGATTGGTTTTGATAACTAAGGAGCCCTGATAATAGTCTGCTAGCTTCCCATAATAGTGATTTCCACAGGGTTCCAATAAACACGCCAAGTCATATTCTCAATTTCTAACAATTTCTTTACATGGAACTGAATGGCAAGTGTCTCTTTGGGGCTAAGAGGGAGGAGATTCGAAAATTGCAATGGTCACATTTTCAAATGGTAGCTCTAAAAGCTTGTCATACAGCTTTAGGGGGAAACTTTTTTAAAAAGCCAATTAGAAGAGATTAGTGGAAAACATCCAGCACTTTCAAATTCATTTTCTTAACAAGCATTAAATTTACTTACATGTAAAATCTTGTCACTTCTACTTCACCAATAATAAAAAATGGTTCTGTTGGACAAACACAAATATTTATTGGACAGAGCTAAATGACCTTCAAGATTAACAAGTGTTGACAGTGTTTATGCCCAGAGAAGATGTAATCATCCTGGTTTTCATCATCTGTTGCTTTTTAATTTCCTCTCTCACTGACGATCCCATGGCACACACACAATAGCATCACTGTACACATACATACTGCACAGCAGGTTTGGTAGTGGGGCAAGTTATGCTAAAATAATAAAGGACAAAAGATTATACTTTCCAAAGAGTTATTTGGAAATACTGAAGAAGATGCCCTACAACTGTCCATTTGTACATGATGGAAATCATGCGAGCAACAAATGTCCCCATCCCAATTAAAATTATCCAATAAAATCCCCATTATTATGTAACTTCTTATGGATTATTGCAAAGAAGTTTGTGACTGTAGGTTCATGCAGGCTTCAAGGGACCTGGGTTCAAGATAAAGGAAATAATCACAAAGTTGCTACCTGGAATTGAGTAGGTTGCTTATTTTCTGGGAGCCTCAGTTTCCTTATTTGCAAGAGGGGGTAGGAAATACTTGTTCACAGGGAGCTGTGCATATAACATGAAGTCGTGTGGTCCAAAGTCTATGTAAATTGAAGTTTAGGATGTAAAATATTAGTTGTTATTATATATTATGTAACTCTGTGCATATACAAATACAAACCATCAGCCAGTTCGCCCAAACCAGTGTTAGCCCAAACCTTCACCCACCAGGTTAACTTGTTTTCTGTGTCATTCACAGAAATCCCCACATGGAAAAACAGTAAGAGCAATAGATAATATAGTATTCTATAAAAGGCAGAGATCTTTGATTTTCCTCTTTCTCTCTCTCCCTTTCTTTTCTTTCTTCCTTACTGACACTCATACGTGCTAAAACATTTAGTTAGAATGCATGTAAAAGCACTGGCCTAAGATATCAAAATATTTAGAAAATGGAGAAAAATATAACTGAAACATTTCTTGGATTACTCATCAAGGCCAACAATTGTCTAAACTACACATTAAGCAACCTGTATATTCAACAGTCTCACATCTCTCCTCTGGGGACTTCCTTCTTACCATTTTAGATATCCCCAATGATGACCAACATTCCCTGCGCAGGGCACAGGTTCTTAAGTCAAAGATTTGGAATTTTTCTCCACTACGTACTAGTGTGAGTTCACAGAAGAAGCCAACTCCTTAGGTCTTAGATTCACATCCGTTAAATTAGGTAAGTTACCTTTATCTTGCTTACCTCATATCAAATTTTCAAATAATGAAAAACGGACTTCTCATTCAAACATATGGTAAGGCATCAAAGCTTTATTTAACTTGATAATGAAGGAAGAAGCGTGGTGGTAAAGCTCTTTCAAAGAAGATTTAGAGAAACTGAGTAAATAAAACACCGAAAACGAAAGGGAAAGTCCTGGAATAAGATTACAATATGACTTTTATAGTTGTTTTTCCACTGGATGAAAGTAATTTACATGTCTACAGCACAAAACATACAATTTTAACCGAATCATGATTCTAATCAGTACTATGCCAATCAAAAGTGCTTTCATCTTGCTCAGGGTGTATGATCTTCTTGATGACACTCTGTATTCTGTTTGCTAGTATCTTGTTGAGGGTTTTTGCATCTACGTTCATTAGGGAGATTGACCTGTAGTTCTCTTTTTGGGTTGGGTCTTTCCCTGGTTTAGGAATCAAAGTAACACTTGGTTCCAGGAATGAATTTGGAAGTATTGCTTCCCTTTCAATTTCCTTGATGAGTTTAAAGAGTAATGGTGATAGTTCTTCTTTAAATGTCTTGTCGAATTCAACAGTGAAGCCATCAGGACCTGGGCTTTTCTTTGTTGGTAAATTTTTTATTACATTTTCAATTTCACTCATTACAATTGGGGTGTTTAAAATTTCTATATCTTCTTCATTTAACTTTGGCAATATGTATCTAGGAATCTGTCCATTTCTTTTGTGTTTTCCATTTTATTGGAGTACAGGTTCTTGAAGTAGGTATCGATGACCCTCTGGACTTCTGCTGGGTCTGTTGTGAGTTCACCTTTTTCATTCTTAATTGCATGTATTTGTGCCTTTTCCTTCCTTTTTTGATAAGGTTGGCTAAAGGTTAATCGCTTTTATTTATTCTTTCAAAAAACCAACTCTTTGATTCATTGATTTTTTGTATTGTTCTCTTAGTCTCCATTGCACTGATTTCTGCTCCGATCTTTATAATTTCCTCTCTTGTATGAGCTTTGGATTTGTTATGCTCTTCTTTTTCTAGCAGTTTGAGGTTCTGCATTAGGGTATTTATCTGAGTTTTCTCTGTTTTCCTACTATGGTCATTCACTGCTATGAATTTCCCACGTAGAACTGCTTTCATTGTGTCTCATAGATTCCTGTATGTTGTACTGGCATTATCATTTAGTTGTAGAAACTGTTTAATTTCTTCTTTAATTTCTTCTGTGAAATCAGTATGGAGATACCTCAAAGAACTGGGGCTAGAGGTTCCATTTGACCCAGCTATTCCCCTGGTGGGTATCTTCCCAAAAGAATTAAAAGTATCATACCACAGTGATATATGTGCACCTGTGTTCATAGCGGCACAGTTTGTAATAGCTAAAGCTTAGAAGCAGCCCAAGTGCCCATCAGTTGGAAACTGGATAAAGAAGATGTGGATTTTTTATAAAATGGAGTACTACTCAGCCATAAAGAATGAAAAACTAGAGTCATTTATAGCTAAATGGAGGCATATCGAGACCATCCTCTTAAGTGAAATAAATAGGACACAAGTGTGTAAATACCAAATAGTTTCTCTAGTGTGAGAAACTGATAGTGTAAACAAGGGTTAAAATGATTAAAATGAATAATTGATAATTTGAAATAGGAATAAAGGTCCAAAGACAAAGGGGTGAAGGGAGGGGAAGGGAAAGGAAAAACTATGAGAAAAGAAAAAAATGGAAATGATGTAATTAGGGAAGGGTGGAGGGGGTGAAGGGCACACAGGTAATGGGGAAAAAATAAGAACCAAGATATATCATGTACAGGTACAAGCACCCAATGATAAATGTAAACAAATTGTACACCTAAAATACCAATAAAAGAACTTAAGAAAAAATAAAGTACTTTCACCTAAGAGAAGTGAATAATTCTTAGGAAACCTGTTAGACAATGTTTCAGTACAACTTTGAATATATGTGAAATAATTCTATTGTATATCCTTTCCTCATTTGGGATAGTATCTCTTAATAGTATAAATATTTATCAAAATTCTTAAATGTTATAATTTTCAATTTTTATCATTACTATAATTCCTATAATTATATCAACACAATCATTTTTTTATTTTGAGGGAACATGAACAGAAGTCTTTGTGAATTATTTCTTGCATTTCTAAAAATCCATAATGAAAGTCATTCACATACAGATAAGGGAATAATTTCAAGCCTGTAAGAAGACTAGAACATACAATGAAAATATCCTGAAAAGTGAAAAGATTTTTTTTTTTTAATAAAAGGAAGGGGGAAGAGAAAATACCAGTTTAGCAAGCACGATTTCATCACTGAATGGTATACATTAACTCCAGGATTGGAGCTACGTTCGCGGGACGCTGGCATGGATGGGGGTGGGATATGGGTTGGGGTTATGGGTATGGAGCTACCTAGGACTCATGGTTTTTTTCATTACTTTGTTTCTTAGGATTATATTCCAATCTTGAAGTTTGATTTCTTCTCCGCTTCTATTCGTCTCTTTTGGCTTTAGAAGTCAAAAGAAAAGAAGCTAAACAAAGTTTTATTCATGTCTTCACTGTTGCCTAACCATAAGCAGAAATCTGAATATTTTGTCAGTTGTTAAAATGTCTCTGCTCCCAATCCTTTATGTAGTCTAACCATAGATGTTTATTCTTGAAATACTTTCTAATGGATTTTCATAGCACTTTTTCTTTCAATCAAATGCTTTCAAATATTTAATCCTTTTTATCATTAAAACAGCCCAGTGTGGGCTGTGCTAAAATCTATATTTTAAGTACAGAGCAGAGTGCTTGGCCAAAAAGCCAAAAATTAGCTAAAGCCACACAGTTGGGTAGAACCTAGTTCTAATGCCAGTTTTTTAAATTTGAAGTTAATTATCCTTCCTTTTTTACCTATCTTGGATGAGAGTCTTACCATGTTGTCTCAAATCAAACTCTCAGAGATATATTTATTTGCTATTTATAGATTTGGTGGTCCATGAATGACAAGATAAATATTCTTGAATGAGAAATGTGTGTAATGACTTAAACAAAAGTAGGAAACTAGCAGCAACTATAACATCATAACATCTAATGACTTAAAATTGTCATCATCTAACTTTTTCAAAAACTTCAAAATACCATTATGGCCATATTACAGATGGGAAAAAAAAATCAAAGCTCAGAAGGGTTGAGCTCCTTTCTGAAGACAAATTACTAAAAAACTACAACTTGAACTCAGTTCTTTGCGGCTCCAAATCTTCTCATCTTTAAGTTATACCCTTTTATATTTACGTACCTTCCAAATTTCAGACTTTCATCCTCCTTCACACTTAGAAAACAGCATCAACAAGTTTAAAGCTGGCCAAATTGCTCTGGTCCCCTGTGGGAACTGAAGTCAAGTCCCCACCTGCCATTCTAAGTGAGATTGCTAGACCCAGAGCCATGCATCATTTAAGATCATTAGTGTAAAATCAATAGCTGCAGGAAATAATTGTAGCTATTCTTGCGACCTTGCCCCCTGTGGTACTTCATCCTTGAAGGTTATTTAATTACAGTCCAAGCACGATGACTTTGCTGTGGAGTGGTGTATAAAGTGGAATTGACACAACAGGACAGGGAAACAACTTTCACTCCTAGCATTGTGATATAGGGCTCAGAAAAGAAGGATTTGCAATACTTGCAACCAGAATCCCTAAGTTTCAGTGAAGGATTACTGATTTGCTGGTGGTTAGATCTTCCCCAGCATTGTAAGAAAAGAGGTCTACACACAAATGGGAAGTAATTATTTAGTGAATATCACTTGGAATGCTATTGTATCCTAAACTGTCAGACTATAGCAATGCCGAATATGAGATCGATTAACTTCCAGGAGTTCATATTTGAATAAAAACACATGACCCAATAATTATGCATCTTAGTACGTTTAGAGCAGTAAAACAAAATAAAATAAGACTGGGTGTCTTAAGCAACAGGAACTTATTTCTCACAGTTCTGGAGGCCAAGAATCTAAAATCAGGATGATAGCATGGCTGGTTTCTGGTGCAGGGCCTCTTCCAATGTCAAGCTACTGACATTTTATCCTCACATAAAGCGTAGAGGGCCAGAGAGGGCTCCAGAGTCCTCCTCCAAAGGCACTGAGGTCATTCATGAGGAGCCACCCTCACAGCATCATGCTCTCCCCAAATTCCCACATGTAGCACCATCATGTTAAAGTTAGGATCCCAACATAGGAGTTTCCCTGGGACACACCTTGAAGTCCTTTCCCATAAGCAGCATAGCCGGATGTATCTTCCAACTATCTCAATTCTGTCAAGTCTGGTAAATGTGCCAGAGGTTGTAAATTTGAGGGTTTGCCCCATGACACCTCCTTCCTAAATTCAGGTCACAGCCTGACCTTCTACTTCAGCATCGCTGGTTTACAGTGCCATGGATCCACTTCCTTTGCCAATGTTTCCTTTGCTTCCAATACTGTGGAATGATTTTATACCTTTCAATTAATGCTGCTGCCATTCTGGCTTCACTGCATACTTAACTACTTAGTTGCAAGCATAAATTCAGAACTCGCTTTATTATAATTCACAAAAGAGTAAAATATCCATTTTTATTCAATCAGTGCAATAAATACTTATTGAGAGCATGGTAAGAAATGACGCAGTCAGTTGTAGCTTTTTATTAAGTAACTTTATTATCAAACACATACACATACAAAAATTAAAACCATTCAAAGAAGAACAATCCAAGGGGAAAAAAACTACAATAATATTCAAATAAGTAGAACTCAATCAAAACAAAACTGAAAAGCACTTAAACATTTCTTCATATAACTTAAAAAAGCATCTCAAGCACCAAAAAGACACCAGAGGATGTGATTTGGTTCAGAAAGATCCCCAAAACCAACACTAAACAAATAGTGGTCTGGAAAAAAACTCCAGTTAGCAAACTCCACATAAGCCAAGCTTCTCCCTAATTTGAATTTTGATACAGTCATATGACATGCGATGGGAACACAGTCCGAGAAATATGTTATTAGGCAATTTCATCAGTGTGTATCCTTAATTACACTTTCAGTTTCTCACACTAGAGAAACTATTCAGTATTTACACATGTGTGTCCTATTTATTTCACTTAAGAGTATGGCCTCAATATGCATCCATTTAGCTATAAATGTCTCTAGTTTCTCATTCTTTATGGCTGAGTAGTACTCCATTTTAATAAAAAACCACATCTTCTTTATCCAGTTTCCAGTTGATGGCCACTTGGGCTGTTTCCAAGCTTTCGCTATTACAAACTGTGCCGCTATAAACATGGGTGCACATATATTGCTGTGGTATGATTCTTTTAATTCTTTGGGGAAGATCCCCAGAAGGGGAATAGCTGGGTCAAATAGGACCTCTAGTGGCAGTTCTTTGAGATATCTCCACACTGATTTCCACAGAGGTTGCCCCAGTCTGCACTCCCACCAACAATGGAGAAGGGTTCCTTTCTCTCCACATCCCCACCAGCATTTGTTATTGGTTGATTTGTTAATAGCAGCCATTCTTTGTGGGGTGAGGTGGAATCTCAGTGTTGTTTTCATCTGCAACTCTTGAATAACAAGTGATGCTGAACATTTTTCCATATATTTATTTGCTGCTTTTACTTCTTTGTCTGTTCATTTCAGATGCCCATTTTTAAAAGTTGTAGCTTTTTATAAATACCTAAATAATGAAAATATAAAGCATGTTTCATTATCAGGATGAATTCTGTTTTCATTTAATTAATATAGCATACAATTTCAGTGTTCCTTCCAACTGCCATTTATTATTTAAAATATCATGGGCATAACAAGAAATAGAACACATGAAGTTACTTGTCCTGAGGAACTTACTTTCCAACTGTGGAGACTAACAACAAACTAAAGAAATTTTTAAAAGAAAATAAATAAATAATTGACTCTATTTAAAAGTTCCACTAAAATTAAAGCTAATTAAGAGTATCAGTGGTGGTAATGGGTGTGAAATGTCTTACTGATGAAGAGGTCATGGAAAACCATTATAAGCAAGTGAGGGCTCAGATGCATCCTTTAATAGGATACTGAAGACAGCAAAAACAAAAATTAACCTACACAATTCTCATCCAGACAGTAGCCCCATCTCATCTCAAAGCCTGCATCTCTGTAGTAGAGACCTGTATGTACATTTTGTATTGTCAACTTGATTAAGGTACTAAATTTCCTAGAACTTGTTTCCCTGTGTGACTGAGTTACAATTTCGAGTGAAATTTGAGAATACAAAAGGCAAAGTAAGCAGCTACCATTTCATTCTAAATGTCTTACAGCAGACCAGAAATGACACATGAATTCCCTTCCTCTTCTCTCCCAGTTCGAAGATTTTTTTCTGATTGTTGACTTTGTTTACCAAGTGCCTCCGCAGGCTACTGTGACAGATCTGGGAAGAATTTCCCATGGATATCTCCCCGAATCTCCCCTCAGTGATGCCCCCAGACAGATGGGTCCAGTATTCCAGGATGTGTCCGAGTATGTCCACGCTTGCAGAGGGACACCCAGGAACCTCAGCTTTTTTGTTAGAGCTGCCCAGGAAGTGTTAATTTCTCTTTCTTTTGAATAATACATTATGCTATCACATGGTAACTCTGCTTTTCTGACAGATAATCATATTGATCCTGGCACCAGTGCCAAAGGATCATAATCTTAAGGGCAAAATAAAAAACTGATTTTCTAAAGAGCAAGATTTAAAGCCACTAATCCCACAGGTACTGGTAGCAGACTGTGGGTAGTTCATGGAACGCAGTGGAAAAATCAAACATTTGAGTTATTTACCACAGTTATCTGGAATCATAGGTCTACCAGAAAGCTTGAGAGACCATAAACACTTTAGTAGAATTAAAATGTAAAAGCATAAAGCTGGTTGGTTGTTGGCAAGTGCATTGGGCACATGTAAAAAGTGGAAGATGAGCAAAAGTTGAAATGGTCAGCTGAAGTTGTTTTTTTCATGTTTTTAGTAACTAGAAAGTTTTACTGGAGGAAGAAACTTTCAGGACAGTAAAATGAGAAGCTGTGCAATATTTTTTTGCCTCATAGAGGCAACAAAATACTTGTTCAAATCAACTTTTAAAGTCTCTAGAAATTAACCAAAGAATTGCAACAATCTGAAAAGCATTTATCAAAACAAACAAACAAACAACCCAGCTGCTCAAGTTCAGCAAAAAGAGTGGAGATTTGTGACATTTTATCTTAGTCTACTTTCACTCTCTCTCTCATCAGCACCGTGGCAGTTTTAAAAAACAAAGTCTTCCAGGCACAGCACAGACTAACTTTATAGAGCTTCATTCCCAGAGCACTGCTACTATTGGACAGATCACAGTATCCTGGTAGAGCCCCATTCAAAGGCTTGGTCCTTATTTGAATAGTCTCAAAACAGATCCAATGGGAAAAAGCATATCCACATCTATGACAACCTATCAACTACAACTGTCTAAAATACAAGGTATCTAAATCTGTGGAGAGGTTGGGGACAAACAAAAGCTGAGCTAAAAATTTAAAAGTAATGCCTGGGGGAAAAGATGCTCAGGAGGAGCCATGAACATTCTAATGTGTTCTTTATGAATTAAAAGGCCAAGTTCATGTGCAGCACTGTGCATGGGCTTAGGGGAATATCAAAAGGGCATCAACCTCTAACTTCAGAGTACCTTTGAAGCCCTGAGGGAGAAGGAAAGGAAGGCTAAGGCAGAGTAGTAAACTGCTAAAGACTTAAGCCATGTCTCAAACACAGAGTCTTTCAGCAGATCCAAAACTTCTAGACTCCAGACCTCTAGAGAAATCTCTGGCTAATCCTTAACCGATCACAAAGCTAAGCATAGACTTCATGGCGACTACTGAAAGGCACATAGACTCAATAAAATTTGCTCAAGAAACTCATTAAACAAATAGTGGCAGGCACAATAACAAAACATCAATAACAGAGCCCAGGAAGGAGCCATATCTGATTTTAAGAGTTGCCATTTATATAAAATGTCCAGTTTTCAACGAAAAATTTTAAGCATACAAAGGAATAAGAAAGGATGATCCATACAAAGGAAAATAGTTATTTAATACTGATGTGAGAGTTCCCAATTCTTGAACTTGGTAAACAAATGTTTTAAATCAGTTACTAGGAACATGTTCAAAGAATGCAAGGGATACAAGTATGAAAAGTATTAGAAAGGTATAGAAATGATGTCTTACCAAAAATGAATATTATTAGTAATATAATTTTTTTCCTTCAGGAATCGAACTCATTCTTGCAAGGCAGGCAGGGTGCCACTGAGCTAAATCCCTGGCCCCAATAATATAAATATTTTTAAAAGAAGCAAATAGAAATTCGTGAATTAAAAAGTACAAAAATTAAAAGGAAATATTAAACAGATCTAAGAACAAACTTGAGATGGAAAAAGAATTAATAAATCTCCGTGGACAATGGAGATTATCCATTCTGGAAAATAGACAAAAATGAATGAAGAAAAACACATAGATCCTCAGAGACATGTGCTACACTATCAAGCACACTGATACTGTATGTGCATGAGAGTCCCAGAGGGAAAGCAATTATGAGTAGCGGTGCTATAAGCGTGGGTATACATGTGTCCCCGCGGTATGATGTCTTTAACTCTCCTGAGATACACAAGCTTACATATTGCAGTTTCTCTTATCTGAGAAACCCAGATTATAAATAAAAAGCAGAATAAAAGATAGCTAACAGGAAGTAGGAAGATAGATCTTTCTCAAAGGGTAAGGGGATCAAGAGATGAAGGGAGACAGGGGCAAAAAGGTGATGGAAAAAAAGGAATTAAAATGTATTATGGGGAAGCTGAAAGGGCTGGGATTATTAGGCTGTGGCTCTGGGGTTGATTCACCTTCTCCTGGGCAGAACCCTGGGCCACCCGAAGAAGAAGCCAGGCGAGCAGTAAAACCTAAATGGAAGAGTGGATTATTTGATCACCGAAGAAGAGATCAATCCTGCTAGAGGACCCTCAGGGGGAAGTTTGCTTTCATATACAAGTGCTTTGGATTATAAGCATATTTTCAGAATGAATTATACTTGCAAACCAAGGTTTTACTCTACTTGGGAATTAATCCAACCAAGGAAATGAAAGACCTCTATAACAAAACCTATAGTACTCTGAAAAAGGAGATTGAAGAGGATATCAGAAAATGAAAAGATATCCCCTGTTCTTGGATAGGCAGAAGCAATATAGTTAAAATGGCCATACTTCCAAAACTATTATACAGATTTAATGCAATCCCAATCAGAATACCAATACCATTACTTAGAGAACTAGAGAAAGCAATCCTAAAATTCATATGGAACCAGAAGGCAAAAGCAAATCTAGCCAACAAGGTCAAGCCAGGGGACAGCACAATCCCAGACCTCAAGTTATACTACAAATCTACAGTCATACAAACATCATGGTATTGGCAATAAAACGAACTCATGGATCAATGGAACAGAGTAGAAGATACAGAAACAACACCAGGCACACTCAGCTACATGATCTCTGCCAAAAGAATCAAATCCTTCCATTGGAGAAAAGTCTTGTTCATGTTCAACAAATGGTGCTGGGAAAACTGCTATTCTTATGCTGCAGGTTGAACCAAAACCTGTATTTCTCACTAAACTAAAATTAACTAAAGATCTAAACCTTAAAACAAGAACCATATGTTGGAAGATAAAATAGGTGAAACTCTCAAGACATAGGTATAGGCAAAGACTTTCTGAATAAAACCCCAATTGCACAATAAATAATACCAAGAGTCAACAAATGGGATCACATTAAATAAAAAGCTTTTGTACAGCAAAGGAAATCACCAACAAATGAAGAGACAACCTACAGAATGGAAAAAATATTTTGCCAGCCACTCCTTAGACAAAGGACTGACATGTAGAATATACAAAGAACTTTAAAAAATTAGCAGCCTCCCAAATTTAAAGACACAATCAAAAAATGGATACCTGATTTGCATTTTGTATCAGCCATTTACTAACATATGATGAAGTTCCCCAACGCAACATTAGCTTATGCTGTTTGTTTTCCTGAACAGAACATGATCCCTTCACAAGACTAACTCCTAAGAGAACTGGCCACTTCCTCCTTTGTGCAACCTATGGCATGTCCTAAGGTCTCTCAAAGCCCCATAATGTTCAGTTTTACTTACTGGCTCATACATTTGCTTTTCCCTACAAGACTGAGAGTTCTTTGAGAGCATGGAATGTGTCTGGTTTCCTGTGGTCCTGATACCTGGCTAGTTGGGCCATCATTTAGTAGCCACCCAATATATAGACATTATTATGCAAACTTTATTTACATAAACCTAGATGCTCTGACTCTTGCTCAGTCACTCATCATAGCCTCTTGATGCAATCTAGCAACTGGGCAAAAACGAGACATATGAGGCTGCTGCCAGCATAACATGGCATACTACCTTACAGTTATTTTTAATATAAATAGGAGTATACCCCAAAATAATGATAAAAAGTATAGTAAATACATAAATCAGTAACAGTCCTTTATTATCATTTTAAGTATTGTGTGCTACATATAACTGTATGTTCTATACTTTGCACAACTGGCAGTGGTTTATATTAGCATCGCCACAATCATGAGTGGCACACTGGACTACAACATTACAACAACAATAGGAATTTTTCAGCTCCATTAAAATCTTATGGACCACTGTCCTCTATGTAGCCCATCACTCACTGAAACATCATTATGTGCCACAAGACTATTACAGAAGAAGAACGTGCAGCTCTCTGGTCTTCCAAATAAAAGCCATGGTAGTTTACCAAGTTTCCCTTTTGGTGGACCCTGAATTTCAGCTTTTTTTCCTCATCCCTGAAACATCATAAGTGCTGCTCAATCTCTCAGCATCTCTCAGCCATCTCTTCCAAAACTGGAAAAACCTCCAGAGGAAATTAGCACCAAATTCTATACCAAACTTCTGGACTCCTTTCTTCTCCACTTTCTCAACTTGACAATTATTCTCCATTTTAGTTCATCTTTATGCCTTCAAGTAGATTTTTTAAAACAACTTTACCTAATTTTCTAGTTTTTTCAGCGTTTAGTTGGAATTATCTAGTCTGTCTTCACTGAGAGTGGAAATCTTGTAAACTTTTTAGTTGCCAGTTTCTGCCAATTCCACTGTGAATTCCATGCCAGAAAGGACTGCCTCGTTCACGTTTATAGCACCAGATCCTGTTACACAGATGCTTTTACAAATGTTTGTATCTCTCTAGGTTCCTGCTTTCAAGTATGTAAGCAATCCTGGGCAATTTTAAACTGCTCACAAAATTGGGTAAGGTTAAAAGGCTAACCATGGTGACAATAAAGGCAGGGGCAATCTGAGTTCTGCAGATGGTCTAAGGGTAGACATGCCACTGCTGCGGTAGGCCCACACACTGCAGCTAATGTCACCAATGCCACCAAAGCTAGACCCTGAGCACTGATTGGCTTATATTTAGAAGCCCCCCACCACCAAGGCTCCATGTGCTCATAGGTGGGGCTTTTGGGAGGTGACTGGATCTGAGTATGTGAGAGTGAATCATGGGTGTGGGAAACTGAATGGGTGTGCTGGTGGGTTTATAGTTGGATGTGATGTTAGGAGGGGAAACTTGGTGGGAAGAGGTGGGTAACTGTGGGTGTGGCCTGGAGGGTTTGTATCCCTCCTCCCTGATGGCTTGCTGCTTCCTGCCTGCCATGCCATGAACAGTTTCTTTTTTCCCATGCCTCTCTGCCATGCTGCCCTGCCTTTGAACCAGCCAGCTATGGACTGAAACTTCTACAAACAGTGAGCTGAAGTAAACCTTTCCTCATTTAACTCGCAGGTGTCGGGTATTTCGTCCCAGCAGTGAGGAACTAAGACACTGGATACCACGTCTCCTCCTGGGAAAAATAGAGGCACTGCTGCTGCTAAACAGAAGAACTATCAGGAAAAGGACGGGAATAAGGAAGAATGGAGAAACCTAGGAAAGGGAGAGTAGGACAAGGGTATGACATATTTTGGAGAAAGATCATTTTGTGAAAGAATTCATAATGGAATTCAATGTATTCTTAACAACTTAAAAAGTAGAAATCCTGTAGAAAATAGATTTGATTCCCAGAGTCATCCCAAAGTGAATCATTAAATTCCAAAGAGTAGAGAGATGATATAAATGAATAAATGGATCCAAGAAGACAGATTCCACTGTGACCAGCTTCTTTTCTTGTTCTAGCATGCCCTGTGTAAAATGATCCATTCTATATTTCTTTCTTTTCCAAATTCCTGTTTCTTCTGTTATCTGCTGAGCCTTTCAAATTCTACTGCTTTCAAAAGGATTTCCTCAGTAACTTCCATGTGAGCCAAGTGTCTCACCATTTTGTTAATGTCTTTCAAGTAAAACTAGAGACTTTTTCATAAAAATGATATTTCTCAAAAAATGTATTATGTACATGGACCAACTCCACACAGAACAGTGAACATTATGTAGTACAAATGCGTGCTAAGTGAAAAAAAGTAAAAAGAAAAAATAGACAAAAAGTGAGAACTATCAATGTCCAGAAAATTTTTAAAAAGAGGGAAAGCAGTAACACATAAACAGAAGCAGAAAATATCTTCAAAAAATAAAATAAAACAACTTTGAAGGATTTCTCAAATTTAGTGAAAAACAATCTATGGATTTAAGAATTTCAAGGCACTCTAATGAGAATAAATTTAAATATATTCATACCCCAAAATAAAACAGTTGAACTCCCAAACTGCAAAGTAAGAATCTGTAAAGCAGCATGAAAATGACTTATTGTGAATAAGAGATTAACAAAACATTAAGAGCTGAATTTTTACCAGAAACCATGGGTACCAGAAGCAGTTAGAAATTCATATTAATATAAACTAGAATCTTTTTTGTTAAAAATACCAGTTTTAATCCCCACAGCAATAGCTAAGATCATAAATGTCAAAAATAAGAAAATGGCAAAGGAATCAAAATAGTTCACTATAAAAAATATACTTAACATTAAAGAAAACAGTAATAGAAAAGCAGGCAGGAATGAAGATGTAGAGGAAATAAGCACTAAAATGACAAATATAATTTCATTAAATATAAATGGATTAAATACCCCAATCAAAAGATAAATTTAAAAAATGATCAATAGAGAACCTGACTCTTATCTACTGGAGATGCACTTTTAATCCAAAGAAACAAATAGATTGAATGTAAAAGAAAGAAAAAGGAAAATATAATGCAAGTCATGATTATATGGCTTGGTTGAGATGCTGGTTGACTAGAGTAATATCATACAAAATCACCTTTCAGAAATGATGTTAGTGAAGACAAAGCTAAAATTTTATAATATTAACACTGTTAGTTCCATAGAAAGCAATAATAACTATAAACACATATATATCTAACAAGTGAGCCTCAAGGTCATTTTGATATTGGAGAAGAGCCAACATTTTCACAGTGCCAATACAATTAATTAGGTAGATGAAGATATATGGAAATATTCTTACAAGCCTATCTTTCCCTTGGATGGTATTCAGCCACAACACTCACCATATTTTTTACCACACTTTGTAAACACACTCAGAAAAGACCTGTCAGAACTGCTTCAGAAAGTGGCAAGGATGACAGGATAAGTATGCTCAAAGTGAGGGGAAGAATTTTGAGGGGAATTAAGAGCAGTGTGACATATTGTAATGAGTTTTTACAATGCAAACTTGCACTGTAATTTTGGAACACTCGTTTTACGTACAAATGCACACAACCACCCTCTTTCCAACAAAGCACTTCAGTGCAGTTTGAGGAGGAAAGAAATACAAAGAGAAAGAGAGAAGGTGCTTTCTACACAAGGTGTGGTTAACACATCTTTTCCAGGCTGTCTTCTGAGGGTGGCTGGCAGGACAGGAACAGGACAGTGCTCGTGGCATGGAAATGAGAAAGCTAAGTAATTATAGCTAAGTTATGGAGAAGGAGCTAGTGCATTGTGTTATGGTTTATTCTTGGTAATGGTTGTGTTTAAACTGAAATTTAAAAAAAAACTTTGCAAGTTGAATAAGACCCACTTTGGAAACTCTTCACTTGGCTTCATCCTCTGCGCCTTCTGAACTAGTGCATTATCTGGAAGGGTGATGACAAAGGGAAAATCAGTATTATTATACAAACTGACCTGAAGTTTTTGAGACAAAAGAGTAAGGACTTATTCTACTGGCGAAGAAGACTTGGCAAAATCTGAGAGCTCAAGGTCCTCTGCTTCACAGCAGTTTATTCATATCCCTCATTCCAATTTTGAAGGTTGAAGAAGCCAGAAGGTGTAGGATGGGGTAGAAATTGATTGAAGAGCAAAAGAAGCCCTGTAGAGCTGCAGTCTTAGCTCAATCAGGCTGAGTGTATTGGCTTGACCAGAAAAACTGACACCTGCCTATGCTTCAGCCAGGCCACACTTCTTCTGGGCTCTTGTAGCTCTAAGACCCAAGAAATGTAAGACAATGAAGCCTTCTGTTCCCCCTAGTAATTTGTTGTTCCCAGCTGCTACAGTTTGAGTGTCCCTAGCATGACATAGGTGGCATTCACATCTCCATCATGAGCTTTTAGGAGGTGGAACCAAATAGGATATTTAAAGGATGATCAGGTCATGGGGACTGTACTTTAATGAATGGATCAATGGGCAAAGGCATATCACAAGAATGAGTCTATTATAACATCCTCACTGGCTCTCACTCGTATATGTGTCTCTTTCACCATGTGATGCCCTACAGCACCATGGAACTCAGCAGAGTCCCCACCATTACGAAGGTCCTCACCCAAAGCTGAACTGATACTGGCATCATGCTTTTGGACTCTCAGGCCTCCAGAATCATGAGCTAACTAAACTTCTATTCATTGTAAATTGCCTGGTCTCAGTATTTTGATTCAGCAACAGAAAATAGACTAAGCTAAATATAACATGAAGAAAAAACCTTTTTTTAGCTAAAAATCTCCTTGTTGCCATAGAAATGACTTTGCTTTTGCCACTGCTCAAGCTGTCGAAATATCCCTTGCTAAATAAAAAAGGGACTAGATGGGTTAGAAGAAAGTTTTGAACTAGCTGCATTGCAGAATGTAAAGCTAGTATAGTGAGAAGGAAGACAGTCTACGATGATTTGTTTGTTTGGTTTTTTAAATTTCACTTAAGCTAGGCATTTAGGAGATTTCATACCACATGTAATACCACCTTCAGAAGTGCTTACCTAGATGGAAATTCAAGCAGATGAGAGCAGCCAGAAAAAGAGACAGTATGTGGAAAGATTGAGGGGAAGATTCCAAACCCTAGTGCTAGGATCTGGGATTTAAGATTGTAGCTTGACAGCAATCATGTCTGGAGAGCTGAGGTTTCCACTCAGGGAAATGAGGACAAAAAGGCAGACATGCCAGATTTCTGGGGAGAAAGGATAACAGGAAATTACAGAGAGAGCTTGATGGTGCTCTCCAAGGTTTGTCATTTTGTCCTGTGAAGCAGAAAAGGATGATTTTCAGACCCCTGTGGAAAATGGGGTACAAGCTCTGACTACTTTCTCAGAGGGAATTTGCTGTTCCTAGGCTGGAGGCATTTATGTGAAAAGTGCCTCAGTCATTCTCAAAATAGTTAGCAGATGCCTGGACATTGTTTATAAATGGCTAAAATCGGGAACAAGATAGAGGATTCTGATATAAGAGTTACTGTTCAACCAATGAGATAAAAAGATGTGAGATCACCAGAGCTGATTGTTGAAACTTTATCTTAATGCTGCTGTTTGTGATTTTTACGGTGGGTAACCAAAACGTACATTGATCAATCAATGTGCCCTGAGTAGCTAAATAGCTGCTGCCAAGTTTCATTTTTACAGCTTCTAACATGTTTTCCATAAGAAGTAAGCTATATAATTTCAATGACCTTGGATTTATTTCTGATTAGGAGTTTCTTCTGAGATTTAAATTGACAGTAAAAGTTATTTTCACTTCCAATACTAACGGGACTCGGCTGTAACTTCAGGATTTCATTTAACCACAGTCAAAATCTGAATTTAGTAAAGGACACGGTAGAGTGCTAATATTTTTGTTCCTGCTTTTGCTTTAGTAGTTTTCCACTGTAAAATTAATTTTCCTGATTCATAAAAAGGACACCAAGTTCAGAGGCAAGAATTTTAAACCAAACTCATACTTGACAATCAAACCAGCTAAGAGTATTTTTCATTGTGGGGATTTTCTTATTCCCTCTCCTGCACTCACATCTGTTTGTAGTGATCTAAAGTATTTTTTGAATATTAAATATATTAGTGAACAGATAAGTGAATAAAATTATTAATAAATTATAGGTTAATTAATCTTTTGACATGTTTTATTTTATAATGGATTCTTCATATAATATACCAAATATGACTTATACATACTGTTGCTTCATTTTTTGCTTATCATTAAAAGAAAAACAATTAACATGTAGTTATATACTAATAAAATGTTGGTTTAAGTAGATGCATTATGTTCTATTGAATAATTAGTTCAACTTACCTCTATTATCTCTTTACAAATTGGAAGGCTTTCCATTATTTCTTCTTATTATTAGCAACACTAAGAATATCTTCATTCATAAAAATAAATATCATTAATATGTGCATAATAATACTGTAAACATATTCTTATCCACACATAGATAACAACCTTCTTACAAAAACGCGTTTTCCTAGTTTTCCAAAGTTGTTTTCTGTGGAAAACATTTGCAGGTTTAACTTTTGCTCCACAGAACAGTTTGCTTTGTTTTTTATTTGTTTCAAGGGAAATTTTCACTCTTTTCACATTATTAATATATTATACACTATATTACCCGGAAATTTTTAGAGGTCGTTACATGCTCTGGAAGCTGCTATAAGATTGAAATTTAAATAGCTTTCCCCATATGCTTGGCTGACTTCCAGAGAGAAAATTACTTGACCAAGTTAGAGACAGGTTAGAAGGCAGGTATTATTGGAGTCGACATATTTTATACGTGTATCAGTATACTAATTTTCCAAAGACAACTTCTCCCTAACAAATGTTTTAGAAACTTTTTCTTACTCCTAGATTTTAACATTGTTTCTAATAAAATATTCTCTATTGTAGAGAAACTTCCTTACGTTCTGAACTGATCCTGTTCCCTAGAGGTTTCCGGGGCAGCACTGGTTACTGTGACTGTTTGTTCTTCATTCAAATATCTGAACCCAAAACCAAGCACAAGGAATCTGAACTTAAATTTATTGGATTAGTTATAACTCCATATCTTCCTATTTTATTCTATTATTACATAACAATTACCGATATATAAACCAATTTTAGCTTTAGACTGGCACGGGAAAGTGATTGTTTTATGAATCAAAAGCATCAGATTTGTAAGTTACACCAAAGGGGTAAAATGCTAGACCAGAGATTTGGCTCAGTGGTGCCACTGCCTGCCTTACAAGCCCAAGGTCCCAAGTTCTATCCCTGTACTAAAAAACGGGGGGGAAGGGATGCAAACTGAAAAATGTTGGTTGCTACACAAGTTTTCAGATAATTTCCAATCCTATCAAGTATGTAATTGCTGCAGTATTATAACACATTGTCCAGTACTCTAAAAACTTAATTTTATTAATCTCTTTCTCTCATGTGCCAGTCACCTCCTTCAGGACAATAATTTTATATTGTTATCACTATGTGGCTTTCTATTTATCATCATTTATCCTTAGTGTCAAGAAATACACATGAAAATTTAAGCCAATCAAGTAAGTCTTACAATGACTGCTATCAATGATGTGAACCATCCACAAGCAGAGCAGGTGATACTTCAGATTCTCCAGTGTCGCCCTTAGGTAACCAGGCAGAGGGATGGATTTATCTTAGGTAAACTTACCAAAACACATTTTATCTTTTTAATTTCAAAAGTTAAATAGAAAATCAAATCAAGCCACGTGTATTATTACATCAAGAGCAAAAAGTTAAACCATGAAATCCAAAAATCCGTAATCCATTCACATTAAACAAATGCTAGGTTTTAATTAGTAATCAGAACCACGAATGCATTCTTCAATTAAACAAAAAATTTCCATTAACTCCAAGTTAAATTTACCAGTTTAAGGAATTAAAATTAAGAAAAAAACAAAGATAGGCTTCTTTCAGCATCCAGAAGTACTTATTAAACAACGAAAAAGTAGCTACTCTGTTAGCTATGTGTAATGTAAGCAAATATTGTTACAACAGCTAACTAAGTGCCTGTCTCCACCTAAAACCTTTAATCCCTGTCACTTATTGAGATTTCTTACTCTTGTTTTCTTTTGAGGGAATGTAAGTGGAAAGTAGTTTAAGGGTGGTTGTGCTTTATTGGGGGTGAAGTCTGAAAATGTTAAAGAGGTCCTGCTTCTGTTTTGTACCGTTTAGCAGTACAGGCAGGTGATTCAAGTGTCCTCAATTTCCAAAAAGCATTTGCATATTCTGCTTCTGTTCTTCACACATGCCTTCATCCTTCATATTCAGCGGCCACCTTCCTCCTCAGTGTCTCTCATTTCTCTATCTTGTATGAACTTGCCCTTTGAACTGAGTCTTTGAGTCTTTAATCCTTTACTCCAAAGACCTTGCTTTGGATGTCAGCTTTACTCCCAGAACCTCTCCTGGGAATGCCTTGTACTTCAACAGATGGGAGTTGGTGAGAAACTGCAAAGTTACATATATTTCAATTTAAAATGTTGCTCATTTTTTAATTTTTAATGTTACCTAAGTTCACAGCAAACCCTAAATTCTCAGAAGTCTAGCATTCAAATTCTTACATTTTTACTTTTTTAAAAAGAAAAACAGTGATCATTAACAGAAACCAATACATCTGAAATGGAATAAGAACTACAAAACTGACAAGCACCAGTAGACATTTGTTTTGTACACCTCCTTAAAGAGATGTGTGGGTACTCAGCAGTGAACTTGGTTTTCCGTAGTAGAATGTTTAATAAATACTGACATCAGCAACACAAAATTAAGATTCTATAAGTCTCAGAAATAGATAATGAGAGCCACCCCTAGTACCCAGGAGGAGGTGAGCCTTCCAGGCCACCATACCACTGTCCCCAGTGGTAAGGAGGAGCCTTCTGGGCCACCATACCACTGCCCACAACACGGAGGAGCAGAGCCACAACCAGTCCTGAGGAGGTGAGCCTTTTGGGCCACAGTACCATGGCCCAAGCACCAAAGAGGTGAGCCACGAGGGCCCCAGCAGCACACACACACACACACACACACACACACA
>NW_004624767.1:5494089-5527969 GCF_000247695.1 Heterocephalus glaber | reverse complement strand
AATAGTTTCTCTAGTGTGAGAAACTGAAAGTGTAAATAAGGACTAAAAGGTACAATAGATAATGTGAAATAGGAAGAAAAGGGGTAAAAGGGAAGGGGAAGTGGGAGCGGTAGGGGAAAGGAAAGAAGGGAATAGAATTTATATGAGAAAAAGAAAAAATGGAAACAAAGTCTTTGTAAATAGGGAGGGGTGGAGGGGTTAAAGGGAAGGCAGGGGAATGGGGAAAAAACAAGAACCAAGAGTGATTTTGTAAAGGTGCAAATTTCTAATGATGAATGTCATTATACTGTATACCTAAAATGTACCAATGAAATTCATTTTTAAAAAGAGAAATAGATAATGAAATAAATACAAGCCCTCTGATTATGAGAGAAGATGCCTTCAGAATCTAGTCTTCCTCCGATATAATCCATCACAGACACAAGTTCCTTTAAATCGCTGTCTGTGTATGCCTTCCCTGAGAATTGCTTTCCTTCTAAGCATCTCTTTGGATTACTTAAGAGTTGTAAGGGAATAAAAACCTCTTACCTTAGCAAAGTTAATCTTAGGTATCACAAACCACGTTCAGAATGCAAAATTTTAATGAAGGCTGCCGCTGTAAAATCAGGAAGGGCTTTGTAGGGGGAGAAACACCTGAATTAATTTCTCCTTCATGACCTTGAGAAGTCAGTTCACCTCTGATAGTGTCAGAATCCCCATCTCTAAAACCGATATAACAAAGATTTCTTCCTTGAGTATTTGAACCAAATCTATAATTTAAATAAATGTGCATAAGAGGACATAATAGCTGACACACACTAGGGTCTTAAAAAATGGTAAAATAGAGGCCATTTCTTATCATTACTATATATCACAGTGACTCTGTACTAAAATATATTTTGATCAAAAGGAAACCACTGTATTATTCACATTTGGAAGTTAAGTTGCTAGATAGATTTTTGTAATTTGTAAGCTTTTGTTCATAATTATTTTGTTTATTTTCCTGAAACACTGAGTATTTAGTACTTGTTTCTTCAAGGAAGTATTTGAATATAATTAAAAATACTGTTCCTTGGATGAAGAAAGCCATCTTAGCAGAAACAATTTCTCTGACCTGATCACCTATATTAAAAGTTTTATTTTTAATCCTATTAATTTCATAATTTTTCCTGGGAAAAGTAATGTAGTGAAGTAGTAAGAATTACAGAATCTGGAACCACACTGCCTTCATGGCCTACTGGCTCTAAGATCTCAGATAATCTATCCTATCTTGTTTTAGGTTCATCTCAGGCAAAGTGGAGATTATAATAGTATCTCTTCATAGGGATTTTGTTATAACTAGATTAATCAATATTTTTCAAGAGGCTACGACAAACCTGGCTTGATATTAATAGTTAACCAAAGCTGAATATGATTGATTTACTTTATGAGAATTACATTATGACTTTCTTTATTGTATTGCCTGCATACAATGGAGATTCTCAAGCAGGAAAGGGTGAAGGAATAGGAGAACGGAATCAGAGAATGCAGCCTTCAGTAGTATCCAACCTAGATTATTTTAAATAAGTATTTCAGAAATATACTCCTGAGATATAGACCGGAAATTCTATATTCAATCAGCTCAAAGCCAGGTGTGAAGATTTGAAGTCACATTGATTGGAAACTCTCAAATCACCTGGTAGGCTTTATTTTATTATCTGTCCCAATTGACGTTTCTGTCAAGAAGTTCAAAAGTTAACTTCTTTGTGGGCTGAGCCTACATGTGTACCAGCAGTACAAGTTCTTACACTCTGTACAGATCTAAGGAGCAAAGGTTGTAGATGTAATTAACTCCAGAGCACTATTTCTCAATTGTAGCACTAATGACATTTGAGACCAGATAATGGTTCGCTGTGGGTGGGTGTTCATCCTTTGCATTGTGAGATAGTTAGCAACATGTCTGATCTGTATCCACAGGGAGCAATAGTATCTCCCTCTCTCTCAGTTATGACAACAAAAAGTTTCTCCAATGCTGTCAAGTGTCACCTGGTAGGCAAAATTTCACTCAGTCCAGATGCACTAAAATGGTCTAGTAATAAAAATTGAATAAATTACAAGGGACTGTAAAATATATTTAATACAGTTAATCATATTCTCTCTATACAAAAACCTTAAATAAAAATCTCCAAACAATAAAACATGGAATTAAAATATTAACACAACCTAAATAAATAATATGAACACTAATGATGAAGGATAGTTTGATATGAAAAAAATCATTCTATGCAAAACGTAATGCAAGCAGGTCAAATAAAAATAAAAGAACTTAGTAACATTGCAGTTTTTTCCAGAAGAGTATCTTCTAGGGATTGAAAAATTCGTTTAAAGAAAAATTGTATATATATATATATATAAATACATTTTTTATGTATAGAGATTAGAATCTTTTTACAAAATGTTAAAATGACTGTGTGCTTTATTAATGAATTAGAAGTACTTGTTAAATCTTTAGATCAGTTTATGTAATAATATAGGTGAGTAGTATAGCGAGTTATATGTGGTAACCTAAGAGTCACAACGACAAGGTTAGCAAAAATCAAAATGAGAATTTTTTCAAAATATTTCTCTATGTTTACTTAGTAGGCTGATGTGTTAAGTAAATATCCGACTGAGCGTTGGTTTTGATCAGACCATGGTCACTGGTGACCATGAAGTGACAAATTCCAGTAAAGTGGCACAATAGGGGGGCAGACAGCCTGGACTACAGAGTGAAGAAGATGGGAAGCAGTTGAAACAACTCATGAGGTGAATAATTATTCCAAGAAATTTTACAATGAAAGCCATAAAAGGGCAATCATTCGATATTTTCTCAAAGATGATTTCGCTGTGCTTCTAAAGTGGATTAATGCTATGTTATGCTCTTTTGCTGATGGTAGTAACTCAGGGCAAAGAACAATGCAAAGGAGACATAAGAAAGTAAAAGCGCATGAATAAATGAATTTTCTTTAGAGATAAAATACTTCAGTGAAGAAATCACGCTGGGATTCAGTGCACCAGTGGCGGTATTGACTTTTGAGACAAGCGCAGGTCTGACATTTTCATAAGAAAATATGAGCACAGAGGTACTTACATTTGTATATTTGGTGGAAATGAAATGAGGAAATACTTGTCAAATGGTGCAAATTACTAGGGAGGGAGGTCATGGACTGAGAACAAGGGGTAGGAGATCTCTTGAGATGTTCGAGGCAGGACAAAAGGTGATAAAATTAAAAATTACACTGTGCGATGAAACTGTAGGAATTGTAAATCAAATGCTAAAAACAATGACTTAATTTAAAGGACATTGAAAAGAAATGGATAAGGCTGTATTTGCAGACTGCAATGTTGGTATACTCAGGCCTGAGAAATGGGGCAGTTACCACCTTTTCATACTCTCTCTATTTGGTATTGTGGTAGGGATATATTTTTAAATATTGATCTGTGTATTCTCTGTGAAATTTCTGTTCTCCTGATCTTTCAGTGGTGGCCTGAGGGTCCCTTTTCTCCTCTTCATCAGCCAAGAAAAACACCTAAAATACCACAGTCCCAAGAGCCAGGCAGAAAGATTCAGATGATAAGAAATGAAATGAGTTGTGAACCACTTGTAACTTCTCACCAGCGAGAAGGTCTTCAAGGAGTGGAAAGATGGGAAACTTGTACTCCTTGGGATAGGAATGAGAAAGCACATACAGGAAATACTTCTTCCCTGACCAAGGAGTAAATTTAACTAGCTAAGAGTGTCCCTATAGTTCAGAAAGAGTAGAAATACTACCCTGTTGCGTATGTTTATTTGATTATTGTCACTTTGATTCTCTAATGATTGTCAATATTTGTACTCAAATAGGTTTTAATGGCACTGTATAAAATGATTCTTGCATCCGTTTTTCATTTGATAGTGTATCTTTTTATTCCATCCTAAAAAATAAAGACCTAACTTCTTTATATTTCTACCAGCAGTGAATATGACAACCATTTCTCAAATTAGCAGAGTGATTTTGAGTACTTTCTCATAATTCTCAGTAAGAATTTATGGCTTATGTGGTATTGTTATACTTTGTAATTAATGTAGCTTTGTTTTTACATTTATGTACATTTATGTAATAGAAATTAGTTTAAGAAAAACAAAAGGATGTAAGACCATTAATATGAGATTCTGTTAATGGTGCTATTGAAGTCATAGACCTGAATCTACTCTGAAGTCAGTTAAGTCCTTACTGTAGAGACATGTACCGGGTTAGGCGAGGGTAGATGCCCAGGTCACACTTTGCTACCTTTGCTAAGGGGTTTTCTTAGCCCGGAGAGTCTTACTACTCATTTGAGCAGAAACACACAGGAGAGATTTCCACCCTCCTTAGGAAATGAGCCCTTCCTTTTAAACTTGTGGCTAAATGCTGCCCAAGGAAATGCTGATTCTCTCCAAGTCATCCTGTCCCACAAATGGTGTCATCTCAGCTCTATCTCTTTAGCAGCCCAGTTTCTTCGGTTGTCTCTGTGTGAAGCACTCTTCATATAGCCTCAGGTTCAGTTCTCACTTTCAAATGCTCTTCATTTATGCTCATTCTACTATCAGCTCATTTAATTTTTTTTTCTTTTTGACTTTGATCATATCACTTTATTTTAATTTATAATGCTTCTACTGTTTCTGATTCATAGAAATCCACTCCCACTTTAGGAGAACTTTATAAACGAAGTAATTTAATTAAATATGTAGTTTCACATAGTTTACGCTGTGAACTGTTTCACTGGGATCAAACTCAGGACCTTGTGCTTGCTAGGCAGGCACTGTGCCACTGAGCTAAATCCCCCACCCTCACTATGAACTGTTTCATTGAACAGTACCTCCGATTTTTATTCTTTGGCACTGATGTTTCCCCCATGATATGTGAAGTTTTAGATGTCCACTTTTTCCACTGTGGTAGAAATGAGGAAAACTCCTCTTTGCTTGCTGAGAATATATGTTCAAGGTATTCAGAAGCTGTCAATAAACTGGGGGTGGGCAAGGGGAGAAAACCACTTCTGAGAGTATCACCTACTTTTCTAGCTCCAGGTTTCATTAGGGAATAGCTATGCAACTTTAACGAGAAGCCAGAAGCCTGCATCCGCTTTCCTTTTGACTTCCTCTGCTATATGTAGTGGTTTAGTGATTCTGATTCTTTCTGAATCCTCACAGTCATGCTGAGGGTTCTCCCTAGGAAGACTCCTTACTGCTTTCTAGACCATTTGAATTAACTCAGACAAGAGAGAAAAGAGCAGCAAAGGAAATACACTAGGTAGAGGAAGGGTGAGTATCTTTCCTTAATTTTTCGTTATGCACATTTCATTCTAAACTCTTTGTTCATCTCTTTAAATCCCCAGTGTATTATTAAGAATTATTATTTACCCCATTTTTTGGAGAAGGAAAAGAAGACTTTGTCATAGTCTCTTAGGCTACTTCTGCAGACTACTATAAACTCAACAGATTTTTATTTTCTCCAAAGGGAGGCTGGCAAGTCTGAGGTCAAGGTACTGCCAGATTCTGTAGCTAGTGAAGGTCCACTTCCTGGATCACAGATGGGACCATGCCTACATTTGCACATAGCTCAAGGAATGATCAGGCTTTCCAGTTGTATTTTACATTAACAATCCCAATCCCAATCCCAATCCTGAGGCTGGAGCGGTTCCAAATCACCTCCCAAAGCTGTTTCTCCAAATACTGTCATATTTGGCTTAGGATTTCAATTTGAACGTGACAGGGCAGAAATATTCAGTCCATTGCACACACGTAGGTCAACTACATTGTTAGGTTCAAAGGAAGATTAACTAGTAGCATCTTAATTCTTTTGCCTGTGGAAGCAGCAATATAGATTACCTCAGCCATGGTAGAGCAGATTTTCATCCTTTGTATTCCTCTCTAGGTTTATGAGACCTCTACTAAGTTGTCTCTAGAAAGTCTGCACTGTGGACAGGGAACAGTTTTCTTATTTTCAAAGCCAAGAGATAGCCACTCACTTTGTATACTTAAAGATTTGTCTATCCAGATTCATCCATTTTATTTAAGTTCCTTCTCCATCAGTTGTAAGTGATGATATGATGGTAATATTTGCAATTGCCAGATGCTGTCACACTTTACTCTTCTGGCCATACTGGTCAATAGCATCTTCTTAGTCTCTCACCATTCCTTATATATCCTCTCTGGATTCATTCTGTGGGAAAAAATGGACAATCTAATTCTTTAATTGAATGTAATCTAAAAGATTTCAAAACTTCTCTGAGAAGAAAAGAATGTATAAGACAGATGTTGACATCTAAGACAAACTATTATGGAGATGGGAGAGTTTGGCCCAAAGGTTCTGAATTAGAGAACCACTTGATGAGTCCAAGTCTAGGAATCGGATGAGTAAAAAGTACTAGTGTCTTTAATGATACTTACTAATAAATATTCATAGGTTATTATTATGGGGAGAAAAAGAACATATAAAGAGGCAGCGTAAGGTGAAGGGAATGAGTCTGCAGTTTTGGTTCTGTCATTAGCTAACTCACTGTTCCTCCAGTCATTTACCTTCCTTTTGTAGAGAAAGACCTGCAGTAATTTGTGAGGCTCCTCCAAACTCTAAGAGAATGGGAATCTAAAAGTATCCCTCAAGCTAGAGTGTAGGAAAAGAGTAGCACAGCCAGACAGCAGATTTAACTGGAAGGAAGATAAGAGGATAAATGATTCCTGAACCAAAGAAAGGAAAGAACCCAATTCCCCTTGTTTTCTGAGATTTAAGGGAGAAAAAAATCTCTGAAGTCCTCGTTCAATATAAATTTGAGATCTGATTTTCATTTTATGGACATTTACCTATCCTGAAACGTGTTTCACCCAATATTTTAGGCATAAAAGTGCTAAAATGCTTTGCCTAATAAATAGAAGGTAGACAATACAGAGCTTTTCCTATTACATGTAGGGATCAAGGAAGAAATTTAGGGGGATTTCACTGGGCTGAGGGTTTAAAGAATAAGTCTTGGGGATCGTGAGCTGGTGCTTGAAATGGGCAGCACCCTAAAGACTGTGTGTAAAGGTTCCATGTGGTAAACAAAATTATAGACTCTTCCTTCCCAAGTCTTTTATAGTTTCCATAATAGAATAATAGAATAGAATAAGAATGAGGGAAGGGATCCTAAAGCATACAGAGGAGAAGGAGGAGACGCTGAGAAAATAACATCTGTAGATTCATGTTGATTCATTCCTTTGCCCTAAGTATCCTGAAGGACTAGAAAATAGTGGCACGATAGAGTTGAAGAAGAAAGACCTAATGTAGGTTGGGTAGCCAATCTGAAAAAGGAGTTATAAGCAGAGTTGGGAGTGGAGATAAGCAAGTGTGAAGGGCAGTGTGAGTGGAAAGAGCCAGAGTGGGAACCAACCTGGCACTTTTAAGGCAATGCTACCTTCAGAATTTGCTTCCCTGCCCTGAGAATGCCAGACATCACTAAGAAAGTATTAATAAAATCTGTTTTCTTTTTAACTACTTCTTTATTTACACAATTTTGTGTATAAGTGAACTCATTATATATAAAAAAATAACAAAACCAAAATACCTGGACCCTTCAGCAAATTTGCAGAAAGGAAATGCTGTTATCAGCTTGAAGTTTCACTCTTGTTCCAAGTGCTTTATCTGCTTGCTTATTTACAGAAATACCCCAAACACACATGTTCAAAATTATAGTTGACTAATAAAAATTCAGTCTTTTCACAGATCCCCCCAATATTACCAGGAATTAAGGGATGTTTACCATTCTGCCCATCTGAACTGAGAGATGACTTTTATCCACAGAGTCCCCTGGTGGGCATAAATAGATCCCCTCCTTTAGTTTCCATGCCTTTGGTATCCATCTTTCTGGATGTTTCTTCCTGTTTTAACAGTTTCCTATGAGGATTCTGACAAATGATCTGAAACCCGGTGCCTTAAAACATCAGAAATCTATTTTCTCAAAGTTCTAGAGACCAGAAATCCAAAGTCAAATTCATTGTGCTGTAGCAATTTGTCTGGGGGACTTTCCTTCTTTGGAGAATCTCAAAGAAAATCCATTTCCTTTCTTCTTTCAGCTTCTAATGGCTGTCACTTGACTCATGATTACAAAACTCCCATCTCTCCTCAGGGCTCACATTGCATTGTCTTCACACACATGAGATTAAATTTAAGGTCAACCCAGGTAATCCAAAATAAACACTGTATCCCAAATGCTAAATGTAATGGAAACTGCCAAGACCCTTTTTCCATTTAAGGTAGCATTTACAACTTCCAGAAACTATGTTCTGGTATTTTAAGGGGTACATTTTGCGTATGACATCTTTTACCTCACATTGCTCTATTGATCTGCTGTCCAGAGAGAATAATATTTCTCACTTTTATCTTTCTTACAAGGAGTTTCCTACAGAATAGCCCTCTCTTATTATAGAGTTATTTCCCTTTTATCAGGGACTTATGCATATGAAGTGAGTAACAAGGATAGGATAGAAGTCAAGCTGGATTTAAAGCCAATATTTCCTCTACTATTCTCCTAAGAGAAAAAGAAGGATGAGGAGGAGAAGGAGGTGAAGGAGGAGGAAGAGGGGAATAAAGAGGAGGAGGGGAAGGAGGAGGAGGAGAGGGAGGAGAAGAAGAAAAAAACGAAGGAGTTATTCTGTTATATAGTATTTTACTTCTTAGCCACAGTTTATGTTTTCTAGTACTTCAGTCACCTGAGGTCAACCATGGTACAAAAATATCAAATGGAAAACTGCAGAAATAATTCATACATTTCAAATAATTTTAGTGCAATATTTGTTGTAATGTTCTACTTTATTATCTGTTACTTTTGTTCATTTTTTACTGTGCCGAGTTTTTAAATAAAACTGCATCATTAAGTATGTGTGCATAGGGAAAAAAATAATAGATGTAAGCTTTGGTACATCTGCCGATTCAGATATCCGCTGAGGTTTTGGAATGTAGCCCTAGTCAAGAGGAAACTATTCTAATGCTTTGTCACGTACAACGACATTTTTCTGTCTGTGTTTGTCCTTCCCAGTACCAGACTTTGCTACATCCTTCAATTCATCAGAAACACACAAAAGAAGAGAGATCCTCTTTATTAATAGGGACATATATTTTATCACAGTGGAGACAGATTATTCCCTCTAGCTTACTATGCAAAAATAGAGTCCTGAATGACAAAACACCCTATTGAAACTCCATAGCAAAGACCTTCTGGAGACACCATTGTCCAAGTATGTTTGCTTTGGCTATGTCTTCCCACATATTTTGGGGGGTTAGTTATATTGTTTTGTTCATAAAAATTTGAAAGTTCCTCAAGTTCCTCAAGGGTATTCACTGAATGGGTACAAGCGTTTTAGAGTAAAATGATTACAAATATCCTGCAAATATAATTAAAACAGGGCCTTAACTATGTTTCAAAGTTTCATAAAAACTGTAGATGACCACATAAGCTTAGAAGATCTTGAGAAAAGATGCATAATCAGAAGTATACAAATACAAGGAAAACTATACAGTCACATATTAGAGATGAAAACCTTGATTAGCAATTAAAAATGTAGTCTGCACAAAATATATATCTTCTCTGTCTCCAGCAGCTCTTCTATGCCTTCACAGCGAGAGTTTGTTAATGTTCTCCGTGTGATTATCCTTAGTAGGCTGTGCATTGTGTATCTTCGCAGATATACTTCTACCAATCTCCCAATTATCTCCACATCTCAAGTTATAATTTTCCAAGAAGATCTGAATGTTCATCAGACCTATTAGTCAGAACTTTTATTGCAGTTCACCCCATGAACATCCGGATTGACTTCCTTTGAGACAAGTGCTCATTGAAGGACCAAACAACTGTGGAAGACAGGGCTCACATAGAACTAGCCAGGCCTCATAGATGCTTAAAGACAATTAGTAAGGAGTGAGAGGTGAGAACCTCATAGAAGGTATAACAGGGCAGGGCACATAGTTAAGCCTTAGGCTATGCAGAACACCTACTTATTCAGAGATCACATGCACCAGCCCCACAGTGCAGCATTCTGAGTTTACTATATAGCTCCCTTTCCCTCTTAGAGTGACAATGTAAGCTCAGTTGTATAACCAGATACATCAGGAGACTGGGATCTATGCACACACAGTCTGCTCCTGCCCAGAATGAGGTACCCTTGGAGAGAACTAGGTAATGTGTTAAACCTTTAACATGAGCGGAATGCTGTGTCAGCACTGAGCTAGACTCTCTCCTTGGTGCTGTTAGACTCACATGGCAAGGCTTCATTCTCATCATGTTTATTGCTCCAGCATTGCCTTAGGGGGTTATAAAAACTAGTAGAGGCCTGTGTAATTTTTCTGGCATGGCTAAGAGAATAGCCTTGAACTTGGAGGCTGATCTCTGAGTATAAAGTAGTAATGGGCTATCATTCACACCAGTCCTTCCTGGCTGCATTAAATAACACTTTGGTGTTTAGAGATAATTCACTATCTGCAGTGGCTGTATCAGAGGGGAGGGAGGAGTTCACTCAGTTTGACTGCAATTTCAAACACAAATGCAGTGAAGAATAGTCTTGCTGAGCCTACCGAAATTATTATTCTATACACAGCTGTTTTCATTTGGGTAAATGTTGGATCCTGTACTTAAAGAAGAAAGGGAAAAAAGTGACTGTGACCAGGGAGATGGTTTGTGTCTCAGAGTAATGGGGGTAAGGCACATTTTTTTCCTGTAATGAGATGACTTTTCCTGCAGGAGAAAATCGTATTTGAATATAGAAAAAAAATTGTGGATGTAATGTCCGGAGAGAGGCTTTGAAATGCAGTCATTCCATTTCAGAGAGACGCAACATTGGAATTCACAATCTTAAGATGGGGTGAAGTCTCTGAAGGTGGAAGGCTTTCCTGTCCTTGTGGAGCATCCACTGTGCCCCTGAGCACCAGGCCTGGGACCACCAGCCTCCCCTCTCTCCATTGTTCCACAGAAGCCTATTCTGATAAGGTAAAACAGCTTATTCTACTTAAGGTGAAAGAAGAGAAAGCAGATGTGCTGTGAGATCAATAAGTGAAGAATTTTCCTTCTTTGGCTCCCAGGATTTGTGACCAAGCAAAAATTATTATTAATGTATGATACGCATATAGGCAGTATAATAGTTTAATAATAATACTAATTACAATCGTAACTGTGCAATCACGTAGACTTTGATTTGAATCCCAGTCACACTTCCTACCTGAGAAAATCTCAGACTAATTACGTTAGCTGCCCTAATTTTGGTTCCTTCAGTTGTCAAAAAGCCATATTAATGTGTGCAAGCCACTGTGACAATTAAACCGGAAATGTCTATAAAGTACTTAGCACAGGGCCTGAAAGAAAATGGACATGACCTAGCTCAGCATGATTTCCCTCCTTTTTCTACTGTCCTCATTTTGAACCAGATTACTAGTGTCTTTACCCTGATGCCAACAGGGCCTTTTTTCCCCCCAAAGCTCTTCTGATGTTTTCCAGACATTTGACTGTGGCTTCTTGTTTTTACCACCTGATCCCATGCTCTCCATACTCACTTTGTCTGAGTAATGTATTCCAACATTTAGAGCTCACCTTTTAATTGGGATTCCTCAGATATGCACCTTTGATTTTTCTCCATCCATGAACAGATGAGATTTTTATAAGTGTGTTTAATTTTCCCTAACACCTTTCAGGGTTCTGCCACTGCATCTTTTAACGTTCTATTTAATTATGTATTTTATAAAAATGTTAAAGTATTTTTCTCATGCTAAACTGAAAGCTTTGTGAAGGACAAAATATTCATGGACTTTATCATGAGTAAACTCCTCTTACCATAGTCTCTAGGACTTAAAAGTTATTTGATAAGACCTGAGAGTTCAATAATAGTTCTGTTTCTTGTATGTTATTCGCAGAAAGAACATCAGTAAGCCTGACTCACCTGGAGTGATGCAGTATCTGTATAGCAAATGGTTATCTGGGTCAATACAAGTGGGCAAGATCCCAAAGAATACAACTGTTTCCCTGTGGTTGGTTTTTTAAATGTGCACTGCCTGAGTTTGAGCTGCTGTAAGGAATTGCCATAGACTGAGTAGTTTAAAGAGTAGAAATGTATTTTTCATAGTTGAGGAGACCACAAATCCAAGTTCAAAGCACTGGGAGATCCAGGGTGTAGAAAGAATCCTCTTTCTGGTTTTCAGGTATTTTTACATTGTGTCTTTACATGGTGGAAAGCAGAGAAACAGTGGTACCTCTCTTGTCTCTTCTTTTGAGGGAACTAATTCTATTCATAAGGGCTCCACCTTTCTGACCAAATAGTCTCTGAAATATACCTCTTCCCAGTACTGACACATCACAGGGTTAGGATTTCACATATGACATTTCCTCACATGGGAGGAGCCATGAACATTCAGGGTATAACATGTGTAAAACACAGAAGAGCCCACAAGGAGGGAGAGGGTATCTATGAGTCTGTTAGGAGCAGGCTAACTGTCCTGGCAGGACTCTTACAGGTTTTCTCAGCTCAACTTTGATTAGGTTTATGCATTTGATGAGACAGGGTCCAAAGGTCCCCATGAAGATTTAGCTTTCCTAGCAATGTAGAGTTGTTCTTAAGTAGGTATCTGAATTTCAAGCTCATATTTAACCACGAGCTTTAGCTTCTTCAATATCAAAAGAGACTTCACAGAATTTGACAAAGTTAATCATGAAAGGTCATACTCGTGGTGCAAAAACTTTCTACTTTATATACCCTTTGAAGAAGGGCTGGATATTATTGTTTTTATATGTCCGGTGCTAACGTGGTAACAATTCACATATTTTTGAAGGAATGAATTGCTCAACATAACCTGCTATTATGAGAATATAAGGGAAATGAGTTTGTTGGGTACTGGTTACAGATAGTCTTCATTTAATAACTTATTTAATTTATACAACAATTTCATTAAGGACAAACTCCTATTTATAGATAATGATACTGATCAAGTCTATCCTTTCTTTAACACAACATACAGCTGATCTGAAACTTCATGAATTCTAAGAAAGACAGTGACAGAATTCACAGTAAATCCTAATGTAGAAATTATACAAACAGTGATAGAGGAGCACAGGAAATGACACTTAAAATCTTCATGGATAAGAGAAAATTTCCCAAAGAAGTGATTTTATTCAGATACTGAAAAACTAAGAAGCAGATAACTGGACAATACGCAATGAAGGGGCTTTCCAGAAGAGAAAATAACTAATGTGAAGACTTGTTTTAGTCATTTGCCTGTCATAACTGAGATAGCCCTAGAATTTTGGTGTAGCTGTGTGGCAGAACTTAGGTGAACAATTATAGTAGATGAAGTTAGCAGGAACTAGATGATAAATAGTCTCATAAGTTTAAGGTCCAGATGATCCATTACAAACTTTTAAGCCACTGAAGGTACATAGATTCCTTTTTTAAATCACCACCATTATATCCAGTTATAACATAGAAAATGAATTGAGGAAGGACACAATGGATGAAGTGCCTGGAGAAGAGGAAGAAATCATCCCTTGGTAAGGGATAATAGTGATAATAGATGATGAGCAGCTATGGATGGGTACATGGATTCAATTTTAAATGTTCAGAAAGCATCAACAGATTGTGTAGTGGGTACCATTTTGTTTAAATTATACATAGATCACTGCATGGTTAAAAGAAGGAAAGTGATTTGACTAGAAGCGAAGGAACTTCAGATCGGATGGACTCCAAAGCTTGACCCTTCCCACCACATGATATCATCTTCCAAAGGCAGCTTCATCAGCCAGACTGTTGGAAACTGTAATCTCCCAGGAAGACCACCATTCTCCACAAAGCCACCAGAATCTTCTCCATATGGCAAGCAGGGTTTCCTCTGTCTCTTCCCTCAAATACCAGCTGTTGTGCAAGACTTCAAATTAATAAATGCAAACTATCTTAGCAAATCAATTTCAGAATGCTCACCCAGACACTTTGTTAAGCAGTTATTGATCAAGAGCAGAAATGTTAACATGCAAATCATGATTACCTGTGTCTCTTTTCCACATCATTTTCTACAAATAGACAGGGTTTTACTGTGTCTAAAAGAATTTAAAAATCCTCCTTGTTGGCCTCTCAAAGCAAGCACCTCTTTTTGTATTTGCTTTTTTCATTGACAAGAAGAAACAAATCTTTAAAAACATAATGAGTCAGGACATTCTCTCCATATTATGTAAGTGGCTCCACAGTACTCCAGAAGGTCCCATTTGAGGGTCATTACCTCTTTCAGCCCCTGGGGAAGCATTTTGCAAATAACTGCTTCCCCACTTTACAAAGATACCCTAGTGTTCCAGCTTGGGCCAAGACCAGAAAATAACTTCTGAACTGGGAAGATTTGGCTGATTAACTTTCCATTAAACGCTTCCCGACTCCATGCTGAAACTTCAGGTATCAAACTGAGAGCTGAGAAAAAAAAACAATCTGAATGCTTCACTGGTAATTAACATCACCAGGTGACAAATCAATACTACCTGGCTGTTTCCATAAACAATGATAACTGGGAGAACTAGCTTCCAGCGCTTAGCCCCCTGGTTATTTTTCTACAGCTACTATTTTTTTTTTAAGACAAAAAGATCAAGCAGGAGCTGGCTGGTTTTTCTCTATCTATAGGTGATCGTGATGCCTGAAGGTGCAAAAAAGCTCTTTTAGGGAAAAGGGCCTCAGATAAAAGGCAAACACATTATCACCTGGTATGTTAGAAAAAGTGTGAATTTGAGTGAATATATGTTTATATATATTTCAACTAGAGAGCTTGGTAAGAACGCAGATTCCAGAAATTCTGTTTCCAGAGTGTTCACAAGAAATCTCTGTAAGAGATTCTGGTGCATCCTTGAAGAATCAGTGCATGGTACCAAATAGTTGCATTCATCAGGTAGTTAGATCCAATTTAAGAAGCATTTATGTTGTAACAACTTAGTAGTTCTTCCCTAAGAAATGACACCACTGAAAGGTAATGTGCAGTGGTTGTGGGAAATGTGAATTACTTCAAGTTAGTAATTCATACAGTGTTTAATGTATTTAATATCATTACATTTTTCTAATAATTAAAAATGCCCTGCTGCATCTCTTGGAGATTGATGTAGCATGCCTTCATACACTCTTTGGGAATCATGGATATTGACTTTGACTCCAGAGTCTGTTTACTGGCAGAAAATGGTTCCATGCTTACCAATGAGGAATCGCCCACCCTTTTGAAGGGAGCAGGCATTTTTCTATTTCGTGCAACCCCACAGTGAGTTCTCAATGAAGACTATCGCCTCCATTTCTTCACACAGAAGTTTTAGAAGTAACTGGTCTGTAGTTACAGAGGTAGGAAGTGTGGGACTCATAATTGGGATTCAGGTCTTTTTTACACAGAAATCCACTCTTTTTCAGTGAAGGCCAACCAGGGTATGTTGAAAACACAGAACAATTACTACTTGTGCTTCGATATTTTTTTCAACATAGATAGCTGCGTAAAGAATGATATTCTGGGTCCAGGATTTAAAGCAGTGGTTCCGCCGCCTGCCTCGCAAGCACAAGGTCCCGAGTTCAATCCCTGGTACCAAAAAAAAAAAAGATATTCCCTGGAGAATTTGTGATTTTAACTTTAAATATATGCTAAAATTATATCTAGTAATGAAAATCAGTAATGGGGCGAACCATAAAATTCCATCTACACATTCAGAACAAAATTTATCCTTAACACCATTAGTCTACCACAGGAAAAAGAACGTGTTCTACTTAACGTCCTTGTTTCAAATTACAAAATATATAAAATTATTCAGAATTCCTTTGCAAATTTCAGTTCTGTGATGGTTAATCTTGTTTGGCAATTTCATTGGCTTGACAGATACCTAAGAGATTAAAGGGAAAAAAAAAAAAAAAAAAGGTTCCAAGTTTTAATCCACTTAACCGTTTACCCTGAGCCTCACTCTGGCAGCCCATTTGTTTAAGTTCTGATATCCTGGGCTGTGCTTGGGCAGCTGTCATTTCAACCAGCCGATTCTTGCATTGAATGAATTTGGTAAAAGTGTTGTTTTTATATTTCCTGTTATATCTTATAAAAATTTAACCAAAAAATATGCAATTTTTGGTCATCCTGTATTTAAATAATTGGACTGGTAAATGGCTATCTGGGTGGGTCATAGCAGTGTGAACTTCAGATCTATATGTAGTGCTCACCCTCTCCTTCTCAGGCTTCCCCCCTCTGCTTTGCTTCTTAGCTCCCCTGATGTGAGCAGCTTTTCTCCCACCATGCCCTTCTGCCAGGACATCGCTGCCTTCGAGCCAGACAATCATTTATCTATTAAAACCTCTGAAAACATGAGCCAAAATAAATCTTTTCTCCTTTACATTTTTTATGTCAGGTATTTTGTCCTAGCAATGAAAAAGATGATTAATAAAAAAGAGTGGAGTCAGGGAAGTCTGCTTGTTGCTCTGACTATACTTGACCATTTGGTGCAGAAGCCTTTGGAACTACTTTGCAAGGAGGCATTTAGAAGGGTTCGGAGATGGATGCACTATCAAGAAGCCCTAGAACGCTTCATACAGACCTTAGAGCATGATATTGGTGGGAGCTTAGAAGACCAAAGTGCTGATAGGAAGGAATGTGGGCCTAAAGACTGTGGTCAGGAGGTTTCAGATGTGAATGAGAACTCTGTGGTGATTAAACTACAAGTTATATATGCTAGCTTCGTCTACATTTTCTCTGTACCCTAAAACTTTGTGTGAGGTAATGAACTAAGTGATCCGGTAGAGAAAATTTCAAGGCAGCACAGTATTCAAGCCATGACAGTGGTACAGCTGGCTGCTTTTAACTAGATTAAAAGAATCACACTAAAACTCCCACTAAAAGTCCTACTAAAAATTCGTGTTTGCTTTAGACGAGACTGTGCAGACATTGAAGAAAAGTGTCTTAAGTCCTTCAATGTTGAACACAGGGCAGTCTGATTAGTAATCTGGCTTAGACTTTGACCTTTGACTCAACCATCCCCTCAGAGGCCCCTTGCAGTTGTGCCAGATGTGGTTCCCCATTCACCCCTCAATTTCAGAGCAAACTGGAACCTTCCATTCCCCTTCTGAGGAAAGAGTTAGATGGCTGCCGCTGAGGCAGAAAACCCTGGACCAGAAAATCTCCCTTTTAAAGAATGTTTCTAGCTTCTTCTGTACCCTGACCTCTTTCTGGAAAATTTTCATTTTTTATCCCTTATCACAAAAGACTGAGTATACTACTTTTCTTTGTCAATGGAGCTTGATTGGCTTTTAAAAAGCCATGGCTTGAAAAACTACAAAAGATCCTATTTCCTGCGAGGCCTTTCATGCAGTCTCACATGCGATTCACTCTTCCTAAGATCACCAAATGAACCTTTCATCCCTGTTAAAAACAATAAAGTTAAAACTTTACCACCTGCATATAAATACACATTTTCTTTATTATGGACATCATTGCATATATTTATTTTAAATATTTTGCTCATTAGGTCAAGATGAGACAGAGCAAAAAAAAAAAAAAAACAAAAAACAAAAGCTGTCATTTAAGGATATGAAGCAAGTTCTTCCTAAATCATTGCCCTAAAATATCAAGAAAAATCTCAGCTTTCTGCACTACAGATTTGTGAGAGGGCATGCCCACAGTTTTCTAGTATCTTTTAGTGATCTAAGCCTCTCTGTTTCATGGAATATACATTCTGGAAGATAATAGTCTTGCAACGACACAGAGGGTCGTTTCCCCAAATGTTTAGAAAAAACAACCTGCACAATAAAATCCTTTACTGTGGATGCCATAGAACAATGTGAACCTTAAAAAATATTAAAGTGTTTCTCTGCAAAAACTCATGGAACCACTTCCCACTGAATAGCTTGAATGACTGACATTCTACACCAAAGCAATCAAGAAACAAAGAAAAATAACATTTTCTATATGTCAGACACTCTGATATAATAACAACTAAAACTATGTTATATGCTTTTTCATCAAATCCTTCCAAATGTTTTTAAACATCTATAACTGTGCAGAATACATAGAAAGCACAGCAAAAATATAAAGTTTGGACCAACTTTCTTGCCTTGCATTAAAAGCTGTTTTTGAAATTTTTATCTCTGAGTACACAAATATAATGTGATAGTAGCACAGAAAACTGTGTTAAGTCATACATTTAGTGACTGGGTTTTTAATTGCCTTATTGCTTTTCTTTCTGATATTCCTTCTTCTCTGTCCACTTCATGAACCAGCACTGCTGCAGCTATTGCATGTCTTCACAGTGTGTAAGAGACTACTGCATACCTGACCACAATTTTTCCACTATATACATACAAAATGATACTGGAATACTCAAGAAAAATTACTACTGCAATCCTAGAAGTTGGGAGGCTGAGGCAGGAGGATCGCCACAAGTTCAAGACCAACCTGGGCTACATAGTGAGTCCAAGACCAACCTAAAGTACACAGTGAGACTCTGTCTCAAAAAAGAAAAGAAAAGAAAAGAAAAGAAAAACCTGTACTCTTGATTTTAGAGAAGACATTTTACAAAAATCCAAAATATTTATGCTGTCAAGTTGTAAGGGACTCAGTAAGTCCTACCACGGATATGAACAAGTTTTAGTAAAACGTGGACAAATTGATTTCAAGTACACTCTCCTTTTCAGGTGTGAACACAAATTATTAAGTCCACTATTGATGTTTAGCAATATTTAAGAGCTCTTTAAATGAGAGTTAATTTTTGAGTGATGAAACAATGCCTTGTGTTCTATTTTAATCTCCACATATTTTCTTGCTGAGTATTATGTGAAATGACACTGTTTTTTATTCAATGTTTCTTTAGGTTCAATAAAATATGTTACATAATCACAAATACATGCATATAATTATTTCATAGTTAATGAAAATAAAATCATATTTTATACAGTTCATGTTTATTTTGCTTGTCTCACTTTTGATATACTATGGAAATTCCTCCAAATCTAATTAGGATATCTCAAATTCATTTATTTTATCACCTAAATAATATTTCCCCTGAATTTATTATTCCCCTGTTGATAGGCATTCACTTTATCATTGTATTGTTTCCAGTATAAAAGTGTTGTAATAAATATCTTTACAAAGAAATCATTATATACTGCTATACTGCAGATTTATCTGTTTGTGATAGACTTCCAGAAATGAGATTTCCGGGTCAAGATGCATACTGCTATGGTTACAATGTATCCCCTCCCCTTTATATTTTGGTATTAAGATGGCACTAAGAGGTGAGATTATTAAGAGCTGATGAGGCTATGAGGGCTTTTCCCCGTTAATGGGATTAAGGTTCACTTAAAAGAGGCTTCTTCGCACAGTGTTCAGCTATCACCTGCCCTTCCATCTTCTGCCATATGGGGATAAAGTGTTTCTGCCCTCTGAGGATCAGAATAAAAGACAATGCCTTGAAAGTAGAGAATAGACAATTAGACAACAGATCTTCACCTTGGACTTCATAGCCACAAAAAATATGAGAAAATAAATTTCTGTCCTTTACAAGTTTCCCAGTCTGTGGTATTATGTTATAGCACCACATGTGGGTTAAGATATATGTGTGGTGTACAAGTTAATATATCTCACTGGTTTGCTTTCCTGAAAGGATAGAACAATTCTAACTTCTACTAGCAGCATAAGACAATAGTCTTTTTTTTCTGCAATCATTCCAGTAGTTGATAATTTTTCTGTTTAGTGAAGTCATTTTAAGATTTAAATAATTGTCAACATTTCCCTGATTTTTAAGACATTTCTCTATCTCTATCCTGTAAGTCTTTATGAGTGTTTTTAGAAATTTTTTATTAATATGTATTGTCCAATTTTTTGTTAGTCTTTCTAAAAGCTTATAAAACCTAATTATATATGATGTCTATAACATTTTTGTCATCAGGGACATATTTGTACCAAAACTTTGTCTGCTATCATTATTTATGAGAACTGTTGCCACACATCAATTGTTTTTGCCTTTAATTTTATGGTTCTAGGATATCCAAATATGATTACTTTCTATTACATATTCTTGCAAGATTTTAGTTGCTTTTATTTTCCTTATTATAGTGTTTATTCCATTTGACATTTATTTGATAGATATTAAAACACAGATTGAATTTTATTTTCATCCAGTATGTCAACCCCACTCACTAAATTTGTTAGTCTTTCCATTGTTTTGATTGAACTCTCAGTTTCACATACACCACTTTCTTATATAGAGAGAGATATGATCTGAATTTTCAGTCAGATTCTAGGGACCTACCAGTTGATCCTCTACCTACAGCATGCTTTCTTTACCACATAACGCTTGATATTGCATAGAGAAAGTAGTCCTCACTGGGCTTTCATTTCTCTTCCCAACTAACCTATCTATTCTCAGGTATTTATTCTGCTATGTAAGTACTAAGAAATTTTCACCCAGCCCTTCTTAGGAACCTCACTGTATAAACAATAAAGCCTTTCATAGATATCTGTTAACTCATGTGAATAAAGTAACACGTGAATGGTAAAATGATCCCAGCTCAATCTGATTTATACAGTTGCAAAGCAAAAGCATTGCACCATTCTACGTCTGTGCATAGTCCTCTTTGATGTTTATAAATTAAAAAATAGCTAAAGATTTTCAAATTTTAGAGATAAAAAGTGAAATGAGAAGGTGGGCTATTTGCATAAGATCATGTATGTCACTTGGGAAAATATCCTTTCATTCTTCATACAATATAAGGATCCAAAAATGGTTTTCATAGTTCTCCTATCCATAAACCAACACATATCTTTTCCCCGACTCACTGCATACTGTACTAATTCTCTAGAATCAGCATGAAAACACTTGTGCACCTTCATAAAAGCCAGAGCAGGCAGCTTTGAAATCTAAAAGTGAAGCAAAGTCTGTTTTCCAACAGGAAAAGAAATTAATTTAATATATGGCATTACCTTTACCAGGACACTCTTATTACCATTAGTCTGTATTCAGACAGTATACTGTTTTAACAGCAACAAGCTTTTCCTGACATACTGTTTGTATCAGAAGTCTTTGCATTGAAAGTAGGATCCAAGTAATAAACTAAGATTTGTTTAGCTCCAAATGGAAATTACAAATTCAGAACTTCTATACATTAGTCAACAAACACCTTGACAATATGCTTGTCCGCATCATCAAGACAAGTGACTGCATGGTGAGATTTGAGTAGAACAGTCCAAGCGAATGAGTGTTATTCCAACATAATTAATAAGGAGGTCTCTCTTCACTCTCAGAACCATCTCAGTCAAGATGACACATTAAGTTGACCTAGTCACAGAGACAGTTGAGGCATGGTGTGTCTTTTGGTAGTACACAGTTGATCTAGATTCTCCCTGGTGAGGGATACAATATTATTAGCTGAGTACTAAAGGGGAAGCACTCTAGAAAAACATAATCACCTATTAAATGCCATTGCCATTGGTAGAAACATTTTCTCTGAAAACAAAGGTGGTTCTAATTTTCAGAAAGTTTTTCCACCAAAATGGCCTATGTTCTAAAGAGAAGAGAAAAAAATGGAGATTGATCTACAGTTTCTATCCTCTGAAAACAAATATCTGAGGGTTCAATGTTCTTTTACAAATAAACTTTTCAAAGATTCCACGGTGATGAGACCATTTAAGTACAACTTAAATAGAAAGACACTGATGGATCTTATAAGAAAGCAAAATGATTCGCATTTACTCTTATTCCAACTCCTTTGATTTTTCATCAAGTTATCACATTCAGAAAATTGACAGACTGTTTTACGATCATAAACAAATATGCTACTGCTTAGGGTCATTTAAATGTATTTTTTTTCTTAGAAAAACATCACATAACATATAATTAGTCATTTTCAAGTGTGCAATCCCAGTAGTATTTTGTATTCTTGCTATGTTTCACAAATAACCTCTAAAATGCAACACATTTCATAATTCTCAAAGGAGACCCTGAACCCATTCATCAGTTATTCCTTGTGTTTCCCAGAGAAATATGACCAATAGAATTCACTGTAAGAAACTGGCTCACATTGTTATAGAATGGGAACAGTTATAGAACATGGTCTGCAAAGAGCAACCTGGAGACCCAGGAGAACAGATGGTGGATTTGCAGTAGGGTCCCAAAGGCCTGAGGTCCAGGAGAGCTTGTAGCATCCATTCCAGTCTGAGTTAGAAGACTTGGAGCAGACATTAGTGCCTGCTCCCCCTGACAGAGAAAACTGCGCCTTACTGAATCTTTTATCCTATTTATGCCTTTAACAGATTGTATGAGCCCTGTGGAATATTGTGTATGTGGTGGTGCAGTTGGTTTTCTTTGGTCTACTGCTTTAAATGTCACCTTTAGAGACATTCTCAGAATAATGTTTAACAACATACCTGGCTACCCCATGTCCCAGTAAAATTGATGAGGAAAATTAATGACTTGACTCCCATGAACACTTCGAAAAACCATTAAAGACTTTTGCACAAAAGAAAACATAAAGTATATGTATTTGTGACTGGCTTCTTAATTTTTTGAAAGTGCTTATTTCTTTTTAAAGTGAGTAAGAGTTCATGATATTTTATTTACTCATTTTTCCCTTAATAGATATTTGAGTTTTTCTGCCTTTTGGTGGTGGTGAAAAATGCCTTTATGAGCATCTCTTGTATGTTTTGGAGAGTATATACCAAAGAGTTGAATTATTAGGTGGTATAGAAATTCTAGATGTAAAAGTTTTGAAATTCTACCGAACTAGATTTTACAGCAGATATAACATTTTACCTTCTCATCAGCAACATATAACAGTTCCACTTTCATCTTTTTCTTGTCAACATATATTCTTCATTAAAAACAATAAAAGTTGGGGCGGGGATTTAGCTCAGTGGTTTCACCACCTGCTGCGCAAGCACAAGGTCCCAAGTTCGATCCCTGGTACCAAACAAAATTTTTTTTAAAAAGTCTTTCTAATAGACATGAAGCATTCTTCGTAGATTTTTATATAGCATCATGTTATCTGTGAAGAGTTTCACTTCTCATTTTTTAATGCAGCTGTTATTTATTTATTTTTAATTAATTGATTATTTTGTCTAATTGTTCTACATACCACTTTCTATAAACTGTTAAAAGGAAATGCTAAAGTGAGTATTTTTTTCTTATCCTTGATTGAAAAGAGAAAGATTTCACTCTTTTACTAACCCATATTAGGGTAGCTATGATTTTTTTCACAAATCCCCTTCATTGGGTTGAGAAAGTCCCCTTTTATTTCTAGTTTGGGCGTTTTTTTGTGTAAAAAAAAAAATGTTTGGTTCAATCAAACTTTTTTCTCCTAATAGGATTTTGGGTAGCAAGGAAAAGTCAATTCTAAGAGTCATGAATGATAAGCGGCACTGAAGTCATTTAATGACTGGATTAACCACAAAAGCGAAAATTAAAGGATGGATAGATTTACATTCAGAAAGATGGACTAGAAATGAGAATTACATTAGTTGTATAGGAGCAGAGTTATTAAACCCTCATAGGCATACATAAGCATAATTTAAGTGCAAGGAGATACCTTTTTTTCTCCTGTTTTTATTAACTCCCTGCATTATGCATAAAAATAATTATATGAAGGTGTTTCAGGAACATCCCAGCCTCAGTCCCAACTGACGGCCAGTATCAATTGCTGAGTAGGTGAAAGAAGAAGTTTCCTTGATGATTTATGCCCGAACTATCCTCTGTTGCTAACTGTGTGAAACTGATTAAAAATGAGCTGTGCTCAGTAAATACCCAAAACCATGAGGGATAAATAAACGATTATTGTTGCTTGAAGCCAGTGAGTTTCAGGGTATTCTGTTAAACAGTAGTAGATAAATGGAAAAGAAAAACAACAAAAAAAATCCTCCATAAATACAGCTCAGAAGCAGTGTGTACATAAGAAGGCTATATTGTGAAGAAGGAAGTGCATGTCATGTCAGGATAGGGGAGAGGTGTTTGTTCATGCAATTCATGCAGTAGGCATTAAATCTAACAGGCAGAAGGCTGGATCATGAAGCAAAAGAGACAAACTTGAGTACAAAATAGTTCTTGCTCCAAACAAAGCCACAAGCTGAGAAAGACAGACTATATGGAGCGAGCAGTGGTCCAGTGGTGGAGTACAAGAATGGTGCATGCCTAATGTTGGAAGCACAAAAGAGAAAGCGAGAAGTTCCTGTGTAGAGACAAGGTAAGGTAAAGTATTCAAACTTTAAAAAAGGTTTGCATTTTGAAACATGTAAAGAGGAATACTATCCAGTTCAAAAGAACTTCAGGTATATAAAAAGAAAAACTCAAGTATCAACTTACGTGATTCATCCTGGACCTATAAAAAGCCAGGGACATGGAAAGATGATGAGAAATGGCAAGGGACAAAATGCATGGCATTTTAAGGGATTTGGACTGTATAACGTGACAGAGGAAAATCACTGAGATGAGTAATATCATAACATATTAAACAGAGATCAAGGTAATCCTACCAGTGGCAGAATTTGAGTAGGAAAAGTATTTGCTTAGTGTCATTTCAGGACACAATATCTTCCTCAGCAGGTGATAAGGGAGATACAGTCCATGGAAGAGTTATTTGGAAAGGGATTGCTCATTCGCATCCATTATAATAGGGGCCTAAAGTTCATTAGATGAAAGCAACTCTAATTTTATATAAAATTATATTCTTTCTAGTCTCTTTTTCCTATCTCTATACTCTTCTCTACACACATTACCTCTAATTTAAAAAAAGAAAATTATTATTTGCATAACCTAACATAACAGAATAAACTTTCAAAGCAGAATGGAATGGTCATCACAAAGGGAAATACAAGTAAAGGCATTAGTAGATGTCTGTGATGAGTCACTGCACTGAGACTTGCAGACACAATTTCAAGAATTTCCAAAGTGATCTTGTTTCTATTACTATGAAATTACTTTTCTTCATCCTTTCTGGCAGTCGTCTTTGGCCAAAAGTCAAAAATTATCCTCACCCTTTTGGGTCACACTGCTCAATTCTTTCAATGTCAAAGTCTCCCATTAAAGCCCATGAACTAGTAGAAAAAAATAGGGATATGGCTTTCAAATAAACAACAGATTTGCCTGGATGCTTCCCCAAAGGGCTGAAAAATATGCTCCTCATGTGAGGTGCTACAATTGGAGCACCATGGACTGTATACAATATTACTACTAATGTTCTTTTGTATATATTTGCTATCAATAATATTATTAGCAGTAGTAGCCATGTTTCATCAGGCACTATGTGCCAGCAAAGGATTTTAGCCTGTTATACTGCTAATTCATTTAATCCGCACAGTAAGGGCTTCCTGTTGGGCTGCTTCCTGTTGGGCTGCTCCCTCTTGGAATGAAGCCACCATGATAGGAAGAGGCTCAAGCCACAGGCAGTCGCAGGTGCGGATTCCTGTCAATACTCAGCAAAGGCCCAGCAAGCAAATAGTATCAGACTCTAGGAACGGACCGTGCACCGATGAGCCTTCAGACCACATCAGCCTCTCCGCTTGACTCTTCCAGGTAAAGCCTTAAAATTCTCAGACCAGAGTTCTGGTGTCTCTGCTGTACCCTGTCTAAATTCTTGACCCACAGAAACAAAGCAAGGGTTTCTGAGTACTTTTCTGTGCAGAAATAAGGCAACTGATCCAGTAATAAAACAAGTAACTATTATTACCATATTAGGATAAGGGCATTTTATTTTAATTATTTGTTGAAAATTCTGCTTTCTCCGATAAGCTTCCTTTGGAACAACCCGAAATATTATTTATGCTTTGCATGTTCTACTCTAAAGACTAGCCCGAGCACTAGTCTCAAGCAATGACTCTTTGTTCAGTGAAAAGAGAATAAACCCTGTAAACGGAGAATAGAGAAAGTCATTCTCTTAAGCATGCGTTTCCCCTCTTTATCCAATTCCCTTTACAGACAGTCAGTGTTCACATCAGCAAGCCAGCTAAACAGTTCATTTATTACAGAAAATGAGGCCTGTGAAAATTACATAAAGAAAGTGAACTACAGTCTGGAGCCGATTTAAGAGGTATTTTTGTAGGAAGACTGTTGAGCCAAAAGTACTTTTCCAACAACTACTGAGACAGAAGAATGTTCCGTTTTTCCCCAACATTATTTTTATCAATGGCAGTCTCTTAAACCAATGCTTCCTAGGCATGAAAAAGCCCAGAATCTTTCCTATTCTTAAACTTCATGTCCAATGCCTTAGTGCCCTCTCAAATACTGTGAGCTACTTCCTGGTTCTATGTACAGAGAATACAGAAGCAAGCACCTCTAAGCCAACTGGAATTCTCTCAGTTCCCTACTACTGTGTCTTGCCAGGTTTCTTCTGTTTGTGCTTTAAATGTGCTATGTGGCCCTGGAATGCTGTCCAATAGAAATCTGCCCTGATCTATTATATACACTGACCTAAAGTAGATGAGAGCTTATAAGATCGTAGACCCCTAAGGTCACCCATAGACATAGGATATACTCTTCCAGTCTTTGTCATTGGTGACCTCACCACACTGAAGTTTAAAGCAGCAACATTTAGCATTGAATGAAAAATGTTTTTAAATGTTCAATTCATAGTATTACAAAGCTGACCAATATCACGATCTCAGTTTCAGGGAAAGAGTCTGGCTTGGACCCAATGATGAGTTAAGATTTACAATGAATTTCCAGATTGTTGAATAGAAGTCAGGTAGCAGAGACCCATAAATGTTGCCTAATTTGATATACAATGGAATATTAGTACAGTGACCGTAGTACAACATTCTCACTGTTCAGTGAGATTGGCTGAGTGAACTCCTCTTGTGTTTTGTCCAGGTAAGAGGTATTAGAGATTTTAAAGTATTTATAGCTCTCAATCCTCATGAGGTGAAGGTGGCAGTGGCCAATTGCACAATGTTCTTATAGGTATTAGGATTTCTTCTTCTCACTCTTATTCCTTCTTTTCTTCTTCCTTATGTTCTCCTGCCTCCTGACTATCATTATCATCATTAACATTTACTGAGCTCTTACTGCTGTCAAGTACATTGTGAATACTTCACATGGAATTTAATCTTCACAAAACCAATATAGAAAAACATATTATAATTGTTGCATTTTACAGATAAAGTCAGTGAAGCATGGCATACTTAAATACCATCCGAAGTTTCCAAGATAGTAATGTTGGGGCCTGGAGTTGAAGTCAGGCAAGTATCAGCCTACACTCCAGCAAACTGTATCCTTGTAGGTGGTGATTACTATATAAGCAATTAAGGTGATGTCAGGAGATGCTCTGTGTCTGATATTCAAAGGAATTATTTTTGACTCTGAAAAAAGGAATCCATCTCTGTCTTTCAAATTCCATTTTACATTACCATTTCTAAACTTCCACTAGGATTCATCAATTCCGAAGCTTTCTCCTCATCCTTTGAGATTATTACTAGGGACTTAGTATTTATGCTAAATCATCTGTTCTCACTATATTTATTTGCTTTCTAGCCACAACTATGCTAAATTATGTTTGAAGAAAAACACCTTATACACACTTCATGTTATGGAGCCCAGCATATAGTAAGCACTTAACAGAAACCTGTTGACAGATTCCCTGTGGATTGATAAAATGAAGAGTTTCCAGCAATAGGATACATTACCAAGAAGATGCCACCAAATTCCTTTGCAAAGAGATATTTGTAAATAGAATTTATTCTCAGCCATTTCAGGTAGTTTAGTGTGCACTTCCTTAAAGTGAAAGGAATAACCTGCAAAACTTTCTTGTAAGCGTATGAATTGATGCCTTAGGAAACTGTCTTTCTAAACTACTGTGTCTTTTCCCTTGAAGTGATTTGTAGCATTAAGAAGACAGATAATCTTACCCTTTTGCCTATTGTAATTCTTTTGAAAGATCATAAGTTTGGGGGTCAGTTTGCTATGTTAATTTTGACTCCTAATCTAATATCTGGATGCTTTTGTTCAGTTTTTACCTTTGAGAGCCACAGTTTCTTTATTTGCAAAATGGATCCAATGACAGCTACTCTCTTGTCGGCTTTGTGTCCTTGCAACAAATACCTGAGACAAATGCCTGAAAGGAGGAGATGTTTCTTTTGACTCATGGCTTTGTAAATTTCACTTCATGGTTGACTGGCTCCATAGTAAAAACTTTACGGCAGAAGGTGGAGAGACACTGCTCACCTCATTACAGTTGGGCAACAGGGAGAGTAAGGTAGGGCCCTAGAGGACAGGGCCAAGGACTGGTAATTCCCTTCATGACATATGCCTCCAGTTGGATTGATCCATTGATGAGGTTAGCGCCCTGGTGATCTAATCGCTTTTATGCCTCACCTCTGAACACTGGAGATCCATTCCTCAGCACAAGAGTACTTGGGTACACTTCATACTTAAACCACAACAGTTACCTTATAGATTTGTTCTCAGAAAATGAGGAGATTTCTAAGTTAATGCCACATCTGAAGAAACACAAACGCTAAACAAATATTAGTGCCATTTTCTTTCCTCCTAACTTAACTCTTCCCAAAATAAGGTCATTCCACAAGTTGTTTAATTTCAGCAGAAAATGGCCATTTATCATGAGTTAGTTTGTAAATATGTACTAAAATGTGAAATTTTTATAATACAAAGCTCAGCAAAATAATGGGAAAATAAATAAATTAAAAGTATCAAATCTAGGGATTGAAATGATCCAATAAACCCCACAAAAAAACCAATCCATATAATGCTTTGAAGTGATAAAAAATTTTAAGAGCATTCAGATCATAAATTATTTCAAGAAAGGAGTAGCTGAAGTATGGTGGCCATTGATGGCAGGACCTCAGAGAGACGAGGAATCCCCAGATAGTAGCACAAACTATGAACAGCAAATGTGGTAACTAGAAGAACTTTTAGTATTTACATGAATTAGTGTGTTATGGTTTGTGTCTTGATGTCTCCCCAAAGCCTCGTGTGGTCACAGGCTTTTGCAGAGGTGGCTGGATCTAGAGTGTGAAGCTGGGATTGATTGATGGTGCAAAGCTAAGCTCAAGGGCATTAGGATTATGCATGTGAGTGCTACTCTCCCTAAGTAGTCTGAATAAGATAAAAGGGGCATAAAGACACTGTTAAAGTCCTTTGCTTGCTTGTTTTAGCTGCTGCCATGAACTGTTGCCCCTCTGCCACTCTGGCTTGAAGCCAGTCGATTATGGACTGAAACCTCTCTGAACCATAAGCTAAATAAGCCCTTTTCCCTTTAACTTTGGGTGTGGGGTATTTTGTCTCAGCAATGATAAAAAGTTACTAACACAGTGTAGTAGCAAATAAGGGCATTAATCACTACTAGCATATTTAAACTTTGAAAGATTACAAAGGGAAATAAAGAATGATGTGTAATTTACATATTAACATTGATATAAGTATTTATTCCATTTGAATGGCTTTTAATGAAGATCAGGACTAGGACAAACTAAAAATCATAAGCCATTTCAGGGTAAGATATGTTTACCACATAACCTTAATGAAAATGTTTTGATAATAACAGGGAAAATACAGTGGTTCTATCTGAATATCAATACTACTATGTTGAGTGAAATAATAGCAATTTTAAAACTCTTTATGAGTTTCTATTCTTCAGATTAGATTCCTCCCCTAAAATAATTTTTTATATTTTCAATTATTCCACAGAGTCAGAGTGGAACTGGTGGAGGGGAAAGTGGGTTAAAAATAATAAAGGAGTGATATGCAAATATGCCAATTCTTCAAAATTAGTGTAATTCTTATGTATTGCAAACATACACTAATAGAATTTTTAAAGTATCTTTACTTGATTAGAGAAAAAAAATTCAGTAAAATTCATGGTGAAAACTTTGGTTTTCAGGATGGCCTGATTCTAAAGTAAAGTAGTAGGTTTTATTAATATATACCTAAACTATATCTTTTAAGGATCACAAACACTGTACTAGTGTAAAATGTAAACTAATCCTATGCATTGTGTGAGTGTGTGCACACACATAAATACACTTACCATTTATTTTCAACACAGTATCTTATAAGAGAAAAACTCACTTTAACATTATAGAACTTATGAAAGAACTCCATTCAGAATTCATCGACCTCCTAGACGAAGGAAGAATTCCAAACACTGTCACGTTAGAATAATAAATTCTGAAAAACTGCATCGTTTTCATATGTAACAGATCATTAATGCTACAGATTCTTATACATATTTAACACATGTATTTCATTTGGTGACTACGTAAATTAAAACCTTTTAAAGCTTCACATTTGCAATGCTTCTCTAATAGGTATTTGATAACAATTATAAATTTAACTTGTATACCCAGAAAAATTATGCAAAGTTCAATTTTCATTAATAAAGACAATATAGTACATAGACAACATCCAGCTGGATTTAATTGCACTTGATTTAGTTACTAAAATTCATCTGAAATAAGTGATAATTTAATATCTGTAGTATTAATTCTAAACTCAAATGATACACAAATTAAAGACTTTTCAGACAGCTAATTACCTCAGTTTGAAATGCAGAATTAATTTCACTTTTAAACACTTGTTTAACTTGCATTATTACACATTTTTAATGTGGCTATTTCTTCATTTATGTAATGATTCTTTGTGGTTACATAGGTCAAAACCATGGATTAACACAGATACTGCAGTTGTAAGTACTTGACATGATTCACAGAAAAATGGCTAATGAAACAGAATGTCTAAAACCATATCATGTGTGCTTCTACAGAAGACTAGGTTCTCTGAAATAGGGAGCTATGTTGCCATGAAATAATTACATCCTCAGTAGCTGCCACATAATGGGTGCTTTCTGTATATAGTAAACATAAACACTGACCTCATTCTTAGGGGAACTGGCTAGTCAGTGGTTAATACACCTCAATTATCTATCTGTGAAATTTTAAACCAATCATTTCACAAATAAATATTTCTTGGTGAAGATAAGGAGAGGGTACCTGGAATAAAATACATTATAATAAATATGATGAGACACATATTATATAAATAGACAATGGCAAGACCATATATTTCTCTGACCTAGAGTGGATGTCAATTAGCCCAGAAAACCACCCAATTATCCCCATTATCCATAGCTAGCAGAAAGTGAGCCAGGCATCTATCTACAAGGCAGACTTGTGAGAAATCAGACCACTATGTCCAGCAAAAAATCCAAGAAGCTAAGCTATACTCCGGTTAAAATAAGCCACAAATGCTAACACTTGATTAATAATTGCCATATTCTTTTTGTCAGTTTCAACAGAAAACTAACAAGAGCAGGCCAAATATGCACTCCTAATCAATCACATACCATCCAGAATTCCAGACAGTGCACCTCCACCTCCCCAAGCCAGCAGCCTCCACTTAGTTTTCCCATGGCTCTGCCTGCCTTTGAATCTCAACTAAACTCATGTGACATTGGTTGCCTCCTTTTTTATAACAAGTTCTGAATAAATAGCCTTTATTCTCCTTGGGGTGGCCTGTGTATTTCCACCAAGGAAGAGTGGTGAATTTATGTGTTAAATCTGTCTTTATATAATGTTTGTATATTAGAAATGTTCTAACGAGTTCATAAACTTCCTTAACCACAAAATACAAATGTTTTTTAGTAAGAAGAAATGTACCCTTTATATTAACATATGCAAATTCTCTGGGTGTGTGATTGTGTAAATAGAAATAGAAGTTTGGGCTACACCTGGAAAGACTTGGAGAGACTGTGTATTGAATTTGTAGGTGGAGTATTACCTGGCCTAGGTGAAAACCACCTTAAAATCGTGCATATGTCACTTTGTAGTGTTGGAAATCAGTACTTACTACTCAAAATGTGGCACCTTGGTGTCTGAGGAAAGAGCAGAAGCTGGAAGTTTTCTCTATATTCTCCCATTCTTCTCCCCTTAAATAGGTCATACATGAATTCTCTAACCTTCCTCCAAAGTGGAAGGTAAGACTTTCATTCTAGAGCAGGTTTTCCAGTACCTGGAAGAAAGGGAACTCACACAGTGACACAATGAAGAAGCTGAAACAAACACGTGTTGCTTAGTTATCCTACTTTATTACCATTAGATCATAGATAGCTCCCTGTCCCCCAACCACAATTCTGTAACAGTACTTTCCATAAAATATAAAGATTCTTCAATTTTTATTCTTCATTTTCAAAGAGTCCCATGTCACATAAAACTTAGATGAAATAAGTTTCTATGCTTATTTCTTGATAATACGTTTTTATTATGGGAATCTCAGCTTTAAATCTCGTGATAATTGAGAAAACTTTTCTCCCCTACAGTTGTTTTCATTCTAATTTAGGAACAAACATGAACAAGCTCTTATTATCTTGCACTTCTTGACAACATCCAAGTTTGAAATGTATATGCATGCCAATATTTTATTTTATGCATTTTTAAAATTTTTCTTCATTTTAAATTTTATTTTTGTTAGTCAATATTGGCAGTAGATAATCATTACATTCAATGTGGTGAGTTGGCACATGCCATGTATCTAATAATTTTTACTGAAAGGAAGAACCTTTATACCAAAGATTATACACACTTAGAGTTCATGCATATAAAGTTTGAAAACTGTGCTATGCAATATTGTGGCTATTTAAGTCCATTATCTTTGGGTCTCATGCATTTCTGCAGCATTAGAGACAAATGAAATAAAACTGAAACAAATAGGATGCTCATGATATGTGCAGTACTGTGAAATATAAGATCCTTTTGCTCTTATCCAAGAGTGTTAACATTTTTAATTAGTGTCCCCGAATTTCTGGCAGGTAAGTTGCTAGCATATCTGTAATACCAAAATCTCAGACTCTTCCAGATGTTGACAATAGTAATTAGTCACCTGTGCTTATTAAAGTTAAATTTTGATCTATTTAAATTAAATTTGAAACTCTTTCTCAGAACTACCATGCATATTTCAGCTGCTCAATAGTCACTTAGGGATAATGGTTACTGTATTATAGAGCACAGGACATACCTACAAAACTTAGAGCACATATATACAATCTTTCCATCATCATGGAGACTTGTCTTGGACAGAGATATTTTACATATGGAAAACTAGTCTAAAGTAGAGAAAAAAATCAGAAGTGATGTACCTTGATGTGAGACAAATTCTTTTATTGGTACATTTTAGGTTTACAATATGTTTACATTTATCATTGGGTGCTTGTACCTGTACGTAACGTATCTTGGTTCTTATTTTTTCCCCTTCCTCTGCCCCCCCCATCCTCTCCACCCTTCTCTATTTGCAAAGACTTTGATTCCATTTTTTTTCCTTGTCTCATATTTTTTCTTTTCCCTTCTTTCCTTTCCCCTACCCCTCCCAATTCCCCTATTCCTTTAGACCTTTTCTTCCTATTACATTATCAATTATACATTTTTAAATTACAATATTAAAATTTAGAGGACATTACCACAGATTTTACAGAATTTAAAATGATATAGAAAGTATATTACAAAAATCCTTTTTGAAATAAATTTGACAACTTCTCAGAAGTACTTTGGAAGACAAATTAATGAAACTGACTCTGGAGGAAATATAAAATTTGATTATCACCTAGTAAAGAAGGTATATTCCTAGCTTGAAAACCTACCTATATGAGAACACCAGGCTCATATACATTTTAACTGTTGAATTATGTCAAACATTTAAAACAGAAAAAAGAAGGAACACATCTCCCCTCATTTTAAGAAATCAACATTGTGCTAATAAAGATAAAGATAATAGAAGAAAAAACACATAGAGAAAAATTTGTTTAACAAAACATACTATTAGAAGTCAGATCTGGCAGTATGTAGAAAGTGGTTTTATTATAGGGATAGCAGTGTTGGTTCAGCATTGGAAGATCCACCCCCAAAAGTCATCATTTTAACAGAGGAAAGGAAAAAGCCATATGATCCTG
>NW_004624767.1:5391751-5493229 GCF_000247695.1 Heterocephalus glaber | reverse complement strand
AAAAATTAACCTCAACCCTTTACTTCCATACATAAAAATAACTTGAAAGGATCTATGAACCTAAATATAAAAGACTAAAACTATAAAACTTTAAGAAGAAATTATAAGGGAAAACGTTTATGAATTTAGGGTAGGCAAGAATTTCCTAAGATACAAAAAACATGATGTATAAAAGAAAAAAATTGATAAATGAGATTCCAGCAAAATTTAGAACTTTAAATGACATCGTTAAAATGAAAAGTAGTCCTTAAACAGACCATATTTATAATACATATAACCTATGGCCAGAACATATAAAGAACTCTTACAGCTCATTAATAGACAACCCAATTAAAAAGTGGACACAAGAAGATGATAGCCAGTAAAGCACAAGGAAAGGTGTGTAACACTAGAATCAGATAAATACTAATCAGTACAATAACAAGATTGCCTTATATACTCATTGGGGAGATGAAATTAAAAGTTGTAAAAGAACAGATGTCAGCTGAGGTGTGAACCAGTTAGGCTGTTTGAATACTTCTAATGTGAATGTAAAATGATAAAACCATTTTGGAAAACAATATAGAAATTACTTGTATGACTGTTAAGAACCAACAGTTCTGTTCTTAAGTTTTTACTTAAGAGGAATGAAAACACATGTTCATAATAGATTTGTACACAAGTTGACTAGACCTTATCTGAAATTCCCGGGACCAGAAGTATTTCAGATTTTTGTTTGAAATCTACTTGATTTGCAAAGAGGATAGCTTCTCCTGCTTTTTGGGGGGGTTCCTGTCACATGGAGTATTGTTTTCCAGCCTTTAACTTTCAGTCTATGAGGTTTTTTTTGAATTAAGTGTGTTTTTTGCATGCAGCATATTGTTGGATCTTGCTTCTTGACCCATTCTGCCAGTCTATTTCATTTGAATGGTGAACTGAGAGCATTAACATTGATAGTTATAACTGATACATGTTGACTTATCATTGTCATGACTTTTACTTTTTGTTAGATTTTTCCCCCTTTCCATTTAATTTCTTTTTGCACCCAACAGATTCATTCTGCTGGCCTTCCTGGGGTTGTGATCCTTGTTGTGTTTTCCTAAGATATTGTCTAAAATTTTTTGGAGTGGTATTCATGAAGTTCCTAAGGTGCTCTTTGTCATGAAAGTATCTTATTTCTCCATCAATTTTGAAAGATAGTTTTGCAGGGTTCATTAATCTGGGTTGGAGTCTGTTTTCATTTAGGGCTTGAAATACATAACTCCAAGCTCTTCTTGCCTTGAGAGTTTGCATTGAGAAGTCTGCTGTGATTCTGATGGATTTTCCTTTGTATGTGATTTGTTTCTTTTCTCTAACTGCTTGTAGAATTTTGTTCTTCTGTTGTGTTTCTGGAATCCTAACTATTATATGCCTATGTGTAGTTTTTTTTTTTATCAAAGCTAGTTGGAGTCCTATATGCCTCACTTATCTGTACGTGAAGTTCTTTTCCCTTGCTCGGGAAGTTTTATGCCATCACTTCTGTGAAAAGTTTTTTATGTCATCTGCTCCCTCTCCTGTTTCTTCATTAACTCTGATCAGTCTTGTGTTATTCTTCTTTGCATCATCTAATAGCTGCTGGATTGATTTCTCATGGTCTCTTACAATTTTAAAGAAAATTTTCTTTTCCTGGTCACTAATTGCAATCTTATCTTCTATATCTGAAATTCTGTCCTCCATTGGCTCATTCTGCTGTGTAAGCTTTCAGTGGAATTTTTAATCTCCTGGAAATCTGTTTGTATTTGTTTTGTGGATTCCATTTGTTTCCTATGTTGGGATTCCATCATATTCCTCAGCTCCTCTATTTTTTTTATCTATGTCCTCTCTAGATTTATTAATCATGTCATGCACTATGGGCACAATCTCTGCTGTTATTTGAGAAATTATTTCTAATTTCATTTTTTCCAGATCCTCTCTTGTTGCCAGTTCAGGGAGTCCAGGTTGTTGTGTATCAGATTGTTACATCTTGTTTCCCTTTGGGGTTGCTCTAGGTGATCTGGAAGTCTGGTTTTGAGGCTTGTTTATCTGTCTTCTCATTTTAACATGGGGGGGGATGCTGTTGGTGCCCCACACACACATATCTCACCTTCTCTGCCCTGGGAGCAGTGCTGTGGCAACCCGGGAGCCTCCTCCTGGGTGCTGGGATTGCCTCACCTACTCTGCCCTGGGAGTGGTGCTATGGTGGCCTGTGACCCTCCTCTGGGGCACTAGGATTGGCTCACCTTCTCTCCACTGGGAGCAGTGCTATGTCGGTCCACTCATTTATGATTATTTAGATCCTTTCTCTATCATTTCATATATCTAGCAGGTTTGGGAGTTTCATCTCTTCCCCCTATATCATTTTGGAGTTCTTCCACCAAGATTACTGGTCAGAGGGTCTCCTTGTGTAGTTCAAACTGGCCTCCCTTGATGTGAGATTCTGAGTGTTACTTAGGCATGAAAGGGTTTACTGTACTGATATTAATAAGATCTCTTGATAAATGTTTAGGTAACATATCCTTTCAGTGGTTAAAAAATAGTGAATGTGTATGTAAAATATGTGTATTTATTTCATGTAATTTTGCAGGAACATCTTTGGACAAACATATGACAATAGATTTAATGATAAAGGTTATGGTTTAGATCTAAAATGTCCCCCAAATTCTCATGTGTTTGAAAGGTTAGATAAGGGGGGGGTCACTGTGCTCATCAGCAGATTGGTTCACTATCCAATAACAACTGACTTGCTCTTAAGAGGGGGGCCTGGTTGAAGGTAGGTCACTGAGGGTGTGCTCTAGAAGGGCATATTCTTGTCCTCAGCTCCTCCCTTCTTTTTCTGCTTCCTAGCTGCCAAGGATGAGAAGCTTCCTTCTGTGTGCCCTTCTAACATATGTTTCTGCCTTGGAATCAGCTAACCATGGACTGAACCCACCGAAAACTGTGTGATGAATAAACTTCCCCTCCTTTAAATTGTGTGTGCTGGGTATTCTGTTTCAGCAATGGGAAAATGGATAAGAGAATATGAATGCTGGATTTGTGTGTTTATTTCTGTAATTTTTATTAGAAAGGAGTTTAATAATGTCTATAGTTCACTAAGATGTTAGTAAAATAATATGGGTTGGTTTGTATGTACAGGGATGTGCAAGTATATCTGTGATAAAACAAGTATAAGAAAATACTGATAATATATTTTAGGTGGATTCAGGTTTTTATGTGTAAAAAATTTTAACTTTATATACAATTGCATTACAGTATTTTTAAATAAAATATTAGGATAATGTTCTTGTAAAGCAGCAATAGAAAATATAACCATCTAGTAATAAATCCAAAAGAATTATTTGCAAGTAACATATTTATTGACTATATATTAACATTCATTGAAACATACATCACAAAATGTCAGTAAAATAATTACATCAATAACATAGTAATTCTTCCCAAGTTATATATAATAGTAATGGAATTTTTTTTTTTTTGGCACTGGGGATCAAACTTGGGACCTTGTGCTTGCAAGGCAGGCAGTGGCACCACAGTGCTAAATCGCTGGCCCAGTAATGGAAATTTCTAAAAATACAAAAGATTTTACTGAAGAAAATATAAACTGACTTTGAAATACAGATGAAAAGTAAATCATGAATAATAATTTTAGTGTACCATTTATTAAATCAGTACTATTATCCAGGTCACACACACACACGTGCATGCATGTGCACACATGGTCTCATTTAATGCACATTACAACTCAGTGAGTTAGGCACTGTTACTTATCCTAATTCTATGCTATGGGACATGTGTTAGTAAGTAGCAGTGCATTTTCCAGCAAAACACTCATCTGCTACTAAATGTAATAATGATTAATGCAGCGTTATTCAATAGTCATTCAATGAAAATCATATATAACTTTAACAGTAGATAGATAGATAAATAATTCCAAGTGGGTTGTACAACCTGATACTTTGAGATAAAAGGGCTAATGTAAAATTATAGGTATCAATCAAGATAATTCTCTAAAACATAATGTGAAGTTGAGAAGAAAAGCATATTGCAAATGGATGAACACAGTATGATATTAATGTAAATTTTTGAAAGCTACAATGCACTATTGCAGCTTGGTTTTTTAAAGCAGACTATCCATGTTCAAACACCAACAAAGTCACTTACTAGCTTGGCAAGAGCATCAGATATTGGAAACATGGATTAGTTTGCTAAGGTTGCCATAACTAAAGACTGTGTAGCTAATAACACAGAAATTTACTTTAGTACACTTTTGAATGCTCAAATCCCCAAATAAATTCTTCAGCAGGCTGATTTCTCTCCTCACTTACAGGCATGATTCTTTGTGTGATCTCTCAAGCTTTTTCTCCATGAATACTTTCCTGTTGTCTTTATTTATAAGAATACCAGTCAACAGGTACAGAGTTCCACCTTTATTAACTCATTTAATCTATTTTTTTTGTTTTCACTGGTACCTGTTTGTGATGCATAATGAATTCACTCGTTGTGAGTAGTAGTTGGTACGTGTAGAGTACATGACATCTTAATTCTTTTTACATCCATTTCTCCTTCTCTCTTTCCCCTCCCAACATCTCTTGGTCCCCTTTCCATTTTCCTATTGTCTATCTTATATTTTGCTCTTTAATTTATTTATACTAGCTTCTTTAAAGACCCTATCCCCAAATACATTCATCCTGGAGGCTGAGGCTTCAGCATAGGAATTTTGAGAGAACACAATTCAATACATAGCACATGTTGGTCAAGCAGGCCATACTGATGGGAATGGCTCAGCTTTGATTTTCAGAGTCTTCTATATGTTCATAAAATACACCTGAGCTTGAGACATAGCTTACTTCCAGATTTATTTCATTATTCAAGCTTGATTACTTTTTTTTTTTTTTGGTACCGGGGATCAAACTTGGGACCTTGCGTCTGCAAGGCAGGCAGTGGAACCACTGAACTAAATCCCTGGTCCTCTAAGATTACCTTTTATATGCCCTTGGCCTATGCCCCCTTCAAAAAATTAGGTGATTGATTGAAACCATTGGATTGGAAATGAAAAAGAATTCCCTACATTAAAGGCAAAGAAATACCCTGTGCATGCTATTATTGATACTGTCTTCTTTAACAAATGTACAGGTTATTTTTACTTTTACAGGGAATTTTTGATGAACATGAAATATTCATAGAGGACAGATAATATTTAAATGACATCATTAAATAATTAAAAATGTGAAGATCTCCACCGGGAATTACTACATTAAGTCTGAGAATACATTCTCATTATCTATTCTCCATTCCTGAGATTGTGGACTAAAAGAACTTCTGAGTAATTTCTCTATGCTAATGTTAAAGGAGTGGAGATTTACCTTAGGAGAGATTTAAACTTCATATCACAATTACAATAATTGCTAAAATATTCTTAAATAAATTTACTTACAAATAAACTATATTCTACAATCAATAAAGAACATAGCAAATGTTAACGCTTGTTTTGCATCAACAATACAGAAAAGTTCCATGAGCATCAAAAATGCTGAGTTTAATTTCAACTAAGACCCCTGTCAGACATATACTCTATGTTTCCATATTTCCTTTAAACTAATGCAGTATGGGCTTATTCTTATATCTGCTTTGTGCAGCATAACAGTGGAAAGGAATAGGGAAAGATAAGGCATTTTAGCATTTAATTATGTAAACAACTCATTGAGGAGAGCAGAACTACAACTTCTGGCAAAGAATTCAAACTAGAACTGAGTAAGTGGATTGACTAAGGTCACGCAAATAGTAAATAACAACTATCTAAACTCAAACCTAATCATAAACTTCATTACCATGTCTTAAAATGAAGACTTCATACCCTGCTTCCTTATGAGGCTGCTGTGAAATTTATTAAAACATCATCACTGGCCTTTCAAGATGCAAATTCAAACAACACTGAATTCCACATTACTCAGAATGGCTATCATCAAGAAATCAAAGGATAAGAAATGCTGGTGAGGTTGTTTGGTATAAGGAGCACTTCTTCATTGTTGGTGACAGTTTAAACTGGCATAGTCTCTATGGAAATCAGTATTAAAACTAGAAATTCAATTTAAGCAAGCCATTCCCTTTCTAGGTATCTTCTCACAAGAGTTAAAGACATCATAGCACAATGATATATGCATATACCTGCTTATAGAAGTGGAGTTTATAATGACTAAATCTTGGAAGCTGCCTATATGTCCATCAACAGATGAATTGCTAGGGAAAATGTGATAGTGATACACAATGGAGTACTACTCTGCAATAAAGAAAGATACACTTGAGTCATGTAGATCATAATGTTAAGTGAAACAAATCAGACATACATGCTTAAATATTGCATGATTTTTCTTATAAGAGAAACTCTCTCTATATATTATAGTGCAAAATGAAAGACAGATAATAGGAAAAAAGAGAGAAAAGTTAATGTAATCCAACATGGACAATGTATCTATTATGTATCTAATGTATGTATGTATCTAATGTATCTTTAGTATAACTATCTTAGATGTCTTATATGTTTTTTGGGCTGTTAATCTACCTGTAAATCATATGTATGATAATTAACTTTATAAGGACATATAAGACAAATAAATGAATCTAATGTTAGCAAAAGAGAGAGGGTAGGGGAAGGGAAAAGTAAATTGAGATGTGTTATGTACGTGTGTCAATTTGACATAATGAATGTAATCATAATGTACTGCAAATATGTTCTAATAAAAGTAAAAATTTTTAAATAAAAGTTAGGTGCTCTGCGTATTGTACAGGGATTCACAAATGAATCAACCATTACTGTTGACTCTTCTCAAACTATTGCTGAATTTGTTTCACTATTTGTTGGTTAGCTATATCAACTTGTTATTTGTACACAATTACAATGCAAATTATTTATTTTATTTTGCAAAAGAAGAGAGGCTATCCTGTCAAGAAAAGAATTGGCCAGCACTATGTGAGGCAGGAGGATCTCAAGTTTGAGTCTTTTTTGGTTGTCTGAGTCACTTTCTTGTCACTGAGACCAATACCCAACACTCACAAGTTACAAGAGGAGAGATTTATTTTGGTTCACATTTTCAGTTCATGTTAGCCTGGCTCCAAGGCAGACATGGCATTGTGGAAGGGCCTGAGCACAGGAAACTTGCTCACACTGTGATGGTAAGGAAGCTGAGAGGAAAGGAAGAGCCAGGGAGAGATTTGGACCCTTCCAGGTCACACTCCAAGACCCACCTCTTGAGACCAGAACCCTCCTCCTAACAACAAGTCAGCTACAGCACCCACATGATTCAGGCTTTGAAGGGGACATTCTTGATCTAAATCACAACAATAGGCAACTCAGTGAGGTCCTGTCTCAAAATTTTTTAAAAAATTAAATCAGGCTGGAAATGTACTTTATTATAAAGACATTGTGTTCAATCCTCAGTATTTCAGAGGTGAGGATGGAGGGAGGGAAGAAAAAATAAATTAAAAATAAAGAACTGGAATATAGAATTCTTACTATGACAAGTGAAAAGAATAATGTTCATCAAAAGTTTGATGCGGATTTGGCATTATGAGTCAGGCTAGAGGAAATCACACTGTAACTTGAACAATATAGATTCACCTTGCAAAGTTTAACTTATAGACAAGACATTCTGAAAATACTTATTATGATATGTAAAAAACAGCAAAAATATTTGTCTTCTAGGAAATACTGTAACTAAACATAGCAAATGTGACCTTAATATATTACCATAAAGTAATACATTACCATACATTACCATAAAATAATTTTAACAATGTTTACTCACTGCCTCTATTTCCCATCAAGCACACTCACTTACTGACATGCTGGCATCTATGTGGTCTATTCCCACCATTCCAGTTCTCACTCAGCATATATCATTTTCTTCCACATCAACAACTCCTGTGGCTTGTTCTCCTTTGCTCTCTGAAATATTCGTTATTGAGAACTTCATTTTTTAAAAAACTTGGCCTCCCTCAAAAACCTCAACATTGTATCACCTTAGGTCTCTCTCATCTCTCAGATACTCTTTCCACTTTGCCATGAATTCTCATTTAACTCAAAAATGTAGTCATACATCAAGAGTTTGTTTTACATAAAAATCCCAGCTGTGCCTATGACTCCAATTAATATCTCTCTAGGTAAAAGGAAAAAATTTAGAGGCAAATGTAGACAGTACAGTAGTACACACAATTAGGAAACATTTATTGAGCATCTGTCCTTTAACAGACACTGTTGCAGGTAACAGTAACAAAGCATTTACAAAAATGAACAGAAATTCATATCCTCATAAACCTTTGTTTTTTAGTAGTGAGAGTGAAAGCAATCCTCTCAATTTGCAGAAGATATTTTTACTGAAAGAAAACACAGGAAAGGCAAGGAAGATTTTTTGGAAGAGGAAAATGTCTTAAAATTATACTTTTATCATCTTCAAAAAATAACCATTTAAGGCTCATATTTTGAGAATCATGCTCATAAAAAGACAAAATGAAAGCTTTTAGTATTGTGTTAAGCTAAAAGTGAGAGGAAACTCAATGGAGTAGTGAGTAATTTATTCCAGATTAGTGGGATATTTCTTCTTATGTTAAAAAAGATTACTGCTATACAGAGATGAAGGAAGTGATTGGCAGTCTAATGCAGCCAAGGACTTAAATATCATGCATATTTAAATTGATCTATCATGTCACAAGTCAGTAATATCAATGTGTTTTATGACTCTTTTTGCTGACCTTGAACATAAGCTGAAGAAATGTTGTCATTTCTGCTCTACAAAATTACTTTAGTTTTCTTCTTTCTCCATACCGTGCTGATCAGAGGGATGTGGTTATGTACAGGCCACATTTAAAGAGTGAGAATTTATGCATCCTCTCATTGAGGGCAGATAATCTACATGATTCATTCAGAATTTTTCCACTCACATTCATCTTTTCTTCTGAATTTATTAATATGCTTTATCGTTTATTTACATCAATATGAACTCATGGATATTTATGACCATTGGAAGCACTTTCAAATGGCTTCTGTGCCCCCGTGACACTTTCCAATCAATACGTTTAGTTTTTGTTTGTTCAGTCTCCTCCATTTTTTCTGTCATTAAAAGACTGCCCAGGCTCATCTTGCATGTTGTTTACCCTTGTCTAAAAATAAGACATTTCTCCAAGAAACCCTTGGTTTTTAAACTTATGAATGATATTAGAAACCAGTATCTGCATTTTTACAAGGGGCTAATGTATAAAATATATAAGGAATTCCAGAAACTCAATAGCAAAAATACAGATAGGCCAATTAAAATGAGCAATAAGTCTACATAGAAGACATGTAAATTGCCACGTGGTATATGGAAAAATGCTCAAAATCACTAATCCTCACAGTAAGCAAATCAAAACCCTAATGAGCTATCATCCCATCCCAGTAAGAATAACTGCTAACCAAAATACAAAAGATAAGAAGTGTTGACAAGAGAGTAAGGAAGAGGGAACACTTGCACACTGGTGGTGGAAATGTGAATTAGTACAACCATTATGGAAAACCAAATGGAAGTTCCTCAAAAAATTAAAAAGACAACTACTGTGTGATCCAACAGTTTCATTCCCAGGAATATGTCCAAAGGAAATTGAATCACTAGAGTACATCATAGAAATGTCTGCATTCCCATGTTTCCTTGCAGCACTATTCACAGTAGCCAGGAAATGAAACAAAACAAAACAAAACTTAAGTGTCAGTCATCTAATGAATGGATACAAAAATGTGGTACATGTACACCTTGAAATAATACTCAGCTATAAAAAGATGAAACCCTCCCATTTTAACAACACGGGCAGAACTTGAGATCATTATGTTAACTGAAATATGCCACACACAGGAGGACAAGGACCTCTGACCGTATATACAATCTCACTCACATGTAAAAACTAAAAACGTTGATCTCATAAAAGTTGACAGTAGAGTAGCTTTAGAGGAAGTCTTAAAATTAGGTACTAAATGTCTTCCAACACTGTTTTTTCTTCTTTTTACTTTTCTAGTCCTTTGTACTCCTGCATAACTTTTAAATCTCAATATCCAATTCTTCATTTATAACAAGTATACATAGACCCGAATTTTTATATATGTCTGGTGTTTTCTAATCCTGCTAAATTCAAATACAAGTTCTAGGGGCTCCTAGATATTTCTTAGTATTTTCTCTGTAGTTGATCATTTCATCTACATATAAAGATTTTACTTCTACCTTGCCAATCCTATCCTAATTGTGTCATTTTATTGCCAGACTATTTTGGTGGGGCCTATGTTTCAAAGTTTAATGGACAGATGAAGAGTATGCATATCTGTTCTTCTTCCCCACCTTAGGGAGAAAGCATTGTAGCTTTTCCATTAATATAAGATTCTTTTGCTGAAGTATGGAGTACATGGCTTATCTGTTGAGAAGGTTCTGTTCTACTTCTAGTCTCCTGATAGCTTTTATCATGAACAGCTGTAGAATTCAGCACAATGCTTTTTCTCCAACTACTGACAGGATCATATGTCTTTTTCCTTTCCTCTGTTGAATTGATGACTTTTGGGAGTGGATCTTCCAATGCTGAACCAACACTGCCATCCCTATAATAAAACCACTTTCCACATACTGCCAGTTCTGACCTCTAATAGTTTGTTTTGTTAAACAAATTTTTATCTCTGTTCATACTTTTTTCTTCTATTATCTTTATCCAGTTTTAGGATTAGCACAATGTTGATTTCTTAAAATGAGGGGAGACGTGTTCCTTCTTTTTTCTGCTTTAAATGTTTGATATAATTTATAAGTTAAAATGTATATGAGCCTGTTGTTGTCATATAGGTAGGTTTTCAAGCTAGGAAAATACTTCCTTTAATAGGTGCTATTCAAATTTTGTATTTCCTCCAGAGTTAGTTTCATTAATTTGTCTTCCAAGGTACTTCTGAGAAGTTGTCAAATTTATTTCAAAAAAGATTTCTGTGATATGCTTTCTATATCCTTTTAAATTCTGTAAAATCTGTGGTGATATCTCCTAGATCTTGATATTGTAATTTTAAAAATGTATAATTGACATTGTATAATAGGAAGAAAAGGTCTGAAGGAGCAGGGGAAGTGGGAGGGATAGAGGAAAGGAAAGAAGGAAAAAAAATATGAAAAAAGGAAAAAAATGAAAGCGAAGTTTTTACAAATAGGGAAGGGTGGAGGGGGTGAAGGGAGGGCAGGAGAAGGGGAAAAAAAAATAAGAACCAAGATACTCATGTAATGGTGGAAGATCCCAATGATGAATGTAGCTGTATTTTATACCTGAAATATACCTATAAGCTTAATGGGGAAAAAATAAAATACATGAGATATTCAGCACTTCACTATAAAAAAAAATTGACAGTAGAATAGTGGTTATCAGAGGATGGGAAGGCAAGAGAGACAGAAATGATGGGGACATGCTGATCAAAGGCACTGAGGTACATTGAAACAGCCTTATATACATGGTACTTTAGTTAGCTAATAGTGCCAAAATAAATACAAACCAAACTGGAAAAAATTAGATTTCTTATTTTTATTTGTTTGCAATATATACCCATCTATATTCATTAAGGATATTTCCCTATAGTTTTCTTTTGTTGAAATTAGATGCACCAATATTTGGTGCATATATATTTAAAAGTGTTACCACCTTTTGTTGATATTTTCCTTTATTAATGTAAAGAAACTTTATTTTCTCTTCTAATCAATTTTAGCTTAAAGTTCACTTTGTCTGAAAATAAGATATCTACTCCTGCTTGCTTTCAGGTTCCTGTTGTATTGAACATTGCATTCTATACTTTCATTTTCAATGTGTGTGTTTCTTAATTGAGGAGGTATGTTTTTTGCAGGCAGTAAATGACTATTTTAATCCAATTTGCTGATCTGTCTTTTTATTGGGAAGTTAAGATTATTTATATTTAGTGTTATTGTTGAAGGATATTTATTCATTCCTGTCATTGTATTATTTTTTCAGTATTGCTTCCTTTCTATTTCTCTCTTATTTATCTACACTCCCAGTTAGGTGTCTGCTTTCTCTAGGATCATAGGTGATGTTGCCATACTGTGCTTAGAATCCTCTTGAAGAAAGCTGCTCTAGTGAATTTGTTTAGGTTTTCTTTGCTGTGGAGAGGTGTTTTCACCACCAATTTTGAAAGATAGTTTTGCAGGATATAGTGATCTGGACTGGCACCATTTTTCTTTTAAGGCCTACAATTTTCATTTGAAGGTCTCTTGGCTTTTGGATTTGTGTTAAGAAATCTGCCATTACTCAAATAGGCTTATCTTCATAAGTTATTTAACATTTTTCTCTAATGGGTTTTTGTTTACTCTTTAATTTGAATTTCTGGAATTTTGACTATCCTATGTCAGCTAAATATTCTTTTCTGGTTGTGTCTATTTGGAGAAACAAATGTTTTGTTTATCTGGGTATCCATTTCAATCTCCAGATTTGGAATTTTTCTGCAATAATTTCAGTGAATAATTTTTATGCCTTTAACTTCCTTCTTCAGCCCTTCCATGATACCTACAGTTCTAAGGTCTGTTGTTTTAAAGTTATTTAGGAACTCTTGAATCCACTTTTTATGGTCTTTATTGTTTCTTTCTGTAGTATTACTGAGTAAGTGATCTGCTAATGATACGGAAAAGTTTTAGATAACTTAATAGATTGAATATTAAGGTAGTTGTAGAAGCAAAATAAGTAATGTGTTCTTTTAAGATTTGCTTTTCCTGTAACTCCTTGTTTAAGGTGAGGATTATCTGACTCTAACCAGTAACTTCAATAACCTAACAAAGTTACCATGCCAGGGTGAATTTACAATGTATAAGGCCTATCTTGTGTCTGTGAATTGTAAATAGGAACTGGAACTGCATTTACATATCAAAGACCACTAAGGATGCCATAACGACTTAAAAAGGATATAAAAAGGGAAATGTTGAACAAAGTGGGGTGCAGATATGGACCAGACTGGTTTCTGGCATTCCCGTCCACTGGAGAAGAAACTTTATTATTTTATCCGAATTCTGTGTCTTTGTGTATTTCTTTCTGAGATTTCTGCAACACTATATCATTCCTGTCTTCAAGCCCTGACATTCCTTCCTTAGATTGTGTTGTGTCTCCTGGAATGGCTTCCAATAGCATTTTAACTTGCAGAGTTACTTCTTTTTTGTTTTCTATGACTAAAATCTTTTAATAAATTAAGTGTGTCATCTGCCACACACGTGGTGGCAGGATTACTTCTTGATTCTTTTTCATAACCTCTAATTCTTTACCAAAATTGTCATTCTTATCCTACATTGTCTTTTTAATTCAACAGCTGTTTTTTTGTGTTTCTTCTTTAATCTCTTTGAATATCTTATTAAATTTTTTATCTGCTCATGTATGACCTATTTGACATCACTAAATATCTTAGTAATTTCTTCTTGTATTTCTTCTTTTCGCTAGTTAGTGTTTCTGGTTTTTTCCTGAAAATTCCTCTATTTCAGTGCTTATCAGATCTATTTTGAGGGAGTTATTACTTTTAAATGTATCTTTTTGTCTTTCTTTCTCATGAATCTTATGTTTTTGTTTTGAAAGTTGTGGATCATTTGGGTTAGAAAGCTCTGCCACTATAGCAGAGGTCTTTTTAGTAAGAGGATTTCTCTTTGTGGTGTGGTCTTGGCTTTGGGTGTGATTTGGTACATAGCTACATACTCCATTTATTCAAACCACAGAGTGATCTCTAGAAATAAATTGCAAGGAGAAAGCAACTACTGGTAAAACTAACATCCAAAGAACCAATCATAACTCAATCTATAATTTAGAGTTTCTTTAGCAAGTTTTCCACTCTTTCAATAACCCCGAAATGCAAAGGACTAGTAATGGGAAAGGAAAGACTGGTAGATATGAGAGGATAAAAGAAAAAACTGACTAAAAATAAAGAAAAGAAGAAAATGAGAAAAATAGAAGGAGATTGTTAAAAAAACAAATAAGGGTCGGGGATTTAGCTCAGTGGTTCTGTAGCCTGCCTCGCCAGTGCAAGGTCCTGAGTTCAATCCCGGTTGGAAAGATAGGAGAAAAGGAAAGAATTTATAGGTAGAAAATAGAACAGCCTTTATGGAGATTGCATCTTGTTTATAAACTAGCAGAATCTCAAAGTTAGAAAGAAGACCTAACCATTGATCTCTGGTGAGGCAGAACATGACAAGACAATGTTCGACATTGTAAAAATGTAAAACATGAGTTAGCATTCATTTACAATTACTGATAAATTTATGTCCATCCTATGCATACTAAAATAAAATAAAAGGAAAATTACATTCTATAGTAGTTTTGTATATAAGAAAAGAAGGCATAGAATGGGAAGACTTGAAAGGGTATAAGGGAGCTGGGGATTTAGCTCAGTGATTTCGCCGCCTGCTGCCCAAGCACAAGGACCTGAGTTCAACCCCGGGTACCAAGGAAAAAAAAAAAAAAGAAAGGGAATAAGAGGGGAAGAGAGGAAAGGAAATTGGGGGAAGGGCTTAAATGGCTACGAAAGAAAATAAATGTAATTCAACTAACAGTCTTGCTGACGGTAAAGGAAGGTTAAGTAACACCAAGAAACAACCTTTGAAGTGGGCATGTGTGATTTAAATAACTTGCAATGTTTTACAAGCAATGGTAGAAAATGTATATGCATAGCTATAACCATACATGCACATATGTAAATGTCTGCCATTCAAAAAAATCAAACAACAACAAGAAGAAAACACACACACACACAATATTGAATGAAAACACAAAGCACGCTATGCTTATAGAAGCCTCTGGTATTGACAGAATGCCAGAAGGTCCAGCACCTCTCCCACTGACAAGTAGCAACTGCAGGTTCCCAGCTGAATTTCTGCCACAGGCTCAGCTATTTGCTCTCCCCAGTTCACTTCTTTTAGCTTCTCGGGGTTGCTGTTTGCAGTTATGGCCCAGTTCCTGATGGCCAGAAACTTCAGTGGTCCTCTCTGGTCACGCAGGAGGCAATATGCCTATTCCTCTATGCCATTTGAATAGCTTTGCTTTGTCCCTTTTACATACTGCTGCTTGCTGAGTTTCAGCCTGACCTGGGATTTTAGTTGTTTCTATAGGCCAGCAGGAAATAGCCTGCAGGGGCATTGATCTGATGGTTTTCTTCAGCCCTAGTGATTCAGCATGCCAGTTGTTCAGCTTCACACAGGATCTCTTTCCAGCCCACAAACTCAGAGGCACTTAGTGTAGGGTGGAATCAAACCCTTCTGCGTGTAATTCAGTAGTGTGTGCCAGTCAGTAGGAGGGAGCCCACATAGATGCAGAATTCAGAGGTATTTGATGTTTGTAGAGTGCCTGCAGTGCTGCTCGGTGTCTTTTCTCCACCTCAGATCCCACCAGTTTCAGCCACTGCAAATCTCTGTGGTTCTTGCCTTCTCACAGATCCCTTAACAACTGGTACTGGGTCCCTATTCAGGACTCCGCATCTCTGTCCCGAGGGCTCTCCAGTCTTAGTCTGCCTTTGAGTGATTCCTCAGTACCCTGATCTGCCAGACTCACGAGCTGGGTTCCTATATTAAAAGAAACCTGAGGTTAACATGAAGTTCTGAGGCCTGATGACTTTATCTGTACCCAAATAAAGTATACATTGATTTAGAATGCATTCATTTGTATGAAATAGAACAAAAAGAGCAATATATTCTAATAACAAATGCCTTGGAATAATTCAACCTTAGTGGGATAGAATGTCCAAAATCATTAGAATAAAATATGCAAATGATCCTGTTATTTAAATATCAAAAGTGATATATCAGAATTATCAAACTTGATTGAATTATCAAGAATGATATATCAGTGTCCTAACTTCCAGCACTTGTTAATATATCCTTATGTGGAAATAGTATCTTTACAGTTATAGAAGCAAATCAACACGAGGTTTTAGCCAATATGACAGATCTTCTTATAAGAGGAGAAATTTGGACTCAACAAGAGTATGGAGTGTAAGCATATAACAGAAACATCCAGACAAAAGGCAGTCCCAAGAAAACAGAGTCCATGGAGTTTGGATTGCTTTACTACAATACAAGGTGCACACAGAGCTGCCAAAAGCTGAAGGAGACATGAAGTTCATTCTTTCAGAGGTTTCAGGGGCTGCGCAATCCAGCCGACACATTGAGTTTGATAGCTGTGTATCCAGAACTATGAAAGAGCAATTTCTCCTGCTTTAAGTCAATCTATTTGTGGTACTTCCTTATAGGAGTCCTCAGAAAATAATAGAAAACTTTTGGTTTTGTGTGTGTTAAGCAAAGGCTTTCATTGAAGGTATTTTTGGTGTGTTTATGTGTAGTTTAAGTAAATATATAGGAATTGTCAACCTTACCAATGGCCCAAATTTCCAAACATCAACATTTGGAGAAGTATCTACATTTCTAAATGGGTTAGGGTCAGTATCAAGTCATTACTGACTGTGATACATATATTCAATCTCTTTTATGTCAATAAACTTTTATTGAATGTCTATTATGTGCTCAATATTGATATGTGCTTTAGATAAGAAGTATATTCTGTTATCTTCAAGGATTTAAAGTTTACTGGGAATGATATGCATTCATTAGCTAACATCTAAGTGTCAAGCACTGTTCTGGGCAGGAGGATAAAATGACAAGTGGAATAATGTATTCTGAGAGCACCTTGTGATTATCATTATCATAATGGGTTTAGGAGTAAAGATGCAGGGGATAAGCTAAAAGGTGTGCAACTTACATTTTATTTTATAATGTGTTTTGGAGAACTAAAGGGTTAAGAAGTAGATAGGTAACTAGTTCTCTCCAAAAGAAAAAAACAGTTGCTGTTGACTATGTCTACTGAAGCAAGAATCTGAGCAAACATGCCAACAGGTGAGCAATCCTTACCTATGGATGCTTTCACCAGCATATATCTGGTCTGTATAAGATTACTTAGTGGTAAATACATCTGGAATCTGTAGATTACGCATTAGTCTCTCTGGAATACATGATGTAAGCCTCTTACCTGAGTTTAACATGGAAATGTTTCGTGTCTCACATGACTCTCCTCTGAGTAAACAACATCAACCATTCACATTGCTTTTATATTGCTTAAGAATCTCATGCTAATCCAGCCCCAGGTGCATCTGAAAAAGAATTTAAGAATCTTGACAACTGGTCATAGTCTTAGAGATTTTCTGATTTTATATGTGACTCTCATTATTACTGTTTCTGACATTATTATACTTTATAATATAATTTTTCTAATTTTCCAAAGTATGGTTTGACTGATTCTTTCTGTATTTTGCTTCCTAGTTGAAGATTAAAATACTGTTAGGGGCATAGAACTTTTCTATTCCTTGTAGCACAATGAATGAATTTGAATGAATGTTTCCAATTACCCAAAGTGTATATAAATTGGCCGTGTTTGTTTCATTCTTTAATAAGACTATGAGACAGTTATTGTCACTATATTACTGGAGATTTCATTAAGGCTCAGCGATTAATAAAATTTTTCAAACTTATTTAAATTCCAGAAACCAAACATGAACCTAATTGTGTTTCTTCAAAGCTGAATTATATTATACCACGATAATTTCTCTTGGTCTAGGAAAGTGGGTAGGTTCTCCATAAATAAATTTAGGAGGCTACCAAATTTAGGTTGACTACTAATACCAGGAACAAATACACCTACTGTTTAATAAATAAAATAATCCAGATAGCTTCAGAATATTCAGAGATTGACCATTTATCTATCTCATCTTAGAAAACTTGTTTTTATTACTTATATAGTGGACTATAAAGATCATTGTTAAAAAGTTAAAATTTATGGAATCCTCTGCACTTGTTTATCATTTACATTCTTCTATTTCATTTCCTTTCTCCATTTGCTTTTCTTCTTGCTGCAAAAATCAAGAGTAGTAACCATGCCTCTTATGTTTGGATAATGAGAAATGGCTTTATTTAATATGGAAAAAATACCTATCTGCATTGAAAGTTCTCAAAATGCTTTTTCCACCTCTTGCAAAAATTTTAATTAATGCTTTCTCTCACAAAGAGGTTATAATTCACATTCTATGCTAATTAAATCAGAAGAAATTATTATCTTGTTACAGCACAACCTACTATATATAAATTATCCTTACCTGTGACAGTGGTATTATTACTTTTGCCAATTATCTTGTATTTCATCCCATCTCGAATGGAGTCATTCAAAGTAAAGTGATCCTGACAAACACGAAAGAGTAGTTTGATGTTGGTGCTGAAGACAGCAGTGTTATCACTGGGTATGTGCAACCTAACATAATTCCAAGGCATTCCTAATTTTATAGTTCACACCCCAGATTGTCTACAGCTGCTGATTACCAGAAGCAAAATTTATTCCCATCATGGAAAAGATATTTGAATTAGGAACAGAAAATTAAAGATAGAAGCCTATCAGGGCACTTGTGGCTTTGTGAGTGCCCGGCATGACACCTACTCTACCTATTTGCAGGAATTGTCTTTTTCTGTATTTGACAGCCTGGTGCAACTGCTAATCAACATGTTCAGCACATAGCTGTAGAAAAATCAGATACTTCTTCCAAACAAGAGCAAAAAGATGCTCATCCATAGATATTGTACCTTGAGAAATAAATACAGAAGACTTGTGAAAGCCCCAAATCAGAGCAATAATACTTCCAGTGATAGAGAATATAACAGGAGATATGAGGATAATTCACAAAACCAAAGTGTAATCTTCATTGCCATCATTTTAGTTTGAGTGTTTGGATAGATGTCAAAATCACAATTAATACCCACAATATGATGCAAAAGGCTTGTAAGGCTGAATATTCAAAACTCATTTCAGTGGTTTCAAAATAGAATAAAATGATATTGCTATAATATTTCTAATATAAAATTAGAGTATGACCAGTGTTTACTCTGGATGTTTTTGTCATCAAACAACCAGATTCTTGCTATTATCACTCATGTTGTGAGTTTGTCATTTAAGAGAACAGATTTCTGCTCAGACTTCGTCTATCATTAAAATCCTACCACAGCAGGGATAATGATCTACACTGTTTGTATTCCAAATGCATGGAAAGTTGAGAACTTTTAACACTAAAATTATGATCTAATTAGAGTCCCATATCCATGGGTTGCAGGAATTTTATATTTCTCTACTAGGATATTCTTGGAAGGGTTTTACTATTGTCACTAATGCCTGATGAACTTAGCAATGGTGATGAGAAAACTAACATTTACATCACCGCTTCTGGGTGCTCAGAGTATCCACTTGGTATTCACAAGCATCACTCCATTGGCCCCATGAAAGATCCCTGTGAATTTCATATAATTATAGCTATTTTTCTGGGGAAAATGTGCTGTAACATCACATGAGAGGCTTTTATACAGAATCAGAGGTGTACAAACTGTATTCTGGAACTAATTATTGATAGATCATGGTCTGAGGTGTTAGTGTGAACAAACACACACTCTGGAAAGTGAAGCCAGGTATTTCTTTCCTTCGCCTTTCTCTCAAGGTGTCCCCTAGGATTACCACTGAGAACAGATCAGTGGTAATTTAGTATATGTCCACAGATCAGTGGACTTACACTAGATTCATGGGAGGAGGTTGCCCATTAACTGTAGCAAAGGTGGATGCTGCCAGCTGATTATTTCTCAATGTCCCTGAACGCCAGAGTGGTGGCCATCCTAGCTACATTCATGCTTGAGTGACAGCTGATCACAGTGACAAAGATTTTGATCCTTGTGTTCTATTTTCCTTAATTCTTGCATTGCCTGTTCCTAACCCTTCACTTGAGGCTGTTGAAAGGTCAACATGTCAATGAGATGGTCACTGATTTCTTGAAGAATCTTCAGACCAATTATAAACCTCTTTATGATGTCATTCCAGATTCCTGGTTCTGACAAGTGTTTCCTGGAGATATTGTTTATGATATTGTGAAGCTGGAGAACAGTTTGCAACGGAGACATGGTTCCTTCGGGGTTATTTTGCTCTAAAGTCTTTAATTTTTTTGTTTCCTTTTAGCTATAAACATCTTACTTTTCTCTAAGAGGTTTGAGAATGGCATTTTCGCTACACTATATGGGGCTGTTCTGTTGAAGACCTATTGTAGAAAGTCTCTCCAATCTTGGTATCAGTATGCTCTTCCTGGAAAACTTAATTTTAATAATACTGTCAAAGATAAGGTAAATCATATTGCCTTTACCTCATGGTACTGCTGGTTATCGAGCCTTATTGTGAAATTGTGGTTCATCTTTTGCATGAGAAATGCTTTTGAAACTATCTTCCCTTCCAGTTCATGTTTTTTGTCTTAATATTTATGTTTCCATGGTCTAGATTTTTTCAGTTCTGACTTAGTTTTAAATGCTAGTTGGACCCCTCATTATAAATTTAAAGATCTTTGAGGTAGTTATGGTATCAGAAAGAAGGGCAGAGAGAGAGACAGAGACAGAGACAACAGAGACAGACTGAGACTTATTGTCAGTCTTCTGACCATATTTCCCCAAACCATACAATGTTACTGGGGCATGAGTGGCTCCCAAATACCAGCATCCGCACCTGTACTGCCATAGCTTCTTGGATGTGCCTGGGGCCACCATGCATGTGTGCGAGGAAGGTAAAAATACCAGGGAGTTAATGCTCTCCCCGTGAAACAAATCCTGAACCAATCAGACCCAGTTCCCTCAAGGAGGCTCTGTGATTCCTTGATTCTAACCAGCCACATAGTAAACTTATCTTTCTAAACTTTTCACTATTCTGTGCTGAAACATTATAATGAACAAGCCTGTTTTTATCTTCAACCTCTATTCTTTTTTTATTTACTTTTTTGCTTCAACAAAAACATTGCTTTCTCCTGACAATATAGCTTCTGTTACAGTTGTGTCTTAGAAAATTCTATGTATTACAGGCTTTAGGAGAGAGTTTTCTTTTTCATTATGCCTTGACACACACACAGCATGAATCTTCTATATTTCTCAGGATAAGCGAGAGTAAGGCACAGTAACATGGAGATTCTGAAATTGAAGTGTAGCAAAGAACTTATTTTTCACTTATGAAAAAGACTGATGGAAATTTCAGGTGACTTTCCTCAAACCAGCTGCTTCTTTGTGGCTGTTTCATTATCTTTTGGTATCAAGATCCTCTTGGCAATCGCTTCTTGGCCTTTTGGCTAAGATCAAGAGAAGATCATCTTGGCAATAATCAGTCAACAAAGAAAAAAATGAAGGAAATATACCAAGCGCATATGCATCTCCACCGAAAAGCAACACAGAATTCCCTGCATCTTATGTGGACTTATACAGTTGTGTGTTCCCAGCCTAACTAAACAGCATCTTAGAAATACAGACTGCTAGGGTTCCTTGGAAGAGAAAAATGAGACAGGTTTAGGACTTGTCGACATGCTCTGTGTACAAATAGTCAGTTTTTAAGGCCGGGGATATAGCTTGGTGGCACAGCGCATGCCTGGCAAGAGCAAGGTCCTGAGTTTGATCCCTGGTTCAAAAAACCCCACAAATAATCAGTTTTTCCCCACACATAAGATACATGCTCCCTCTCCAGAAGTGGGACAGCCCACATTCATGGATGGTCACTATTTCTAGCTCAAAATCAGGTTGTCCAGGTGATTCATAGGCTTCTGTATCAGGTCCACATGGGGATCTTTCTGACATAGATAAAATGTATGTTCCACCTCAAAGTGCAATGTTGAATACACAAAAGAGCTCCACATCAGACATTCCTTTGAAAAAGAAAGGCATAGAGAAAGGACAGAGGCACACAACACTCACCTGACACAGCAATTTGGAAGTCTACTAGCCAGACACTGAGAAAGCCCCCTGCCTTAGACATAATGGAGTTTCTGTGAACTGATTCTATTCTTTGACAGGATTTTTTTGGTTCTATGGTAGTTCTCCAAGAGCATAGTTCAAACTCTTCTCTTTGAAAAGGTTCATTCCCATAATCCTACATGCCTACATCTCGAATGTAGGTTAATTTATGTGATCCCCTCGAGACAGTGCCACCTTGACTGTGGAAATCTAGGGGGTGAAAGCTGGTTAAGATCCAGGACAGGAGAAGTTATTTTTAGTCTGGTCTTGAGAATTTAATCTTTTTCTAGTCAGTTCATGAACAATGACCATACTCAAAGTTCTTTTGAGGGATAATTCCCGAACTGTGACTTTTCTATATTTAATGACAATCATGGTATCATCATGTATCCTTGAAATACATATACTGACCATAACTTGAAAAGCTGGATTGGATTTGATGCCCAGAGAAAGAAAACTAGATTTTCCAGGTCAACCAAATGAGTCACCCACACTCAAAGTATTATCCATGTGACATTTTCCAAATCTTTACTCCCAGCACAACCTGAATCACTTTCTTACAAGTTTCCCTGGTGTTACTCTAGTGTCATATATTTGCAGAAAATTTTTCATATCTCCCTAAGGTAAACCTGCCACATGCTGAATACGTATTCAAAATTTCAATGGCCTAACATAGTAAGCTTAGTTCTCTCATGTCATATTAAGTTGTGAAAGGTAAATTAATATCCTTGTGGCTTTCCTTTAAGTGGTAACCCATTTATTCCTTTGTCTTCCCTCACATGACTCTGTCATGTCAGAGTCTTTTCTTGCCCAATCTGTTAAATTTGGAAGAAAGATCACAAGCCAAAGAGATTTCAGATGGATTGAAAGCTCAGGCTTGATAGTAGCGTGTATCATTAATACCACATTTACTTTTGATAACTAAGCAAATGGATCCTATCTGATGTTAAATGAGATTTGGAAATTTAGTCTGCTAGTATTCCTGAGAAGAAGAAATAACATAATCTAGCCAGTTCCTGGCATAGTTCAGCCTCAAGTCAGCAAAATCCTTTCTTACTTTTCTTTTCATTGACTCTGGATAAATTTTGGAATCAGTGGTTTATGTCCACCCATAACTGTTATTTTTAGATTTTGTTGATCTGGGTCTTGTAATCTCTGGACTAAAATGAAAAATGATCCTTTTCCCTACCTGTACAGGTGCACATGCACATACCATATGACATCAGTAGCAAATGCTCCCGTTTGGAAGAGAAAAGAATGGAAAAACTCACCCAGTCACTGATCTGAGCAATTCTGCAATGTTTCTGGGAAGATGCAGTGATAGTTCCTACCCTACTGTCTATGAGTCCAGCTCGTTGGGGCAGATTTCTTGTCTCTGGGATTCTTTTGGCCCTCAGCTTCTCTGTTGGAAGGCTTCCTTATTCTTCTTATATCACTGTGCTGCTCAATAAAATCAGTCTGAATATTTCTTCCCTGAGAAGTGACTCAAGGACAATCTGTTTCCACTTTATGGTCCTTCCATCTCACAGTTGCATGTATACTCTGAAAACCACCAATGCTAACTATATAGCCATTTTGTTAAAGAACTGACAATATCATTTCTCTTTGCATACCAGTAACTAGAACTCAGGCACATGGTCCAGTCATCAGAAGGAAGGATGAGAATTGTTGTTTTCCTATGTGATCAAGAAAAAGAAAAAAGATTCCTGAATCAATCTCTGAAAACCATTCTGTTTTTGTTTAAAGTGTTGCTCTAAAACAATCACCATCTTACTGTAATATTGCTCCTCTCCTAGGACTACCATTATCAGTAGTCCAGCACTTTTTTCTGACACTTTGAAAATTCTTCCTTTCTGCCTTCTTGTCCTTTATATGGTAAACCCATCAAAATAACTGGCCTCAACTTCATAAATATCTTCAACTCCAGTGATCTTTCTGCCATGACATCTGAGCCACTTTTGAGAGCCAAATCCTAGAACTTGTCTTGTCTAGAACAATCCTTTTTCTAAAATCACTGTCTCACTTCTCCCTAAGTCCCCATCACACCCTACCCCACACTGAGGTCCAAATAATATCATTTTTCTTTGCTCCTTACTTATCCAAAAAAACTTCTTACTTATTCATAGTTTAAAATCCACTTCTAACCCCTTTAATCTAGTGTCCATGCAAAACATACTCTACTGGTCCACCTTGCTATGTCAATTCCTTTCTATTATAGTTCTTCAGTCTCTTTGTATCTACACTAAAATTTTCTCTTATATTTTTCCCAATTCAAGAAACTTCCCTTTCACTAATTCTCTCATTATCCAGTGTAGACTTTTTGATTCATTATTTAAAAAGCACTCTTGCCAAACATTCCTTTTCTATGTTTCATTTAATCCATTTTGAAAAACTTCAACTTTGGATAAAACCAAGTATCTTTTTATTTCTAATTCCCCCTTAGTAACTGAATACAGCCTGAGAAAACCACTTAAAAGAACAACAGAATGCTAAAATTTATTCATGACTTCAAATTAAAAGCACCCTCAAACTTGCTTTCAAGCAGTCATTTTCCTGGTCAACATATTCTGTCCACTTCCTACAACAGATCTCTTAAACTCTGAACTCCCCACCAAAATCTGTCCATACAGGCCCTTACCTAACTTTCAGTGACAATGCATAGGAGGAAAAAACGTGAGACACCAGACAAGGAATCCTTCGTCTTCTCACAAGTCTACTTTTTTTCTCCTCTAAGACCTTCCCTTCAATTTTGCTATAATTATAGAGGCATCCTTCTAATACATAATACACTTTAGTATCCATTATCCTCTGTCTTCATAGGAAGTTAATCTATTCATCTCCATGTATTTCTGTCACACTCTCAGTACTATAATTTCTCAGCGTCATTTAAATCCTCTTAAGCCTGTCTCATCTGAAAATACAGTAAATAAATTAAAACTCATTTAGACCCACAGCTTCAATCCCCACGTTTATATTCATGACAGCTAATTTTCTTCTGAGGTTTCAATAAACATATCTCTTAACTACTCTCATCATGTACAGTATTACAAATAATATCAACTGAATGCCTGCACAATTGAAATTTTTGACATCCCACAATCAAAAATCATTTCCATTTGTCCCCTTTTCAATGAATGGCACTATTTTTAATCTTTCGCTGCATGTCAGATGCCTGGGAGTCATCTTTGACATTTTCTTCTTTTCCACTTCTGTGAAGAAATCCTGAATGTCACATCTCATAAATACACCTTGGATACATTCACTTTTATTTCCGTCACCACCATCATCAACCTGGTCTCAATAACTTCACATCTTTCTGAATTATCAAGACATTCCCCCATTCATCATTTTATATTCCCTTTTATCCCCCTTTTAACCAGTCTCTTCCCTGCAACCAGATTTGCATTCTCATTTTCTAACTGCAAATTTAGTGATATGCACATGCCTGCTTAAAATCCTTCAATTGATTCTCTTTGGTGGCATTTTTTCTTATGGTGGCATTAAAATAATTAATATAGTCTTGCAGTACTGGTCCAGTTTCAACTCACACTATGACTATCTTGCCAGCTCTATAAGCTCCAGACACATTGACCTTCTTTTTAATCTTCAAACAAAGCATACTCTTTCACCACAGGGCGTTACATATGCTGCCCTATTTTTAAATACCCTCTTATGACCATTTTGTACTTACTTAATTTTTTCTTTTCATTTTAGTTCTCAAATAAAGTGATATTTCCTCAGGAGAACTTTCTCTTATGTGTTATATTAGATCCCGTTTTTGTCAAACTATTATACAATGTTCATTTCCTTCATAGGATTTATGATTTAATATTTACGTATATGATTTAAATTTGTTTGTGCTATTATTTTATTGGAGTCTGTCTCTTTCTTTTCTTAATAGGACCACACTTAACTCTCTGACAGATTCTCCTAAAATGTAGAGTGGTATGGAGGGTGTTAAGCAAATATTTGTTGAATAAATTAAATAATTTTTAGATGGTGAAATAAAGAGAAAAACATTAAGTTTAAGTCATGAAGTTATTTATTAATGCAAGTACTACAGATGGACCAATGGAAAGAATACACATTACATATTATTCAACCCTCTATAATGTTTCTGCCAACTTATTTTGGCTGTATAGTAGAAGTCAGATAGTTTAAGGTTATCACCTCTAAACAATAACTAGAGAGAAAACTACTATTTTGATACAAATCTTCCTGGACTAGAGGTTTTCTGTGGTTTGTACGATTATCCCCTAAAGCTACAAGTGTTAGGCATTTGGCCCATGAGTGGCACTACTAGGATTTGGGAGACCTTCCAGAGGTGGGGTACCTGGAAGGAGGCCCTTAGGTCATGGGGATGTGCCTTGAAGGATATCGTGTGACTCCAGCCCCTTCCTCTCTGTCCTGCTTCCAGGCTGATGAGATTAAGGGTTGTTCCCTCATATGTGTCCACCATAAGATGCTGCCACCATGACACACTCCCTCACAAGAGGTTCAAAGAGATGAAGCCACAAGATCCACATCCTTCAGAAGCATAAGCCAAAATAACCTTTTTCTCTCTGTAAGTTAATTATCTCAGGTATTTTGTTATAATGACAGAATGATGACTAGTACAAGAGTAAGTGTGGAAATAATTGTGGAAAAATTAAACTATCACATAAAATAAACTCAAGTGAAAATACTACAAAAATGGAGCAACTTCAGATTGAAGGAGTTCACGACTCTTCTAGAACACTCTGTTCCAGAATTCTCTCTTCCTAATGTATGACTGAGAGAGGCCATATCATAGAAAGATTGGGATTTTCTATATCTCTGTAGAAGAACAAACCTTTAGCAGAAAATTGAAAATCTGCTTTCATTTTTGGCTTTCTTTCAACGTGGGATTCTGTAATTTGCTTAACATCTCTAAAACTCAGTTTCATAACATTTCAAAATCCAACAGTTCATTTATAAAACCTATTTAAAGCTAAGCTTCTAAAAATTTTTATTCAGCATCTTTTTGTGTCTTTTTCAGTAAGAATCATGATGGGTAATTTAGCATTCACCTATAAACAGAGTTAAACCAGTATCCCAGGATGAAACAAAATCTAAAATATTAAAAGAAAATATATATATTATATTATATATATGTTTATATGTGTTTTATATGTATATATATAAAGCAAATTATAAAATCAAACACTTCAATGGCTCCTTATTCTCAGTCTATGTATTTTTGCTATTATTTCATATCATAAAATGTTATATTTTATCCAAATTTTATGCTCTTGTAAAAAATTAATATGAACATGATTAACAATTTTCTCACTGGGTTTATAATTATTTCCTATAGTGTTTGGCATGCATGTGGGTGGCATGAAAATACAACTCATCCTGATTTGTTTTCCTTTTGGTGAGTTTGGATATTTTCCCAGAACAATGAAGCACAAAATGTTAAGAGACATAGTAAAATAAAATATAGATGGAAGATAGAAATTGTTCACAGGGCTTGGGAAGGGTTTATCTCTAAAAATAACTGCATATATTGAACAGAGCTTCCTTAAAGCAGTAGCTGCTAATAGAGCTAGATCATTAAAGGAAATATTTTTAGTGTGTCATAAAACTTGGCATAATAAAGCAGCACTGGCTTAAACTAATAAAGGTACATTAGGGTTTGTGAAGGAAGATTTGCTTAAGAAAGCAACTGCTACTTAATGATCAAACATGAAAAGAAGCAGAGAATAGAAATTATCCTCTAGCACAAGTCTATTTTTAATTTTCAACTTGCCTCAAGGCAAGAATAATACTTATTGTCCAGTAATGGTAAATAAGGAAGTCTTCTATTAGTTACGTTCTACTAGATAAGCCTAACTCCCCTGGGAAAGAAGTTGAACACAAGAAAGGTCTACCAGACAGGCCTCCATAAGGAGAGCTACATGGCTTCAGGGATCTCATCACAGACTTCTCATAGGCAGCATTTCTTTTAAATGTACATCTTATAAGTCATTCCCCAGGTCTTGACAAAATTCTCCCACTTTGGGGCCACTTCCTGTCAGAGGTAAGGAAGGGGATGCGTACGCCAGCTGTTAACTCCAAGTACGGTGCAAACCCCAAAAGGCATTATGTCGAAATTTAGAGAATCTCCTTCCCTGTAGCTGGAGTGTCAGTTCAAGAATTAACTCATAAAAGTAGTAATTTTGAAGAGAATGAAACACACTGACAGAGTTCATATACTAAAGCAAAATACTTTTAGGGACATGTAATAGGTTTGTATGAAATTATGTCAAACAAAATGATGCTCCACATTCTCAATATCCATTCAAGCTTCCACTTATTTCCTCTAGACTAGTAATTAGAATCAGGTCTCAGAGTAACACAAATAGAATGAAAGTCTTGCTTTGCTAGCAAATTTATCCACAGAATTACAGGACTTGGGTACTGTGTGCCAATAACAACCAATGTGACATTTATGAAAGTTAGTCTTTATGATGTTTGAGCATGAGATGTGGAATAGGAGGCTAAATGGAGGAGTATTTATATGGGCATGCTCTGCAAGACTATGGCTTAATATCTTAACATCTCATGGAGCTGTTTCAAACATTAAAAAAAGGATGCACCTGCAGTTTGAATAGGATAGTGACCTATAATCAATGAGATTTAGGTGCGGAAAAGAATTAGTATGGAATTTAAGAAGAAACATGAACTTAGAATAGGTTTATTATGCTGATTGGTCAACAGATACAGTGTTATACTTTGACAGGCAGAATAGGTTCTGACCTTTTATGGGACAGCAGGGCGGCGAATATAATTAACAGCAATGGGTTGCATATCTTAAAACATTCAGAAAAAAGGGATATTGGAATATAGTCACCATAAAGAAATGATAAAACTTTAAGATAATGGATGTGTTAATTACCCTGAGTTTATCACTACCCAATTCAGGGATGAATCAAAATATCACACTGTACCTCATAAATATGTAAAAACATGTGTCAATCAAAAATAAAATAAAATAGATTTACGATGTGAAGCAAAAGACCTACCAGCTGATGATGTTCTCTGGATGATCTGGTGATCACTCCATCTACAAAAGCAATAAGAATGTACTAGTAAGGGAGGAGGATAATGGCTTTGTTGAAAAGTGCAGTCAGTGTTTGTCCTCGGTAGACCATGATTAATAATAGCAGAGGCTGCTGTGGATCTGGGTTTACTAGTATCAGTGAAGGTGGAAAGTTAGCATAAGCAAGGTACTAGCATTGAACCTCCTGAGACAAACAAGTTGTGATTCTTGATTCGAAAGAAGGAGACTGAGACTCAGAATTACTGCAATAGCTAGTAATCTATGGTGTTCTTAGAGATGCGCAGATGGACAACCAACAAACACTGCAGGGCTGGCGAATAGGAGTTTGATGACAGCCACAGAAATGATAAATATCATGATTTCTCATCCAGTTTCCAGATCTGTGCTGTTTTGAAATCCAGCACCTATCTATTAAAAGAAAGTGAGCTTTCTTGAGGGAGGACTCTTACAGTGATACTACGGGGTACATATTAAAATATTCTACCACACCTTGCCCAAAGGTTCTATGGTCATTCTTCAGGTTAATGTTCACTGAAGGCAAAGGGAATGTTTTGTCATTTTAAGTTTTGCAGAAACATGGGTTGATGTGTTGACAAACAGGACATCTGCAAAGCTGGTTTGAATCCCCAGTGGGTTAGCTCTACAGATCCCATGTGACATGTACAATCCCACCTAAGGTCTACCTCACAGTGGGCTGGATACAATGGACTCACAGGAGGCCCCTTGTTTTATGTATCTATCACCTGGGTACATAAATTAATGGGAAGAACCAAGTGAAAACCTCTGAAATTGTCTTACTGGTCGAAAGAGTAAACCAGAAGCAACAAGCACACCAAGTGGACTTGAAGATTTTGTAGCATGGGAGTTCCAAATATATCTCCATCCAACTTGTTGTAATGGTTTCTGCTAGAAATAAATGAATAGTGGAAAACTAAGGTTACTGTCATTTAAAAATAACTGAATGAGAATCTCAGTCACATCTACTCTGCTGGGTGAGATACGGTACTTTCAACAGAGCAGATTGGCATAAGCTCTGGCACTAAGTATGAGACCATGGTTCTAACAGAGTTGTTATTTTTCAAACCCCAAACAGAAGAGAGGATCAAAAGCAGCTTTCTTTCACTTGGAAATATCAGCATTTTCTATTTATTCACTGGCACAATGATGGTGCTAACTATTCAGCTCTCTCTTATAGCAATAGCCAAAGGAATTCAGATGTCCTTGCTGGTCTGAAGAAAATCATGGTAGGTCCTTTATGTTCGTAAGGTGAATACTATAAGAAATTAACAAAATTTATTTTCAAGAAACAGTTTATTTTTCTAACTCCTGCTAGTGCTATCAAAAATGGAGCTAGAGAGCTAGAGTCACTCTGTAGTCCTACTCTGGGGCTCTAATAAAAGGAAATCTTCCCAAAAGGCAGAGTGTTAAGAAGTGTGGTCAATGCTCTCATTCAAAGCAAGGTTCAGCACAAATGGTCCATGGACCAAAAGAGCCAAGTACCCAATCTTGTAAAAAAAAACAAAAAAAAACTGCATTGGAATATAGCCACATTCATTTTTTCCCTTTATCTATATCTGTGGTTAGATTACAGTTTCAATTGAATTATTGCAATGAAAACTGTGTACTTCTAGCCTGACCCCCTGTAAGAACCAGCCTACTACGAGCTAAGCTCAGTCATGACCAAGGGGTGACAAAGATGAAAAACAAAAAGACACAGAAACAAGTTAAAATCTTGAAGGGGGCTCATGTCTCCCTTCAACTTTGAGCCTCAAATGACTGGCACACCTTGGCTTTATTCACTCAGACACGGGTACGAGCAATTAGAGTTCCACAGGGTTCATCTGTCTCCCACCCACCATGGTACTTCTCCTCCGGGTAAACAACTTAACCTTAGGTGGTTTTACTTCTCCCAGCAGCATGTTAGCCTGCTTGCATGCCTTCTTTCTCCTCAGTGCTCACCGAGGAGGCCAATTAGGCCTCATTCTTTCTATCTGATCTCCACAACCCCTGATACAAAGGATGAAGTGATCTCAATTATGGGTATATATACACTGCTTGGTACTGGAGGATGGTTCTGATGGTAGAGAGAGATCTGGAAAAAATCAAGATAAGAAAAAGATAAAGAGATTTGGGGAAGAGGTACATAGATGAGTTATTGAAAATGAACTCAGATTGTGTGGCTCTGGATGACATTGTTTCAAAGCCCATCAGAAAGCCGCTACCTCAGGTGACATGCTGAATAAGTGACAGACAAAATGGCTAATCCAGGGGTGGTTAGCCAGCCCTTTCCAGGACACCATAATGCTTACACAATAGGCACATAAGTAAAGCAGCCCTAGAGACAATGGTAAACATGGAGATAATTCTGTTGCTCATTTGTATGAACTTCCACCCAGTGATTCTGACCCAGCAATTGCCACTCTGGGATGGCAGTAGCAAAAACATACACTGATCTTTTGTAAGATAGGATACCTTGAGGAGACAACCAACCCCTCAGCAAAGTTATTTAGTTTGAGGTCCATCAATCTTAGAGTGTGAGTCATTCATCCCTACAGGGACTGTTATTCATTTTAAATATGAACCTTTTCTTCTTCCTGTGTTTCCTCAACCAGCATGATCATCCAGTGACTCATAGGGTATTTGAGTTGCTGACATAAAATACCAGTAACATTGTCTCAGATTAAAGGTATAGTTTTATGCTTAGGAAAGTTCAATAATGGATTTGGGTATTGTAGAACCATCTAATGAGTGTTATCCTGATTGAATTTTGGAATGTCCTCTTAGAGACTCAGCTAAAGAACCACCCAGAGGCTGATACTCTGAATGGCTGGAGCACTGTCCTCTAAGGTGTAACATATTCTTTAGACCAATAGCCTGTAGACAACCCACAAGACTCTAAATACTTAGATCGATCTTTTATGAGGAAAAAATAGTACTGGCTTCTTTTATTATCATTTCAAAAATTAACTTGGGAAACTCTCGTATCTCTTGTAGGTTAGATATTTTTCTCCCAAAATATGTTGAAGTCTTAAACCCCAGTGCTTGTGAATGTTTTCTTTTCAGATATTGGGTTTTTACAATTGATTTAAGATGAAGTCATTGGAATGAACCTTAATCCAATAAGGACACTTCCTCATAAAAAGAGAAGATAGACACAGGAGGGAAGAACGTCCTGTGGCAAGGGTCACAGAGATTAATGTTACGCAGGTACAAGCCAAGAAATGTCAAGGATTACCAGCCACAACACTTGCCAAGGGAAAGGTAAGGGCATCTTTCCTACAGCCTTCAAGGGGACATGTGACCCTGCCAAAAACTTGCTTCCATTACATTGTGATAGAATAATTTATAGTGTTATGAACTACCTAGATTGTGACTTTTTATGACACTCCTATAAGTTTAGTACACCCACAAAAGTAGTCTTTGCTGGATTAAAGATCATTTACCTCAGTTGTGTTTGAAGATCATTTACCTCAGTTGTACTTTGATTGAAGGATAAATTCATGATCCAAAAACTCATACTGCTTTCTGATTGTTTTAGAATTGTCATGTCAACAGAGTAAAACACATACATGACATTGTATGATATATCTCACAAGATAGTGTACTTCCAAAAAACCTTTATCTTCATAAATAGCTCAAGTAACTGCTACATAAAGATGACATGAAGGACTATCACTATGACTCTGAAGGACTCAGCCTATTCTCTGGATATTTCTTAGTATTTGTCCAGTGATAACTTTAAGTAGGAATGTGGCAACTACAGCTTGATGAGAACATTGTAAGCAGGAGATCAGTTGCTCAAATACGAAGGTACAAGGTATCTCTAAAGCAAAGCAGAATAGTGGAACAGTGACCGTAGGTGAGAAAATGTACCAAAAAAGGTGGTAATAGAGATAATTGATGAACGTAAACTGTGGCCTTGAGACTAATTGCAGCAGGAAGGAGTTTCATCTCTATTATAGCCATCCGTATTGATTTTTTTTTCTGGCTACCACATTGAACCTTCCGTGAAAAAGTAGCCCAAATGTGGAGTACAGGAAAGTATCCCTGGCTTAAGGGCCCACATCAGGCACTGCTGTTAAATTGCTCCATCCTCTTACTCCACTTCTGAGTTTATTTGCATCTCTAATAGCACTCAAAGTGATTAACTAGTCTGAGCGATATCACACAGAAGCTGGTGAGAGACAATTCAAACCTCTACCAAACTCTGGTTCCTCACATAATATCTGCGTAATTTTTGCCTTGTTCATCTGTCACTGGATTATAACATAATTTAAATAAATAAATGCTTAAAAGAAAAAATCATTATAGTAAACAGAAACCCATCAGCACTTGCTATAGAGGGTAACCATAAAATATAGTACGATAAGCAAATTATTGCCTAACACACATAGGTTTTAATATTTTCCATATACTGTAATCATATAAGATGATTCTACAAAGACTTTTCTTCTTGTCTCTAAAATTTTCTGTTGCCCTTTCTTCTTCATCTTCTGTTTTGCTGGAGTCGAGTTCTCCAGAACTCAGCATGCCATTCATTCACCTTCTCCAGCTCTAGCATGAACACTCCATAATAACAATCTTTACCACAGCTCTGAAAACTGCATTGCAGTATAAAGGCACAGTGTGTGAAATTTTCCCCATTGAACTTTTTGTGGAACAGGTATTTGGTTTTAACGCTTAACTTTCTACAACTCACTTATCTCTAGACACAATATATTTTTCAGCCAATATCCCTGGGGAAAATTTACATGTATAGTCCCATTTCTAAACATAGTTGAAAAAAATACACAGTAAATGGAAATGAATATCAACAATTATGAGTTACATTCCAGATAAAATTGGTTAAATCACTGATGGACCATTGGGAAAACACTCTGGCCATCAACAAGGATATGTGTGTCAATGTGCTAGTTTAAGTGAGAGAGGCATTCCCTTTGTTCTCAGGGTAAGCCATTTTCCACCATCATGAGCTTGTTCAGAATGGATTTCCATACTGCATTTTATGAGTAGCTTTGTTTTTACTTAATGCTACTTAATGATTCTCACAAAAGTGAAAGAAAATTGTGGAGAAAGCATCAAGTGAAGAAGAAAGGAAACTATCATAGAAGAAAAAGTGTTACTGCATAAAAAGTAACTTTTAACATTATCCGTTCACTGGGGATTACAAAGTGATGTTTTAAGCATTTTATATCCTAATAATACATTTTGAGGCTTACATATAGGTAGTACTTGTTGTTGCTGTAATTGTTGTTTTTGTTAAATCTCAGGTAAGTTTATTGGATTTGGGGTTGATGAATATTTCATTATAATTTTTCCCACTTAAATTAAGGGCCAATTGATTCCCCATACTTGTTTTCATGCAGAATGTCTGATATAAAGAAACGGACTCGATGACCACATCGGATAGCTTCCTTTTTAGCTCAGTGGTTCTGGCACCTGCCTCGCAAGCGCAAGGTCTGGAGTTCAATCCCCGGTTAAAAAATAAAGGAAGAAAGAAAACTCCTGGAAACAGTAAGAAAATAAGTATGTCAAACATGAATGAAGTTCAGTATAGTGTCATCAATTATATCCAAATTTTTCAGTAGAAAAATTACTTGCAAAAGAGTAATATTTTCCAGTTTCAGAGGCAGAAAAATAAAATTCTCAATAGTAAAATTTATTTTAAAAATTTAGTTAGGTAGGTGTTATTGTGGCACTGGGAATCAAATTCAAGGCACTGCATGTGCTAGAAAAGTAATCTATCACTGAATTCCAACCCAGTCCTCAATACTTTTGGATGTTATATTTCTTATCAACATTTATATATAAAATTATTTACAAAAACATGTAGATATTACACATATAGCTTTTATTATGAAACCTAGCAGAATAGCCAACAGTGTAATATTAAAGACCAGTTCCAAAACACCAGTTTAGTAACTGCTTAAGATAATGTGGACTCATTTGAAAAATGACAGAAAAAAATGTAAGAAATAATGTACAATGTATTCCTTTACCTTTTTCCTTTCTTTTCTTCCTTCTTTAGTTCCTACTTTCCTTCCCTCTTTCTCTCCTCTTTCTCTGTCTTTCATGCATATCTTTTTTTCCAATTACTTCTCATAAAGTTTTGATAAAAGGTGGTTAACAGCTAATAAAGATTTAACTACTTTGATGAAAGCAAATACAAAATTGTTGCTATCCATGTGAGTGACTGGGACAAAGATCTACACTGAGGATGTTTGACATTACTGGCAGTTAGCTCAATCAAATTTTATTAACTCAATCATATTTTCCTACACACTTTTCCAAGGAAGAATTTCTCTCTCAGACTTCATGAATGATCTTGTATAGTCTTGTCATTTAATTAGTAGCAAATAATTCTTCCTTGACTGAACACAAAAGGACCACTCTACCATGGATGAAAGAAGGACTGGACTAAGATTCAGTTGATAGTGTTAAAAAAAAGACTGAAATCCTCTTGAACACCCATGGCCTCATAGCTAAGGCTGACAATGGAAAGAACAAAACATAGTGGAAGAGGTGGTTCAAACATTTGTCTATCTATGGAACACCATAGCAGAGACACAACATGCACATTTCACAGCTGAAATATCTATATGCCTGCCTTTGTCTTTGAGTGTGGAGACAATTATACATGCTTCACATACTTCTGATTTGCATCAAATTTTAGTTATGATCTAAATAATTGTCTCTAAGTTGTTATTAGGTAGAATTATATAAATTATACATACACCTGCATGCAAAATCACAAACCACGCATACAAGCAAGTAAGTATCTGGCCTATTCAGTAGCTACTGATTGTACAAGTAGCTTTTTTTTCTCAATCCTGCATAATCATTTCATTGAAGAAACAGAAAACCTCTTCTTAAGGCTGAATTATACAAGGTCTCAAGCAAAATAGACAGAAAACCAATTTATTGGGAATGCATTATGGCAATATCTCAGACAAGTGTATCTCAGCTATGTTTGTTCTACACAGTAAAGACTATGTGGTGAAATGAAGTGAATGTTTGACTCCCTTCAAAATTCATGTATTGATATCCCACCCCCCAGTGTAGTGGGATTAGAGCTGGAGTCTTTAAGAGGAAAGTAGGTTATGAGATTGGAGTCCTAATGAATGGGATCAGTGCCTTTATAAAAAGACACAATAGACCTTGTTTCCTATCACTCTGTTCTCTTCTATGTGGGAAAACAATGAAAGGAAGTCATCCATAATCCAGAATACAGACCCACACCAGACACCAAAAGTGCAGGCACCTTGATCTCAAACTTCCAGACTCAAGAAATCTATCAGACAAATACTGGTGGCTCTTTCCACTTATTCCATTGCGTTCTGTCATGGCAGCCCAAACTGATGAAGACATATACTCTGAATGGCCTTTCTAGATAAGGTAAATAAAATTTGAAAACCCATAAATAAATTTAAAACCAACCATAACATCAAATTATGCTGCAAAGCTACAGTGATAAAAACAGCATAGTATTGGCAAAAAAAAAAAAAAACAGATTTCTAGATCAATGGAACAGAATAGAAGATATAGAAACAAATTCAGGCACACTCATTTACATAATTTTTGACAAAAGGGCCAAATCCCTTTGCTGGAGGAAAGCAAGTCCCTTTAATAAATGAGGCTGGGAAAACTGGCTCTCCACATGCCAAAGGTTGAATTCAAACTATTCACCATACACTAAATTAAACCAAAATCAAAATGGATCAAAGATCTCAAAATTAGAACAAAAACACTTAATCTCTTAGAAGACAAAATAAGCAAAATTCTTAAAGACATAGATATAACCAAAGATTTTCTGAATAAAAGCCTGGTTGTGCAATAAATAATACCAAGAATCAACAAGTGGGATTGCATTAAATTAAAAAGTATTTGCACATCAAAGGAAACCACCAACAAAGTGAAGAGACAACCTACAGAATGGGAAGCAATTTTTGTCAGCTACAATTCAGACAAAGGACTAACATTTATAATATATAAAGAACTAAAAAAATTTAAACCCTCAAAATTTACAGATCCAATAAAAAAATGGGCATCTGAAATGAATAGATACTTCTCAGATGAAAAAATACAACCGGCCAATAAATACATGAAAAAAGTTCGGCATCACTGGCCATTCAAAAAATGTAAATTACAACAACAAAATTCCATATTATCCTAGAATTAATAGTTACCATAAAGAAATCAACCAATAACAAATTCTGGAGAGGCTGTGTGGAGAAAAGAACTCTTCTTCATTGTTGGTAGGAGTGTAAACTGATACAACCACTATGAAAATCAGTATGGAGATTCCCCAGAAAACTAAACATAGAATTTCATTTGCCCCAGATATTCTCCTTTTGGGTATCTTCCCCAAAGAGTTTAAGGTGTCATGCTACAGTGATGTATGTGTACTTATGTTTATAGCAGCACAATTCATAATAGCTAAATCTTGGAAAAGGCCTATATGCCCATCAACAGTTGAATGGATAAAGAAAACGTCGTGCCTATCTACAATGGAATAGTACTCTGCCTTTAAGAAAGGTAAACATGAAACATTTGTAGGAAAAGAAATGTACCTTGAGACCATAATGTTAAGTGAAGTAAATCAGACACACAAGTTTGTACATTTGATAGGACAAGTTTGAAAAATTTAATAGGAAAGAAGATAGGGGAAAAAAGAGAAAGAAAAAAGAATAATTATGTTCAAATTATATTTACATGGTTTCTGGTTTCATTCTAAAATACCGTGAAAGCTCACCTTGCAAGATTTAGTTGTTTGGGGTCTTTGTTGTTGTTGTGAGCATGGTCTATTTTGAAGAAAAAGAAAGGAAATAAATTCCGAGAGTTGGAAAGTCTATGGGGGTGGGGAATGGCTCAGTGGTTGCCTAGATTTGGGGCAGAAGGATTGGGAGAGAATAGCTCCTGGGTAAAATGTTTTGCTTTGAGATAACAAAAATGACCAAAGTTTGATCACAGAGTTGTACAGCTCTGTTAATGTGCTGGAATCCATTGAGTCTTCCATTTTAAATTTGTGGATTGTGTGGTATGGTATGCAAGTTCGTAGTCCAATAAAGTTGGAAAAACATAAAGAAGTAACTCACTATAGTTTGAGAAATTGAATATGTCTTATACATTGCCGTAGAAACCAAATTGTGCCTATTGAATTAGCTATGGTTAGAGACTGACAGCCACAAAAACAGAGCTAAAGTGGGGAATCTACTCTGAGGCTACAATGAACAGCAAAGAGGAGAGGATGAGATCATTTCGTGTCCGTGTGTGGGATGCTGGCCTCCAAATACCAGGAAACAACACACTGCACACATGAGGCACACACAGAGATACTTCCATCTCCAGGGATTTGGAGTTGGGATGGGACAGGATATAATGAAATAGGTGAGCAGCAAATACAAAGAAGGCACAGAATATGTGCTCATCGTATAAATAAATAAATTCTGCCACTTATTCCATGGTTTATGTCTCACATAATCAGTTTAAGCAGCTCATTTAACTAGAATAAAAGAAAATAAATGAATCCTTCAATGTATTTAGTACCAAATCCCTCTAATTATCTTTTTCTTCTTTGACCCTTTCTAGTGGGAGTATAAAAGCACTAAGAATGAATGGAAAGTGGAAACAAAATCACCTTCTTTCCAATAAAATGCCTGTCAGAGGCATCCCCTTGTGCTGACTCCATGACATGGGTTGGTCCTACATTATTTCCCTCTCCTGCCACATGGCCTCTCTTCTCCCTGCAAGCCGGGAGCTGTATATAAATATCCATCTAGATTTAAGCCAAAAGAATCATAAATTGCTGCTTGCCTTGTCCACTGCTCTCTTCTTTTTCTATTTCCTCTAACCTGAGCTCTTAACCTATCACCAAAATAAAAAGAAGAGACAGAGGCTGCTGGTGAATTTTGTATTTTATAGATCTTGTAACCCAGGCAAGGTTCCTCTCACTGCTGCTTCTGATTATTCAAGCCCAGGGATTCTATGAATCAAATATCACTTGCTCTCAGTGGGATCCCCAAAGACTACCCAATGGGGAATCCCTTTGCTTTCCAAAGTGCTGGCACAAAGGAATGCTACACAAGGTGAAGGCTCTTTGTGACAAACTTTTCACCTTTCACCACAAAGCAGGGTTTTCAAAGACAAGAGTCCAGAAAGGAGGCTATCAAAGGTTCCTAGATTTGCTCAAAGAAACAAAACCACAGGCTTATTTGTTTGCTGCTTTTTAAGAAATTGGCCAAATATTTGCATTTGCTGAATAGAAAAATACTTTACAAAGAAAAAGAGTTCTGTAATCTTTAGTGCACTAGTCATAGAAATATGATTGTGGAGCTGTCACACTCCTACCCCCATGGTAAACTAATCCGGACAAAGAATCATTGAGTTTATATCAATAGATCATGTTGGCAAACCTCCCAGCAGAAAGCGTAGTACCAGCTCTCCAAGGCTGGCACTTCGTTTACTGTAAAACACTGCCCACGTTGTCAACCAGGAATTTGGAATTTCTTGGCGTGCTTGTGTAACCAAGTTCTTCAGTTGAAATTCACTCTGCTTCCACTTTCATTTTATGAAATAACATTGACAATCAAGAAAGTGAACAGTAGCAGAATTGGCTTTTTCCTTGCCTCATTCTACAACCTTGCAGGAACTACCTTTTCTTCTTATTTCACAAGAATGAAACAAGCAGGATCAAATTAACAAAGAACTTATTCTCCAATCATGCGGAACAGTCTTCCTCAGGACATCCAGCATGCAAATATCAGGAAAATTGTATAGGAATAAGAAGGTTTTCTCATCTTGAAGAGCATCTTCTGCCCCATTCTGGGACTAATGAAATTGTTAATGAGCACAGAATTACCTCTGTACCATAAAGGCAGGCTTTAGGCAATTATTCTTGTGAAACATTTAGGAGGAAGGTATTAGAGACCAGGTCTGATAGGCTAGAAATACAATAACTAAACTCAAACAGTTAAATGCATGCCACATAGTGTGTTTGAAGTCACCAGACCCAGGGTCTCAGAAGAAAATGATCTCTGCCAGTGGGCCCCACGTCTGCCATTTACTCTCCAGACACTCGAGACATATTTTTCAGTCCCATTCTGCACCTAGGGAATGCCTGCATGGCTTTTTCAACAGGCTTTTCATATCTTTGTTTTTGAATAGGTTTGTCCACCAAGAAGCATTAGTGAGATATCAGATGAGATGAGAATGAAATTATGGCATTTATTTCCACATCTTACTTCCTGTGGGTTTCATTCTATCAGTTACTCATCCCTGTTAGGCAAGCAAAAAAAACTCTCTCTCTCTTTCTTTCTCTCTCCTTCTCTCTCTTTCTCTCTCCTCTGCAGCTTTTTTCCTTTCTTCAGGCCTAGGAATAGTAACAAAATTCCATGATATAACTTGGATAATTTATTCATGCCTTTGGCAATAGCCCTTGTATGAAATTCTTCTTCAAATTCAACTTATTTATGTGTATCATGTGCTTTATTTGGCATTCTAACATAAGCCATTCACATTACTTTGCTAAATTTATTTTCTTCTATATTTAAAAATGGAAATAGTAATATTTATCTTTTGCAGTTCTTCCAAGAAGCAAAATGTATAGTCCATAAATAAACTTTAAAACTAATTATGTATCATGAAGTTAACTGGGCTCTAGAAATAAAAAATCAATAAAGACAAGTTAGGTCAGTTCTACATTGCTATTTAGCAAATCACACCTACAACTGCACAGCAGGAAAGAATCATTTTGTTTACTCATGCATCAATGGGATACCAGTTTGGGCTTGATGCATCTGGATAGGTTTTCAGCTGATTCTTCTTGGAGTTGCTCATGTGTTTATCAACTACCAGGAGCTGAACCTAGGCTGAGCATTTTAATACAGTCTCACTCATGTGTGCTCACTGCTCTGCAGAAAGGAAGCTAGCCTGGGCTTCCAGTCTTACTTCAAAGAAACTTACAGCAGAAGAGACAAGACAGTTTGAGGTCCAGACTGAGAACTCCTAAAGTGTTACATCCACCATGGTAGCCCATTAGGCAAGCCAAGGTAGATGGGCAGCCAAGATTCAAGCAGCTAAAGAAACAGACTTCATCTTTTTTCAGCAGGAGCAAAAAAACTGTCTTGCAAAAGATTGTGCATCCTGGGTTGGGAGGAATTCAGTCATATTTTGCAGTTTAGTGCACAAGGTTCTCAGTATCATAGAACATACAATCTAATATGTGAATATTCTCTGCACACAGTGTTTTTCATTCATGCAATTAAAAATGTACTGAGCAAAGACATTGGGATACATCAAACCATCATAGTTCATTATAGTAAAAAATGAACAGAAACACTCATTAACAACCTGCTACTTTATCTCCAGTTGTGGTCAGAAATCATTGCTCAGAAAAAAATTCCTTTCAGACAAAATCCAACAGCCTTGCTCTAGTAAGATATGTATTTGATTATGGAAATAATTTTATCTCCCTCTTTTTCTGCTATTAACAATAACTTATCTTAGCCTATCCTTGTAGGCTAAAAAGCAATGCTGTAATCCCAAGATTTTGCACGTCTGACAAGTTTGTGTGGGAACCATGCTTTGTGCTCTCTTGCTCCAACTTCAGTTTCTCAGGTTGCATGAGCAATTTGTCAGCATCCTCAAAAGTGCATCTTGTTTCTCTATATCCTTTCTTCTCAGGAGAGACTCACATGGTGACAAAACACCCACGAGTCCTTGAGCATCACTGACCAGGTATCTTACTTGGACATAATTAGACACTTTTTGGACTGGCACCTGGATCTTTAGTTCATATATGAGAGTGTAAGAACTCCAAGAAGTAACAGGCTTCAGCCCTAAGTAACGGAATGGGCACTAACTGGATAATATTGTTGGCTTCTCCCACCCATATCATCTCTTGTTCCCCAGTTCTCAAATCACAGTGGTATCTGTCATTTTGGTCCTCTGACTGCCTTGAGATTAACTAATTCTGACCAGTTGTGGGGAATGGACATGAGCCACAGATCCAGGAATATTAACCATTCTTCTACTAAAGGGTCACATCTGTGTCACACACCCCATGTTCAGATCACTCTGAAGGACCCACTTTTGCCTAAATTCAGGGTGTACTTTGGGCCTTTGTGTTTTTTACCCTTTCACTTCCTTGGTGCAGAAATGTTTCGAGATGCCCAGCAAACTCCTTCTGTCCTTATATCCCAGAACAAACATAAACTGATGCTGTCCTCTAGTCCCCTAGTTTAAACTGGTTTAGTCAGTATTTGGAATATACGGTGGGCATATTTGATTTTATTTTTATAAATCCGTCTCTTCCTTATCGGGAAGTGGTCACCTAAGGAAAGAGATTCTGATTTCATGGTTTCTTCCTACCTCAGTTCTTGGCCCGACATGTGTGTCCTTTCCATGCTGAATGGGATTAGCATTCATTTCCAGTTTGCTTTTAGCTTGATATCTAATTTACTAAGGTTTCTACTCCAATATCCCCATAATGACCACAGGGCTGTAGATACTTGCACTCAATCAGCTCATTCCATTAAACACAAAACCAATCTAGAAGAGCGGCTCTAAGAAGTTCAACTCTACCTCTTCATATTCAAATGAAAAAAAAATTCCTAGAACCTCTCCAGTTGTCAAGGAGGCTGTTCACATATATATGTGCTCTTTCAATGAAGAAAAGTAAATATCTGCTTTCCCTAATTAATCCCACACAGCCAAGTATGTCATTGGCAAATGCATGGCTGTGCTACCTCAGTGCTTGAATGAAAGAAAAGGGAACAGTGAGTTCCTAATCTACCTTTTGAATAAGGAGGAAAGTTGCATTTCTCAAAGGACAATTAATTGGAGTATTTCAAATAGAACAGTTAATATCAGGGTTCCTCTGAAGTCATTCCGATTTGAAGGTAGATTCATAGTCTAAGAAAAAGCCCTTTGCTGGACATTGGAAGACTGGAAAATTCTTATTCCATTTTCTCATTTTTGAGTTTCACAATTGTAAATTATATTTAATTGTAAACAAAGGGGAGGAATAGGCATTAAAGGGAAGAATAAAGAGAGTAAATAGATATGAAATGGAAAAGTAAAGACCGAAATGTTTATTTTTCATCCAGAAATGCATTCAATCACAGTTTCCTTGAAATAAACTACTAGGGAGAAAAAAGCAAATTTGTTGAAAAAATGCAAAAAAAATAAATTCCCAAAACATATTTTAGCTTACAACTTCTATACAGAGTTACATTTATAAATCTAAAACATACTGTTAGATTAGACCAGTATTTTTGCTATTTCATCATCTCATTATTTCATCCTTACATTGATTATTAATTACTCTCAATTATCTAATAAAAGTCTAAAACTTCATGGAATTGCTTATCAAAATGATACATTAGTAAAGAAATCACTGCGATTGCATCATGGTCTGGTTGTCTTAATGACTGTCCAAGGTAGGAGTCTTTCAAACATTTTTTCAAAAAAGATGAGAGATTCCATTTTTATAGTCTGTTTTGGGCTTGTAAGAAACAGTTAAGAATACTGAATTTTCTATATTTTTCATAATGGCAAAGGAAACAAAATTGATAAAGAAAAATGTGTCCCAATTATTAAATAAATCAAATGAATGCAGAGAAAATGCATCACTGCACCATGTAATTATGAAAGTGAAATTGACTGCATAAGTAAAATCTGAGACCTTGAATTTCACTTGATAGTATTTTAGATAAATCTCTCAAACTAAGGATTTGGCAAATAAGCAATATATTTCTGAAGGCCAAAAAAGGATAATAGTCATTCAGCATTTGACATGTAATATTTTGTGCCAAGGACCCAGACCATACCTTCTTGATAAAAGGCCACATGGCAGCATTCTGTACTTGTTGGTGAAGTTTATGCGCCAAAATTCACTTAGTACAAAGTAGTTTGCTATATTTAAAATCTTATTAAAAGTTCTAATAATGTTATTTTCTATTATCTTGTCATTCTAACTTCTGCAAACTATTTGTAACATTATTTAAAAATAGGAAGCTAGGCATGGTGGCGCACACCTGTGATCCTAGCACTTGGGAGTCTGAGGCAGGAAGATTGCCAGGAGTTGCAGGCCAGCCTGGGCTACACAGTGAGTTCAAGGCCAGTCAGAGCTACATAGCAAGACACTGTCTCAGAAAAACAGTGGAGATTGGAAACGGTGCAGTATACTCAAACGGCAGTTGGAAACATATATTTTTATTGGAACATCATTAAGTCATTTTTTGTTTGTTGTATTGTGACATTTTAAAATTTATTTTCCCAGTCCTATGTACATTCAAATCACTGTATATTTATGTTTTCTTAAATAGTTCTATCATTGACAAGAAATTTAAGTTGGTTTTCATGTTTATTTATAGAACTGATTAACATCTTTGTAATTTTGCTACATAATACGTAAAATAGTTTACATGATCCCATATTCAAATCAACAAATGAAGAAGTCTAGATTCCTCATTCCCTCTATTTTATTACCTCTAGCTTTATAAATATTTAAAAATATTATTATTTACCCCCTCTTATAAAATACAAGCAGATTCTTAAGTATAATGTGCTTTATAATTTAACAGAAGTATGCATATTGATACCCCTTCTTATTAGAAATTGAGACCCATAGTTTGCATAACAATTGTCTCTTTCTGTGTAATAAACCTCTCCAAACAGTTCCTTGAAACAGCGATCATGGATTTGTTCATTCCCATTGCGGGCCTGATCTTTTTTCCATCTCATGGTCAAGGTTAGCCCCAGTTTTGTTACATGATAATAAGCCAGAAGAAAGCCAATTATTCCTTTTGAGAGTTAGGATCAAAATCCTTGCACTATCAGTTCAGCAGTTTATTGGTTTAAACAATAACCAAAGGAAGCCTAGACTCACAGGGATGCCAAATAAGTTCTCTACCTTTTGTAAGGAGGAATAGCAGCAAGGAGAGTGTAACAAAAATACACACAAAGAGGAAGAAAATTGGTGGCCATCTTTATAATCAAACACATAATTGGGACATAAATTAAAGCAAACGAAAAAGTTATGACTACTTGATCTGTTCTTAGGTTCAGACTTCCCATCTCTGATAAAGGTACATTAGAGAAATGCATTACTGAAAAGCTAAGATTAAATACCCTGGGCTCTAGTCAATGATCATTAGCAGTAAGTTTGCTTTGGGGAAGAAGGAACATAGGAGAGCTGTGGAAAGTGAAGTGCAGATGCACTGTGACGGTGGTCTTGGAACCAGAATTTGTGTTCTTCCAGACATAATTCTGCTTTGCACAAGTGACCTCTGCCCTTGGGAGGCTTGGGAGAAGTGGCCCCAGTTGCAGTCATTCTGAGTTAATCAGCGAATGGTGTTCTTACAGTTACATTTTCTCTTCCAATAGTGCTTTGGAGACATAAGTTGGTGCAATCAAATTAAAGGAATATGTCTACATACAATTCTTAACAGACAAGTTTCTCACTGTTTTCTTTGTTAAGATGGACACACACCAAAAATAATAAGAGAAGGGGAGATGCCTTTAGCACCATTTCTTTTACAGATTATTTTAACATCATAAAGGAAATTGCTTTAGATTAAGCTAATGATCAGGAAAGAAGATGGGAAAGATCGAACCAAGGTCTTTGATGACATTCTAAAATCACTATTCCATTCCATGCCTGGAGCCTACCTACCCTGTTAGAACTTCTGCTATGGAAATTCAAAAGTGTGTGTTATTTACACCTGTTAATATCATCTTTACCGCTTAGCTGTGGAGTTGCAATCACTTGTGTAGTGATTTGCCTTTAGAAAATTACGTTCACATTTATGCTGTATCACACTGATGCCACCTCACCTGCCATCACCAGGAGGAAAAGTACTCCTCACAGTCCTGTTCTAAAGCTAAAAAGTCCCAGAGAATGTTAATTGAACAGAATGGGATAATGAACAGACAGCGTGCTAGCTGTAGTGCTGAGCTTATTATAGCAGTGGTTGGATAAATATTAATTTCAGGAAAACTTGCTCTGTCAGAAGGCCTTCCTACATCTTAGCTACCCTAAAACCTTGCTACAAAAAATTTGCAGTCAAAACTCAAATTCAATTTTGCATTGTTTTTACCACCCTACAGTGGTTTGTAGTTAGAATTTGTCCCAGGGATTTTTTCAGTGAGCTCAAGGTTCTGAAGGAAATGCTGTATTGAGAAAAGGAAAAGAAAGAGCTTTTGAATGTAGTATTCTTCCAGAAGACTAGACTTAGAAAAAGCTTATTCTGTGGCCAGCATTAAGGTAATATGTATATAACAGGGGTCTGAAATACTGTGATATAATAAATAAACACTGATCCTTATCAGTGGTTTCTGAAAAAAAGCACCTAAAACCTTTAGGATTTCCTGAGTGATAGAGGTAACAGGGGCATCTGATCTTGTATATAAGGAACCCCTTTTAATCATACCTGAATTTATGTGAATGATGCAACCCTTGATAGTCTCCATAATTTCTGGATGGGAGGTGATTGCCAGAAAGACCAACTATGTGATAAGAGGATTAGGAATTTTATCTCCACCCCTAACCTCCACAGACAGGAGAGGAGAGAGAGAGTTCATTCACCAATTGAGTAGCAAATGATCTAATCAGCTGTGGTTTTCTGGAGGAATCTACATAAAAACCCAAAGTGATGATTCAGAGTGCTTGGATTGGGAAACATGCCCGGAAGTTAGGCTGCTCCCCTCCTGTGTTGGAGAAAGAAACCACAATGCTGCTTTGCTCAAGGTCCATAAATCAGTAATGAGGAAACTGTTTCCCTCTGTTTTATGAACCATTATAGTGAATTATTATATTTGAGGAAGGGCCTTGGGAACTCCCAGCTTTGTAACCAAGTTGGGCAGAAGTGTGGGTACCCTGGGCACCCAACATTTGCAATTAGCATCTGAATGCAGGGCAGACTTGTAGGACTGAATTCTTAAACGTGTTGTGTCTAAGCCAAATCTAAGTAGTGTCAGAACTCAATTGAGTTATAAGACACTAAACTAGTGTCTGGAAAGTGTAAAAAAAAACAATGCTCATGTTAGAGGGAAAAAAAAACTGTATGCATTTGTTATCAGAAGTGTTGTGAATGGAAAGAGTTCATAAGAGTCCTAAAAGAAAGTAGAAAGGATGATAGATTCAGAGCAGGGGAAAACCCTCACAAGACCATTGATGTTGGCATCAAGCAGCCTAATTTTCTTTCAACATGGTCAGTTTATGTCTCCAAGACATAAACTTCTGCTTCTGTGTAACACAGGGATTCCAATACCTATGCAGTAGGCTAAGCAACTGGTAAATGAGTACAAAAAGCACTTAGCACAAACTATGCTTTATATATAAATCTCCATAAATGTTATGATAATGATATAACCTGGCTGAGTGTGGGCACAAGATTATTGAATTCTGAGTAGAAGTAGGTTTGAGTGTTTCTGTGTATATCAGGAGTGTTTTGGGTGAACATTCATGGTGTGGCTACATGTATCTCTCCTTTTTTGATGAACAAATCTTGCTTTCACCTTTGGGAGAACACCTTCATTCTGTTCAAGAAAAAGGGATGATGCAATAATAGAGCAAAGCAAAGGAATCCATAAGTCTGAGATAATGCAGAGTTAAATTGCACAGAATAATGTAGTTTGATTATTGTTCAAGTACTTAGGGCCTTCATAGTGAGCTATCCCCAGACATATACGTATATATATGTGTGTGTGTGTATACTATATTTATATATACTTTATATATACACATATACTATATATAGTATATTTATACATATACTTTTATAATACTATATAACATTATGTATATATTTTTGAGACAGTCTCACTAAGTTACTAAGTTGCCCAAGCTGGGCTCAAATTTGCAATTTTCAAGCCCCCCAGATTGCTGGGATTATGAGAGTGCTGGACCCCAGTCATTGAGTTCTTAAAAGTGGAAAAGGAGGATATAAAAGTGGGTCAGACCGATTTCTTATAAGAAGAACTGGCTTTTTTTCTCGAAGATGGAGGGAAAGAGACACAAACAAAGAATGATGGTAGCCTCGGTTGACCTCTAGAAAGAAATTGGAGATATCTGCTCTACAACAGCAAGAACTGAATTCTGCCAACAAAACTACTGAGCAAAAAAATAACTCTTCTCTAGAGACCGTAGGAAAGAATACAGCCTTATTGACAACCTGATTTTGGTCTCCTAAGGCCTGTACTTCAGTTTTGACCTACAGAACTGTAAGATAGTAAATATGTGCTGTTTTAAACTGCAAAGTCGATAGTAATTAGTTATGGCAGCAATAGAAAAACCATTGCATGTGCTAGGATGAGAGGGTCCTACATTAGAGACTGCAGGAATTGTAGTGCACAAGCCCTCATGAGGTGCACCCAGACTAGGGTGGACAGTGATAATTAGGACAGATTTTTGCATTATGTAAGCATTCTCCAAAATTCTCAGAGATGCAAGCAGATGGAAACTTGGTAAAGATATCTAATGCCTCATAATCAAGACAGGTACAGGTTAATACTTCTGTGAATTGAGGGAAAAAGAATAAACATGCAAATTTGTGAAATTTGGATATTTAATTGTTATTTAGAATACTTTTACCCGGAATAACAGAAATTGTTTCAGATAAAAGATTACTATGCAGCAAGCACTGAAATACTGGGATGGAGATCTTAGCAATAATGAGGAAGCAACCTGAAGAATTCATTTGCAAAAAATTTACTAAAAGGAAATGAATGAAGGCATCACTCCATCAGTGCAGCAGCACAGGAATATGACCCCTAGAAGGGCAAGCATCTTATGATCAATAAGTGAGGGATCCGAAGAGATAACCCTAGTAGGACAGAAGAGGGCTGTTTATGATCCTGAAAGAGATTTTTTTATTGCAAGAAAGGGAACAGCCTTTCTCAAGGAATATTCCACTAGCTTTTCCATAGAGGACACTGACCCAGGCAATTTAACCACCTTTCAGAAGCCATCTCTCTGTTTTTCTATTTTACTGTGTTTCATTTCAATGCTTCTCTTTTTCTCTGAATTGCTTAACTAACTACAAAGCCTTATGAAAAGAGAATGCCTTCGGTCCATGTGCTGCCACATTGCTGCTTTTATAAACCATAAACTTCACACCGATCACTGAGAAATGTCCAAAGAGAAGTGCTATTTGCAACTGGGAAGCTCAGCCCTCATTATCAATGGGTAGGAAAGACTGATGGGACATGCAGAGGGGTGTGGGGAGGAGATTAAGGAGCCAGGTGGAGACAGAGGCAGACACCACTGGAGAGGGAACTGTGCTTGTAGGTAAACAAGGAGGCAGCAGTGCTGCACGCAGTCTCAGGAGACCACATGGAACAGCATAGGGGTGCTAGAGTCATGGCACCTGGTTGTGAATGCTGGCACTGGCACTTTGTAACTGTACAACATCAACAATTAATATAACCTACTACATCTTAGCTTAAGTAATCTGACACTTACTAGGATATTTTTATGACAACCTAACACTGTAGATAAAGTTCCAAGGATGTAACTGCACTCAGTAAACTGTGGCAGTTGCTATTACTCTTTCTGATATGTATCAGGGTGGGTAAATTCTAAATAAGTTTTGAATGTTTTGCTACAACCTAGAAATGAGTATGAACAAGTATCTCTACTCGGAGGAGACACATCACAAAATCTAGCAATGGTATTAGAATATGTTATGATCCCTATAGTAGGAAAGCAAACAATCCAGTCTACCTCACTCACAGATAAGGCAATGAATCCAAAATATTCTGGGATTTCTTCATGTTCACAGAACAAATGAAGAATAGGGCAGGTGCCTGAATACGCCCTGTGTCATTCTAATTCCATAATCTGATTTGCATACTTGATTTGAACTCAAGTCATACTTGATTTGAAACACTGATTTGAAGTCACTTTATAATGCCTAAGACTACAGACCATGGAAATCAAGGACCTGTTCCCACTTGCCACCATATGATACTGCATTTTATACACACCCAAATTACAACTTTTACATGGAGAATAAACTCTCTCCTATTTCTCCATCCATGCTGTCCATCTTTCCAGATCAAAGACTACAGTGGATCGGCTGGGTCACCAATCCCAACTGAACCATCAGATCCCAGTAGTATCAATACTTTCAGGGAAATGAAAATAAGAAATGTTATAATTTAGAAGTTACAACTAGCTACAATCAAACTAGAAATCATTTTGAGTTTTCCCTGCACCATGTTGTTAAACTTTTGAATTTGATCACCTACTCCAGTTTTTCATTGGCACTACCATTTCTATTATTCAGCTCAGCTTTATTCACATCTTTATTGTCTCTGGCTGACCATTGTTAGGTTTTATGTAGTGACTCCTGGCGCATATATGTGCAGACTTTTCTAATAGAAAAATGATATACTTTCAGAAAAGCTTTCAGGTGAGGCATTTCAATTAAATTAATAGAAGCTCTTTCTGTAATCCCAGAGTGTCTAGATTTAAATAGAGGGCTTCCTAATCCAGGGTAGGATGATTAGTTCAATGCATCATCCTGGTCAGACTTCACTTCTGAGTTATTCAATCAAACAGTGATCTAGAAGTTGCTGCACATGTATTTGGCAGGTGCAGTTTAACATCTGTAATCAATTGAACTTAAGTAGAGGAGATGACTTCAATTGTGTAAGAGAGTCTCATATAATCAGGTGAAAGGCCTTAAGGACACAGTGAGATTTCCCTAGGAAAGAAATTCTGCTTCAAGGGAACAGCAGGACCTCCTACTTAGTAATCTGCAGCCTGCCAGACTGTCCCATGGATTTTGGTTTTATCAGCTTCCACAATTGTTTAAGCCAATTACTTAAAATATACACATACACACACATATTCCATTTGTAGACATGTACACATATATGCATGCACACATGCATGCATACACGCACAAATGCATAAACATATATGCAAATATACAAATATGCAGACAAATAGGATATATCCCTTTTTGGAAAAGGCTGTTTGATACAGCAATACACAAAACTTTTGCCAGTGGCATGGCCATTGTCATGGGAGACATTATCAAATATTTGAGATAAAGTAATGATAACTTCTTAACAGATGGACCTTGAATCTCTACAGCTTAACCCTTTAGAAGATTGTCTCTCATTCATATAATGAAAACTCAATAAGGGGAGGGGGAATAAACAAAGCCTAGCAGAATTTTGGAAACTACACAACTTTCAGCATTACTTGGACATCACCATCCAGCTAGTGATGGAGGAAATGGAATGGAGAAACCTGCAAAAGACTGTATAGGCCAGAGGAGCTTCTAACTCACAATTCCTTTGGCTAGGACTCAGTCATGTGACCACACCTAAATGCCTGGAATCATGGGTTAACTGTTTTCCAGGAGAAGCTGCAATTGTAGCTGAAAAATAGGCAGACATTTTCTATCACATAAAATCAATGCTTAATGAAGTTTCTTGGAAAACCTCTTGCTGTCTTGTTAGAATCATGTTGTTTATTAAAAGTTTTGTGACTATCTTGCTAGGTATTATAGTCTCAATACCGGAGTGAAAATAGAAAATGGGGGTAAAATAGAATGAGATGGCACAGAAAGCAAAGTCTGAGGCAGGAGACAATTTAAAACAGCAATTAGAGTCTAGTTAAATCCAAAGTTTGGTATCATTATCAGAAGTGAGGACGTGGCTAATTATGCAGAAAGCAAGTTTCAGTTCAGGTTGTGGTCATTCAGTAAAGGAATCTTTTCTTCCCAATAGAAAACGCTAATTTTGAAAAACACTTAAAAGATTTTCTGTAATGGATGGTATGTATGTGTGTGCATTTAAATCCTTTTATCTATATTGTCCGTGTGGTATTTAGTCTTTGTACTTAAATCACCAGTAATTGTTTGTGGTAGTTTGAGAAACTTGCCTCATTGATTTTCCATAGCACTGAAATGTCACATTAGCTCAAGGTGAAAAGCTAATAGAATGTGAATAATGATAATAATAATCAGAATGTTAATACAAAGAATCATACACCTGAATGTACATGAAAATCCTCTATTGCATCTCAAGTCTTGGGTGACATTTCAAATCCCAGGAGAAGAAAGAAGAAATGGTTTGTTAACACCATTCTCACTACAATCTTGGCTGCATATTTTGATGTGAATAGCAATTTTCAGAATGAATGAATCAGGGCCAAGATCATAGGTCCCACCTAATGTATGTTCCCACCTTGGTTTTATGGTTTCCAGGTACAGTTCATTAGTGCTTAGTCTTCCATATTCCTGTCCAGGACACTTACCTGCACTTTAAAATGTAGAGATGTTTCACAAGAGGCATTAGGAATTGGTGACAAGCTCTGGGTCATTGACTAAATGCACGCAAGTTAGGTATAGTCTGGATTCCCAAGGAGACAGTTATCACCCAGACTCCTCTAAACATTCCCTGAGTATCAGAAATGTTTGTCCAAGGACATCAGCCTATGCTATTGGTATTAAATAAATAAAGCTAAAAGGAAGAATCTCAAATCATCTATGCCCACAATAAACAACTAGTACCTTAGCTTTTTCATCATCCTAATCTTCCCTGTTGATAACTGCAGATTCATAATTACAAGCAAATGAATATATTATTCTATTATACCAGGAAATTGCTTCTAAACCCAGTACCCCACAGATTCTGTTTAATTCCACAATGAGACTCTCCTATGGAATCCTGACCTTCTATTTCATCATACTCTGACACTTGCGATTATTAAATAAACATTTTAAAATTGTTTGAAAAACAGATTGCTATGCAGCAAGCACTGAAATACTGGGATGGAGATCTTAGCAATAATGAGGAAGCAACCTGAAGAATTCATTTGCAAAAAATTTACTATTCAGTTCTGTGTGCCTGAGAGCTGGAATGGGCCTGAAAATAGATCAGTACTCATCATATGTTCTGGGACTACAGTAAGACTGCCTCACTGTTGCCTGTGCAAGCACTTGCCAAGGTTCTGCTCTCCACACTGAGTCTTACATTGTTATTTTCATTCTAGAATCTGCAACTACTTACCTCCAGTCGACTTTTCCCCAGTATTCATCCAATTAGTCTTTGTGACTCTTGATTACATGTTTAATTGTTTATTCCAGGTCAATCTTCTTCAAGTCTTCAGTCTCATTATTCGTTATTACCTGAAGTCCTTCTTTATATCATCGGATTTATTGTCAGGCTTATTGGGGAACTTTGAAAATACTCCTAACTTTTCCAAATACTTCTGTTGAATCCAATCATTCCTAAAGATTTCTAAGCTTTGTATGAAACAAGATTTTCACATAACGCCTTTAACATGAAAATAAATGTAGCTTATCAAAATTAACTATACATTAATTCAAGATGCATCATAACAGTGATATAACATTAGTAATGATAACAGTGACTTCAATGAAAAGAAAATTTTCTAGAAAAGTCACAACTTAATGTTAAATAAAATTTAAAGAATTGAGCATGTAGTTAGCAAAATAATTTTTTAGCCAGTTTAGAAAATAACTTTTCTTAGCCAGTGTTTTAAAATACAGACTCAAATTGTGATCAAAATAAAGAGTTCTAAATTAATTAATATCCTACTTCTCAAGAAAAGTATAACACAGAAAATAATTATAATATTAAATTTTCTAGTCCTATAATTAATCCTTATTATTTTCCAAAACTAATAAATCATGGAGCTTTCCAAAACTGATATGACACCAAGCCTTATTCATCCAAAAAATTAACTAGTTTTCATTTTGGTATGATTTAGTCTCTTGTTGACTTATTCAATGTGAATGAATCTCCTTGAATTAACCGATCTCAAATGCATGGACAAATTCAAGTTTCTAGATCTGCAAAACTGAAGGATATTAGTTAGACTTCTAATTGGTAAGACTTCTATTTCAATAGTCATATTGCATTAGTAGATTTCTTGAAGGCCAGTCAGGCAACTGTCCTGGAAGTACCCCACCATCTCAATCCCTACTTTTTTCCTGCTACCAGAGTCATATAAGATATGTCACTCCTATGGAAGATTTTGTGTTTGATCCTAGCTCATACATCAAGATACTTCATTTTGTGTACATCAGTGTTTAGGGCTAGAGTATTTATATATGTGCTATCATGACAGTATATAATGGTGATTTGTTGCCATGTAAAATGAACAATTTTAGGGCTGTGTAACTCTAATACAGTATAGTTGTTAAATGTAAACTCTAATGATTTTCTGACTACTGCCATGCACTACAATTGCCATGATTTATCATCTCTCAGGTCTTAGCAAAGTGGAACACACCATCTCCCTGAGGATCTCACAAGTCAGAGATCATTCCAAAATTTTAAAATCACCATGATTGTACAGTGAATTTGGCTAAGGGACATCCAGGCCACAGGCATAGCTCTGTAGGGACTGGTAGAATCCAACAACACATTTGGAGTTAGTAGGAAATAGAGCAGCAGAGCAAACAGGCAAATTACTAATGTCAGAAAGCAAGTATGTGTGCTAAATAAAACATGCAAATATCCAATTGCATGTGAATGTGATTATCCATCACATACTGAAAATCACTTCTTTTCTACAGAATTCTCTTTTCCCTATGATATTTCTGGCAAATGCTTGTGGTCCACCTCTACCATTTACCAAATAGAATACCATCTCAAATAGGTCTTAAATTAGCCAACCAGAGTAAAATCTCATGCATCCTTTGAGGCTACATCTCTTACTGAAACAAAGAGGCTGGTGGGTAAATCAATAATATTTGAAGTAAAAATGGAGTTGTATTGTGATTTTTCTTGGAGAATCTTCTTCCTTTTCACTCTATCTCTTTAAACATTTGTGAACTTTAAGCCAATGGTTTGTCCTTTCAAGAATCTTTGCACCTCTGTTCATTACCTGTAAAACAAAATGATTCTATTTGATTTGTCTTCAATAATATTGAAAAACAAATATCATGAATGTTTTAAAATAATAAAGACCTATGGAAATTTAAATTCTTGCCAATTTATACATTTTAGAGGTAAACATAAAACTAGAAATTGAAAACTGATGAAAAAAGACCTTGTTGGACTGAGAGTCGAATTAATTTTTGTTTCTAGTTTTTCCTTCTTTAGCCTCAAATAGAGATAAAAATACTATAGTGATGAAATGAAAGAAAAAGCACAGAGGGAGGAAAAAGTAGCCACTATAATCTAAAGGAAATTTGTTTAGACTTAGAGTTAAAACTGTTCCTGTTTCTAATTCTCCTGTGCGTGCGACACTTTGGCCATTTTTTTTCCACTTTCAAAAACATATTTCTTATTTCTCTGAAGAAGTTAATATGTGAAAATCTTAGGTTTTATATATATAATCTAAGGATTGGCAGGGGATGGAAGACCAAGGCAAATTCGTGATTCAAGGAGTGGTGAAAAGATGATAGAGAAGACAAATTAGCTCTCAGTAGCACCATGCATTTACAAAAGTCTTCAGCATTCAAATGCCATGTACTCTTCAAAACTACCGGCAAAGTGAACAGAATTATCGCTCCTTAGAAGACACCTGAAGCCTGGAAATTGTAAGTGACTAGCCCAAGGACACACAAGGATAGAATGATTCTTACTCCAGGACTCTAAAATGATAAAAATTAAAACCTCTAAGCTGTGCCACTTTTAAAGATGAAATAAATCCAGGAGTAAAAGACAGATTAGTCATCTTTCCCAGAGTCAAATAAAGATGTGTATGTGTGTGTGTGTGTGTGTGTGTGTGTGTGAATTTAAGTTGGTAAGTATGAACAGGAACACACTGTAGTATGATGTCTTTAACTCTTTGGGGAAGATACCTAGAAGGGGAATAGCTGGGTCAAATGGAATTTATAATTTTACTTTTTGGAGGAATCTTCAAACTGATTTCCATAGTGGTTATACCATTTGACATAGCTCAGTATACATGCATACCCCTGTTTATAGCCACACAACTCATAATAGCTAAACCTTGAAAGAGGCCTAAGATGAATGTAAATATTATGTACTACAAACATGCGTCAATAAAAATTTTAAATTGTAAAATTTTAAAAAAATAATAGGAATGAATTTCCCTCTTAGATCAGATTATCACTTAAATGAGATGGTTTACAAATACCATTATTTAGAAACAGGAAGCTAGACCCCAAAGCTAGATCATGAAAGTTACTAGTTTACTTGTTAATGTTGTTGTTTAGATTACAATGTCCTCCAAAAGTCTCATATGTTGAAGGTGATTGAACTGTGGGGGTACTATTGTCACTGGTGGGTGAATTGATGACTGAATGTACTGTTAAGAAGTGAGCCCCTGCTGGGAGAGGGGAACCACAGAGGACATGGCGTTGGAGGGGTAGCTCTTTCTGGCTCTTCCCCTGGTTTCTGCTGCCTGGCTGGCATGGCTTGAGCATTTTTGCTCTACCAGGCACTTCTACCATGTTGGTTCTGCCTTGGAGCCAATCAGGCATGGACTAAACCCTCTGAAAATGTGAGCAAAAATAAAGCCCTCCTCGAGTTGTAGGTGTCAGATATTTTTTTTCCCAGTGACCAGAAAGTGCAGTTGTACAGATAACCATCAAAACTATGGCCAAGAGTCAGACTTTCTGGGTTTAAATCTTCATCACATACAGTTTTGTGAAAAGAAAGCAAGTTAACCCCTCTATACTTCGTTTTTCTTCTTTTTAATTAGAAAAATAATAGTTCCTAGCTTGTGCTATCCTTGTGAGCATTAAAAGAATACAACACTTGTAAAGTTTTTAATGCCTAGCACATAGTAAACAATCAAAAAATAAGAATGTATAGTTTATAAAAATAAGTTTGGGAACACCTCAAAAAATCCAGTTCAAGCAGAAAAGCTGACTCTAACAGGTGTCAGAGCTATAGGCAGTCAGTTAATACAGGTGTTGTCTTACTGGACTGATTAAAAGACAAAGAGATCTCATTGTTTGATTTTTAAATTGCTACAAAATTTCTTTCTCTTCCTCCAAATATTATTTCAAATGCTCTTCTAATTTCATCCACTATTAATGAACTTATTTATTCTCCTTTTCCTTTGGTTCTATGAGTCTTCATCACTACCTTGAAAATGGCTAGGAAGAGATGGATTAAAACAGAAAGGAATGTCTCAGAGAATTCTATATGTGATCACTCTCACCTCTGAACTTGGGTAATAGTTCCCGAGTACAATTTGTGTTTATCATTATGGACTGAATCATTTGATAGTGATATAATTATTTTATAGGTTACAGTGATAATCACATACATTTTTTCATTCTTAACAATGTATGGGTACAGAGGGTCACACTTTAGTCACTTTTACAATCTAAATCAAATGTAAGAAGACTAGGCTAGGATGATACCTATAGTGATGGATGACAGTAGGAAACTGCTGTAACAACTCATGCTCAGCTTGGTATAGTGAAGATAGGTGATTACCTATAAAATATTTTTAGATATCTATGTATACAAGTATTCTTTTTTTTTTGCTTTTTCCACTGACAGAGCCTAGAGTCAGTGATACCTCTATAGTGACTGGAACATTTAGCAACTAGATCTTGGTTTTTAATACCATTCTTTAAAAAGAAGAATCAGAGCTACTTGGAAAAATGGGTGATTCAATTAATAGGGCAGAATATACACAAGTTGAACCAGAGGATCTTGAATTGTCAGTAAATAAGTGCCAAAACAAACAGTAGTAGCAAACATAAAAGCTATTATGATGGGTGTATATTAAATGGCGCAGGAGCCAACAGAAAGAGCCTAGTCTAATTGGAAAAATTTGAGCAACACAATGAGGAAGCAATGGATTATAACCTATAGTGTGAAATACATACCCATGAGACCATGTCCACATAAAGGATGATTGAATAATTAAATTCATAGGCGAGACAAAGTTCATGTGCAGAAGAATTCCAAATAATTTGTGTACTTTCTCAACCCTCAAGGGATGCAATAAAACTCTGAACTTCTTAAGCATGGAAATCATATAGTAAGTTCCAGCCAAGGATAACAGTATGGAAAGGGAAAAAGGAGGTACCTTATCATGGAGAAATGTGAGAACCACCAGCTCAGGTGTCCCAGATGTGGGGAAGATTTATAAAATAACTGTCTGATAGTCCTCTTAAGTACCAAAGGCATAAAAAGCAGCCTGCAGGATACTAACAAGAACTAATCAACCAAATGTGATATGGAATCCTGGACAGGACTGTGGATTGGAACAAGGACCTCAGTGGAAAAATTAGTGAAATAGGAATATGAATATATCATGTAATTTAGTTAATAGTGTTAAAGGTTAATTTCCCGGTCTATGATTTTACTAAAGACATGTAAAATACTAACGTTAAGGGAAGTGGAAGGAGGGACAGATCGAGCCTCTATATTTTTATAACATTTATGTAAGGCTAAAATTAGTTCAAAATGAAGACGTTAAAAAAAGAAAGCATATACTTTGGTTAAAAATATTAGATATGACAGTGTATGTGAAGCATTAAGGGAAGAGCCTGACATAATTACAGACAAAAATGTTGAGTATCATTATCACGATCATCATTGTCGTCATGTTTATCAGTATAAATATAAAATGCTCAGATAGTAAAAAAAATTTTGTTTACTTATTGACTAATAAAGCCCATATCAGAGAACAAAAATTATAAAGATAAAACAACAAAAAGCCAGACTTACTGGGTCTTGAGCCAACCAAGTCATCTTACATATTGAAGGAAGACAGTATTTCAACAGATGTACCTACCAACTTCTCTTACTGTAAGGTTGCTTTTTAAAAAAAATAAAACACTTGGAGGGGATAAAACACTGTAATTTCTGGCTAACACAGAATACATGATGAAATTCTACCTCTTCTGCTCATGTCCCACTTGGAGAAGGATGTGATCATGCAACTAGCTCTGCTTTTGAAAACCAATGGGCTCATTTGTCAAATGTGGAAGTGCCTAAGAGAGAGAGTACAATAGGTTGAACTGTGTTTCCCCCAAAAGATATATTAGAGTCCTAAACCCTGGTACCTCAGAACATAATCTTATTTAGAGACAAGTGTCTTTGCTAACACAATGACCATACAGTAGTTAAATTAGATGAGTCATACTGAGGTAGAGTGGGCTCTCAATCCAAAATGTCCTTACCAGAGGTCAATGGGAAGTCATAAGGAGAAGGCCATCTGACCACAGAGACAGACTGCAGAGGTAAAACTGCAAGTAAAAGGGTGGCAAGGATCAACACCCATCCGTAGAATCTAAGAATAGGTAAGCAGGAATAGGTAGGTGGACTGAGAGAGAGCGTGCTACCCTACCAAAACCTTGATCTTCCAGCCTTGAGATCTGTGAGGAAAAAAATTCTGTTGTTTTAAGCCATCCTATTTGTGGTTTGTTGCTAGGAAACTCATATAAAAGATGGAATGGCATTTCTATCCCAGGAGACTGCCAGTCTGGCTAAACTACCCAATGCTCCCAGAGCAAAGGAAACCGATTTGAGGAAGAATAACAGTAGAATGGGAAGGTACAGAAGATGGATTATGTAAGTGCTCCTGGTTACAGGAGTGAGACTGAGCCAGAAAAACCACTTCTGAGCAAAAGTTTTCCCTGCAGCTAGCTGACCTAACTGACAAAGAGCCACTCCTAGCTCATACCTCCTCCCGTACCTAAAACATGTCCTTCTTCATTGTTTTTTGTTCTCAGTAAGCGACCATATCCAGTGTACTTTTTTTATCCAATCATGTAAGCTAAATGTAACTTCCTCAACCAATGAACTGATGTTAAGTGCCTTGCTACTGCATCCCCACCCCTCTTTCCTTGATCCATATAAACCCTGTTCATTGCCAGCTGGGTGCTGATCATTTTGTGGAGAAATGCCTGATCAGCCTGCTGGCATAATAAAGCTGTACACTTACCTCCAAACTCCGGGTGTGTTCTCAGTTCTTCTTGGCCTGATCCTGCTAAACCACTAAGAGCTGCAACATTGAATTGCAAGTCTGCTGTTACAAGACAAAGAGGATAGAAGAGATTAGGACTCCAGTCTCTTAGAGGGCCATGGAGTCTGGGGCAAGGAGACATGCATATCAGAGAAAGATGACGGGACATCAGCAGCAGGACTTAGAGCCTGAGACTTAAGAGAGACTCAGTATCTAGTGGGACTGATGAGAGTTCAGCCTCCAGTAGTCATCAGTCCAAGATTTTTTAAGACCACCAACAGCCCTCAGAGAGTGCAAAATCAATAAAGTAGGAAAGGAATCTCAAATAGTCTGAGAAAAAAGTCTGAAATATTTCCCTTGCCAAGGCGGTAGAGAAGAGCAGTCTCCCATTCCTATGACCCCAGCTTAGTTGTGTTATATGGATGCAGGAGAAGGAGAGGGAGCTACTCCAGAGAAAGGAAGGAAAAGGAGAACTTTTGTTCTGATAAGAGATGGAAACTTAAAACTAAAAGGTTCCTTTTGCAATTGGGAAGGAGACCAAAACACGAAGAGAGGAGGGGCAGAGAAGGGGAAGAAGTACAAAGAATTAAGATGTATTATGTACATGTACGTGTACCGACTTCCCATAATTAATGTAATCATATACTAATAAAAGTTTTTAAAGTTTTAAGAATTAATCACCCTCTGTGATTAAAAAAATGAAAAGATCTGAACCTTAAGAACAAGAATTCAATAATTTTTAAAACCCAGAGAAAAATATATTCAACTGAATTATGAAAATAGAGTTATCATGAAAGGCACCTTCTCCCCTGCAAGAAAGAGCAAGATCAATTGAGTATTGTTTTGACCAGAAAAAATAAAACTTTTGTCTTTATACTCCAGTAAGCCACAACCTCAAACTGAATTATAATAGTACTAATAAAAATGATATAATTATTATTATATTTTTCTTTTCATCTGCATAGTGTTCCTTATCTGTAAGTAAAAGAAGACTTCCTTTTCTATTTATCTGAGGGAAAATTAATTTCGATTATAATGTAATGCAAAGAGTAATTGGTAAGCGAATAACGCAAAGGGATCAATTCAGTGAATCTGGCGAGGCTTACAGGTTTTTAAATGATGAACCCTTTAGGAAGTAAAGGGTGGAGGGGGCAGGTCTCCAGGGAGTCTTGTGCCTTGAAATTTAATGAATTTCTTGGAGGAGTAATTCATTAGGAAATGAGAAAGCAAATGCTCTGTCAAGAGGAAGCTTTTGAAACCATGACTCTGTTTTAATCAGAAGGCTTGCTTTTCCATTAAGAAATAAGAGAAAATGTTTTCTCTGGCCCAGCAACTCTTTCAACAAGAGAATTTGCTGATTTTTAATAAGGCAGAGTATTTGGAAGGCTAGTGATTGGTCTACCTCTAGAGGTTTGCAGAATTTCTGAGTCAGGAAAATAAGAAACCTTTTTATTATTGGAGGAGAAAAAGTTATTGACCTTCTATGAGTTGCACTGTCTTACATTTTAGAGCTAGGTGTGTGATCTTGGGCAAATATCTCCCCCTTTCTTGGCTTAAATTTTCTCCTCTACAAATGAAAATTCCATTTATCACATGCTAAGTTTGCCTACATCTGCAGAAGTGTTTGTATAATGTTTGCATGCCAAACTCTTAAGGATAAGCATATTCCTACATATAAAATTACGCGTGTAACCTATTTAGCCAAAAAAGCGCTACTAAATAGCAAAACCAGGGTACAAATCCCAGTCTTTCTGACAAAATCAGTTCTTCATCTTTACTAGGGATTTTTGTCTCTATTTTCATAGAAAATTGTCAAGAAGATCACATGTGAATGGAAGAACAAAAGTATGAGTTTGAAAAGCTTATCCGGGTACATGCAAGATTTTACAATCACAGCTAAAGGCTTCAGTAGTGACTTGAAGAAAAAAACTTCATTTGAATAGAAAAGAGTTCTGTGTTTCTCTTGTTCATTCCTCTATCTGTAGATACCTCTAGACGCATAATGCATAATACTGGTTTATTATATATAAATTATATACACATACATATTATATATCCTGCTTCTTGCCTTGCTCCAGTTATATTAACTCTTCAGCCACTCTGACATGCCATCCTCCCTCTCATCTTGTGGCTTTTATGTATGCCACTCCCTCCATTCAATCACTTCCTTCCTAAGATCATTGAGATTCCAGCCGTGATCCCTTCCTTAGGGAATTATCTTCTACACATCAGGTTAAATCAAGTCATTTGTGTAAATTTTCAATGTACACCAGACTTTAAAAGAATGCATCTCAGCATTTATATACTTTCATGCCCTTTTTTTATACCAGCAGAACATTAACATTTGTGCTGTAAATGATATCCAAATATACCATATTTTTACCAATTTCTTTACTAAATTACACTAAAAAGTATTCCCTTATTTCTAACACTTAACTTTTGTTATGCTGCCTATGTTTTTCCTGTTTCTCTTTCTTCCTTTTCCAGATCTTCTCTCCTATTTTCCAGCGTCTACTACACATTGGAGAGTCAGTGACACCCTGCACACACACTCTATCACTTAGACCCATTAACTGTTTGAGTTAATTACTACTTTTCTCACTTGACAGATGTGCAGACTAAACCCTGGAAGTCTGCTCTTTTCACTGAAGCAGCACAGACAGATAGCAGGGGCTGAGACGGGGTCTGCAGAACACGTCTGCATGGCTTCAAGATTATCATCTTCTCTCTCAGACCTGCACACTCTATGGTTCTCACCTGTCATCAACACACCTTTGCAGTACTGCTGAGGTAGGAACCACTCGTGCAGTGTCAGCACTATTGTTTTCTATTTGTGTGGGGAAGAAATTATAAGATTGAAAGTTCTGGTAGAGTAGGGAATGGGTGCTTCATGAATATATTAATAAGAATGATAAAATGTGACCAGAGGTAAACTTGGAGATCTGTCCAGGCCTTTATTTCATAACCTAGCTGCAGAGATGTTATGTATCTAGCCCAAGGACACTGACCTCATAAGTGGCAGAAAACTGAAGACAACAATGAAGTTTATATTTTCTATTGTTCTATGCTTTGCTTTCCCTCTGTGGTGACAGAATGAGTAAGATAGAGTGACTTATTTTTGAAAAATGAATAATGTCAGCTCTAAAATCTTCTAATATTTTGAGGATGTCTAGTTGACATATAGGTGTTAAATTCTTCATGAATGTGAAAGAGGGCTTAACCCTGAAGGAAAAGGGAGAAATGAGTGCACATGTTTTCATGCCTCCTCCCTGCCCCCCCAAAAACTCATGGCCTTATATTGCTCGTATTCTGGTCAAGAACCTCTGAAATGCTACCAAAACAGACATGTGCTTAAAAAGCTAAGAGTAGGCTGGGTTCATACAAGTCTTTCTCCTCCAGACCTAACCAGCTTTGCTTCTGTAGCTGAAACAGTACAAACAAGCAAAAAAAAAAAAATACTATTTCTACTTCAAGCATAAATTTTATAATGTATAAGTTTGGTAATTTTTTTCTCTGGCCACAGTTTCATGTAAATTTATGAAATAAAAACATGCCTACACCTAAATATTGGGTCTCTAGATGGAGCTGCTGTGGGCATCATTAGGATTTATTCTGGCTGTGATTTGAGCCAAAAGTCAGCACTGAGGTCTTGGGCCTAATCCTAGTTCCCTCTCTCCCTCTCCCGGGGTGTGTGGTGTAAGATGCAGGAACCTTCAGTGCCTACGGTGTGTTTATCATCTGCATTCCCGTGTGGCATTCTTCATGTCTAGAGGAGTCACCACCTCGAGGCTACTGGGATTCTCACCACAACTCCTTAATTAGACTGGGGTGGCTGCTTCATTGAGTTACTGGAAGCTTGAGGGTTAAAGGAACATATAATAAATATCTCGTTTAAATAAATAAAAAATTTAAGTTCTAAGTAGTATATGCTGAAGACTTATTTGATTCAGAGAAAAGAACCATTTGATTATTATGTGTCTTACAATGATTTATTCTTTCCTGAAACTGAAACACATGCACATATTTATAAATCTACAACGCTTGAAAATATTTACATATATAGTAAGTTAAGCAGATATATATATCTCTATATATACATATAGAGAGAGATATACATACATATATATACTTTATCAGTACTCAAAATGATAATGTATATAAGCAATGCTACTAATTTAGATGATAAAAGAGAAAATGAGAATTCTAAATGAATACATGGAAGATTGTTCAATCTTGCAAGTAATTAAATAAATGCAGATTAAATAATGAGGTTACATTTCATAGATATTGCACAGATAAACTTTTAAAATAAACCACAATTACCAGTGACAAGGTAGTGGCGAAATTTACAAATAGAATTTCTAGTACAGTCATAGAGTCAGTCTATCAGTTTGAAAAGTGGGTTATCAGGGTATATCGAGAGAAATACAGATATCTCAGTAAGGCCATTCTCGGTTATTTTCCTGGAGAGACCATTCGTTCAGGCTTTTTTTTCCCCTGGTATAGGGGATCCAACTAGGACCTTGAGCTTGTGAGGTAGGCATGGCACCACTGAGCTAAATCCCTGACCCTCAGGCTTTTTTTAAATTAACATTTTGACAGCAATATGAGCTATGCTACCTAAACAATTAAAAAATTAAAATTTCCAACATTATGTACTGTGGTTTAAAATAGTCTCCAAAGTTTGGGGTGTCGGAAGCTTGGTTCATAGGGTGGCAGTGTTCATAGATGGTAGGACCTTGTCAAGGTGGTTGGTGGGTATTGGTTGGATCACTGAGGGTCTGCCTCCACAGGGTTGAGGCAGATTTTCTGAGACCCTGAGTTAGTTTTGATGAGAGTGAATTGTTACGTAAAAGTCTTTTCTTGTCCTGTGGCTTGCTGTTTCACAACACAGTCTCTCCTTCTTGTATGTACTCTCCCTCTGCTACTACCACCAGGAGGTAAACTTGCCCTAGCCAGTGCCATGCTGGTTGGACCTTCAACCTTCAAAACCTTGGGCTAAATATAGCTCTTGTCTTCACCTACCCTCAAGTGTTTTTTTATACTAAAAGAAAAAGGACTAATACACTATGACACGCCTGCTAATTGGAATATTATAAAGCTATTAAAACCATTTGAAACATTTGCAAAATACGTGAAATATGTAGAACATGGAGTGGTAAAACAAGTACAAAACTCAATGATCATACTAATTCCAACTGTGCAGAAATATATTTGACTTTACTTATATGTAAATGTGATTTTGTTAATAATTTTGAATAATTGGCATGGGGAATGCTTTCTTTTAATTTTTAAATTTTTATTATTTTCTCAGTTAACATGGGAAAAAGAAAGACCTGCATCAAATTCTACTTGTAGAAAATACAATTATGTCTCACTGAAAAGCATATGTGTGTATTTAAAGAACATAAGTTTAGTAGTCAGAAAAACAGTAGACTGTGGAACTGCTATCTCCCTTGGAAACTGAAATATAAACAAATAATTTATACCTTCTCAGTGGCAGTTTTCTCATCTGATAGATTGAAATAATCATTTTTCATATCCATGGAGGTTTGGTGACATAAAGTATTTATCATTTAACAAAAATTTTAAAGTGTAGTAAGTGTTTAAGAAAAAAGAAGTTACTCTTCCCCCGCCCCCCATATTGTGGCAGCAACAAATTTTAGGTCACAAAAATAGAGTTCACTAAGTGTACTTAAAACCAGAATGTCCAAATAAAAAGCAAAAAAAACAAACAAGAAATCCTGCTAAGCACATATCTGATAAAAATATCCCACTTTGAGCTTTGCCGAGAAAAACATGTATTTTTAAACGCAATTGTTTCCAGGTACTTTGATTTTATACTTCACAAGACTATTGCAATAAGAATGATTTTATCAAAATAAAGCATGGCTCAAATTTATATCTTAAAAGAGACATTTACAAATAACATCAATTATATTTTTCTAAAAGAAATCAAATAGCTGAAAGGCTGATACACTAGTTATAAGATTTCTTCTTTCCATCATTTCACAGATTTATTTCCCATTGTTTGTATTTCACTTCGTCTTCCACAAGAGTTAACCTTGCCTTTCCCTGAATCCTATCCAGCTCCACTGAATGCATGAGCAGTCTAGTCTTCAATTTTCCCCTGGTGAGGTCTGGCCTATTTCATGTGGGCACAATGGACCTAGGTTCCAAAGCACCCCACTGATCCGTGCATTATAGAAGATTCCTCATACAAAGGTCCATAGAAACAGCCTTTAGATTTTCAATATACAGTTTTAACTTGAAAGCTGTGCACATTTGGTCTAGGAGGGCACAACAATGACTCTCCAATATTGTTCCCCTTTTCAGTATAACCATACTTGAAAAGAATTCTGCTTCTTTAGCAACAAAAGTATCCCAAGGACCTAAGGTCCTCCATGTTCACATCTCAGAAGGACTCCAGGCGAGAGCAGCCATTGTAGTTTCTTTTGAATATCCCATTGTCGCCTCTCAAGCCATCTAGATCAGCACTGGATGGAGGACAACCTTTCTAACTTGAGACCTGGGGTAAGACAGAAAGAAAAAAAAGACTCAATGAGGTTTCTTTCCTTCTTTTCATGATATAACTAGGCAGCAAAAGGGTCCAGGTAGTTAAGAAACATATTGCATGCACTACAATTTAATGAGTTCTTGTTGACTTAGTGGTCTCCAGTCAGCATTTATTATGAAATTTTTTGTTTCCTTTCGTTTTTTATTTTTTGAGATGGAGTTTCGCTATATAGCCCAGGGCAGCCTTAAACTAACTATGGAGCCCAGGCTGGCCTCAAACTCATAGTCTTCATGCTTTAGCTTCCCAGGTGCTGATATTATGGCCCTGTGTTCCCACAGGCCAGGAAATTTCTTTACTAGATGCCCTTTGTGGGTAAATTTTCCCCAAATCGCAATGGAGATTAGTAACATCTTTGAAAAGTGACTATGAACTCACAATCAGCAGTTCTTCTAGCCAATTACTATTGATAGCAATTAGATGGCTTTACCCCCCCAGCCCATGGGAATGAATGTTTCCTTCAGAGACACTGAGACAAAATATCCAATTTATGAGTTATGTATCTTCAATGAAGAATTCATTTTTAAAAATATTTACCAACTTATATGAACTAATATCTATAAACATTTTAAAAAATCCCTAGAAGACATGTATTGTGTGATTATTTTATTCATCGTTCATTCCTTTAACAACTCATTTATTCAGCAATTATTTATTGTCCACCAGGTTCTAGATAGTATTCTAGAGAACTGAAACAGTTACAAACAAAACAAGCTCAAATTAATCCTTCCCTTTGTGAGTTATCTATTATAGAAGGTGGAGACATAAAATGTGTAAAAAATATAATGTGTTAGAATTTGCTAAGTGGGACAAGGGCAAAATTAGAGCAAGCAAAGAGATAAGGAGCTCTGAGTTGAAGTGATTGATTTTCCTAGTTGTAAATAAAAGATGCCTGACTTGTTCTGAGAAAAGCAAGAAGTTTGAAGCCACATGAATAAAAAACAAATAAGCAGGACACAAGATTAAAAAATTCATAGAGCACAAAGTCACTGCTAGGATTTGGTTTTTTGCTCTGAGAAAGTTGAAAGTCAACACAGTGTTTGGTCTAAGGATTGACATTGTTTGACTTACATCAGTATTGGGTATGATGGTAGGAATAAAATTATGTACTATATCTTTAGAAAAAATCATTATCTAATACTTTATGTATGGCCATATTTACTCATTGGAAATGAACATGTGTGTTCATTAAACCACATTTATTGAGCATCAGCACTGTCAAAGGGGAAGGAAATAGAGTAATGGATAAGATCTCATTTTGTTGGTATTCGCCAGCATTCTGAATTCCTTCATATTTGGGGGTAAAAGCCCTTTATATGGATCTTTTGGTGTGGCTCAGTGTCTCACCTTTCTCCTGAAAGAAAAGTTGAGGCAAACATACACACTCAAGTAATGGATGGAGGTACAAATTTCCTGTATCTCTCATTAAAAAAAGAAATCTTAATTGGTTCCAACTGGAACTCTGACCAGTCTCAACCATACACTTAGAGAAGACAAATTTTTCACCTTATTCCAACATAAGTATTTGAAGTTTGCTTGTTTTATTTTTCATTTTGCTAAACTGAAGCATTATTATTTCATTTTCTTTCTGATCACTTTGGGAAAATGGTCTAGTATTCAGTCTCTCTCCTCTTTCTCCTCTCCCTTCATCTTTTTATTAATAAGATCTAGGGTACATGGAGAAAAAAGATACATATCTCAAATATTTTAATACTGTCATGATTTATGGAAAGTAATCTCTGTCTTTAAACGGTCTTCATTAAAGATGACTTGTAAAGGTTTTGTTTGTTCTCATACTTGTATGTCTCTGTTCAGCTGGTTGACCTGGGTATAGTTGGTCAACAGGCATCCTCATGACCTGTGTCTACTCAAGTGTGACAAGTTCTTCTAGGTCTTGGGAGCAAGATGGTGACACTGCATCACAATGATGATGGTGCTTCTCATGGTGCTAATCTTTGCTACTGCCTAAGGCCTTACTTAGATGTCTATACTCTCTATAGTCTTCTCTTAACTTCTTGGTATTCCAAGCCTCTTTCTATCCCCAAAAGGTTAGGAAATCTGGATTGCCTTCTCCAAACCTGGACAGAATGGGAGGATACTATGGTTTGGATGTGGCTAATCTCCCAAGTTTTCATGTGGCGGAGGCTTTGTTCTCAGGGTGGCAAGGCTGAGATGATGGAAGTTATGGTTTCTATCTAGATTTCCCCAAGAACCTCAGGTACCCACAGGCTAGGCTTTTGGAAGGTGATTAACTAACTTGATGTTAGGAGATAGATAGGGCTCATTTAGAGTCAGAGCACTCAGGGTATCTCCTTTCCCAGCTCCTCCTTCTCGCTTTGCTTCCCTGTAGCCAGGAAGTGAACAACTTTCCTCTATCTGGGGCCTTCCACCATGCTTTCTTGCCTTTGAGCCAGCCAACTGTGATCTAAAAATGGGGGCCAAAGCAAACTTCTCATTTAAGTTGTGGTTATCAAGCATTTTTCTCAGCAACAAAAATTAACTAAGACAGAGGGCCATCTATGGGCAGGGCAAGTGGGATTGGTTAGTCATTGGGAATGTTGCCTTAGGAAGAGATTAAGTTAGTTCTCATGAAACTCTAGTTAGTTCCTTGTTCCTGTGAGAATAAGTTGTTGTAAAAGAAGGAGCCTGCCCCCACCCCTCTCTCTCTGTCTTGGACCTCCTGTCTTTCTACACAATCACTATTGCATGTACTTCCACCATGATGCCAACTTCTGTGGGTTCCTCACTGGAGCTGGTGCCATGCTGTATGAACTTTCAGCCTTCAAAACTGGGTGGTAGCTAAACCTCTTTTTTATATATTACCCAACCTCAGCTATTTTGCTATCGTGATGAAAAACTGAGAAAAAGAGATAATATAGGGCTAATTTCACATCTACCTGTTTAGACATCACCACCTATTTTCTCAAGTTTTAATTTGCAGAGTGTTTCTGAGCCTTCCATTCATCTCGTTAAGTCCCAGAAACACAAAAATAGGCACAACATGCTCTACTTTCATTAGAACAGTCAGTTTTCAAACTTCAAATGGAATCTGTTTAAAATAAAAAAGAGTTCAGGTCTCCATCCTTAAAGTCTGATTCAGTAGATCTAGGGTAGTGCCAAAAAATTTGTATTTCTCCCAATACCCCAGGTGAGGATGATGCTAATTCAAGAAGCACACTTAAGAAAACCATAGTTAGAGTGTGTCAAACACTAGCTGGATCCTGGTAAAATGATTTCTATCTATTCCTACTATGTTCAGATCAAAGATGTTCAAAATCTTGACTTAATCTTGACTTCTTGATCCTTCTGTGGCCATGGCAGTAAAACATTTCTATATATAAAATATTTATTGTGTTATTTTCACTCTCAGGGCAAATCAGTGATCTATCGATTAGCAGTTAGGGATTAATTACAGTAACTAAGAATAGTTCAGGAATTGACAAAGCTCTCGTAGCTAACGACAGAGCTGGAATTTGACTCTGTCCCTGTTACAGCTCCTATATTACTCACCTGTGTTATTCAGTTAATTGTCTTTGCTGTCCTGACCTATTCACTTGGTGGTGGTAGTGGCCAAGAGCTAGAGGCCTGAGACAAGTGGCTTGTTAAGTACGAAGAAGCCTCAATAAATAATTCGTTATTTTTTCTTTTTCTTCATTACTATCCCTTTTTCCTCTTTACTGCGCCTCACTACTATAGCTGAGGTAGTGCTAAAAGGAAAAGAAAGGTCACTTCCTGTTTCCCTGGAGCCTCCGTACCTCCTTCTCCAACATCTAACCTCCTGCTGAAATTCAGTTTTCAGCCCCAGCCTCATGGCCCAGTCATCTCAGTAGTGTAGGTGAAAAGGCCATCATGGCAGCCGCTGGCTGTGGGAAGCACTGCATGTCAGCAGCACCACCCACAGGACAGTGTGAGCAAGCCCGCCTTCGGTGCTGACTGCCTGCCCTTAGCCTGCGCTGGTTGTCATGGTAACAAGGCCCCTGCCAGTGCAGGTGCTGTATTGTGACTGAGACATGTGCAACTCACATGATGAGAGGAATGAAAGAGGATCTACAGCTGGGCCTGCAGCTCCAGCAGGAGGGCTGTGAGTCCCGCAGTGCTCTCCGCAGTGGTTGGAGACTTGAGAAGGCTGGGGAATTGCAGGAATCCAAGTCAGAATGTCCAGAGAGAACCTTTTTGAGGATCTGCCTGGCTGGAAGCTTAAAGAGACATAGCCTGGGGGTGCAGGGGCCCCATTTGTCACTGGTGATTAGAAAAGATAGGTTCCTGGCTTCAGAAAGAGCATGTATTGTTTTCTAATCTTTCTGTTACTCCTGTGTTTGCAGGAAAAGCTCAAGAGTGAGATAGCAGAACAGAATTCATGCGGTCTTACTCTATGAATCAACAGGAAGTGTCAAAAAATAAGAAAATGACTCCAAAAGGGCATCCGTGTTTTCCAGTGTGTTGAGTTTTTCCTTGAGAAACCAAGTAGTATTTCCTCGGTGATTCTCAGTATGATGTCAGAGCGGTTCGCTAGAGTAAGAGAAACCAGAGTTGTAAAGGCGAGTGCAGCCTGATCACTACATCTCAAGCTGCTCGTTCCCCTCACAGCTGTCTTTTCAGTTCCCTTCCATTGCCTGTTTGCCCCTCACCATCACCCTTTCTCTAACTCTCTCGTGGGAGGAACATTAATGCCCGGTCCTAACAAAAGAAACTAATGTATAAAATACTGAAAGGATTAATGTGCAAAGCATTTGATAAACATCTTCTAGTTGAATCCAGACAATATTACACTTGGGGGTAAATGCAACCACCTTTATTTTGTAGATATAGAGCTTGAGCCATGTACACCAAAAAAGAGACAGAACGTGGATTCAAAGTCATATTTTTATTGTCTCAAAACCTCAATTTTTGCCACTGTACTGCCACATCTAACAACTCGTTAACAAAACAAAAACAAGCCCAAAACTCTCTTCTCATTTCTGCTCTTGTCAAATAATTGCCAGAAAGAATCTTTCTGTTTTCTGATTCCATGTTCCAAGACTTTTGTTCCAGGCTTCATTATTAGCAACAGCTAACATTGGTTAATGATTTTATTGTCTTATGTGACATGAGATTTACAACTTAGCACATACAGAACATATTATGATTTGTGTTCATATCAAAGATGTGTAAATTTGGCTTAAAGAAATTTGCTCACGGTCTCTCCACTCAGGTAACTCTCAGTCAGAATTTGAACCAGGCTTATCTGTTTCCAGAGCAGAACACTTCATCTCAATTCTATGCCATGAGATTCAATTATTATAAACTTTCTTGTGGGGAAAAGAGAAGGAAAGATTTTTTCCCCTCTGGTTGGTTCCCATGGAAATAAAGCTATCCCGTGAAGATTTTAAGCTTATGCTAGGGCATTTTAAGAAAAGTAAAATCTCTTCTTCCCATGTTATCTTTGTGTGTGCTTATATTGTGAACATGTGTGTATGTGTGTATTAATTCCTAGATTTTTCTAGTGCATTTTTGATTATACAGAATTTGGTTGGATACTTAGATACAGGCAACCTAAGTTGGCAACTGAAATGACTTTCCCAAAAGCTTTCTTCCCATGGTATGGTTGATAGAAATCAATGCATTTAATATTCATGTCAAGTTAATTAGCTAAAGCGAGAGCCCCATGAGCACCAAGAGCCAGGGGAATGGACAATTCAGGACATCTTTGTCTAATTCCACTTTAAATGCTAATAGCTTTGAGATTATTCTATTAGGAAGCAGTATCAGAAAAGGAATAAAAGGCTTGTTTCATTTAATAAAGGGGTCACCAAATGGATTGGAATGTTTGTAAGAGCCTGGGTGATTATCTATGTATTTAGGTCAGTCTGCTGTGGGCGTCGGGAAAACATAACTAAAAAGAACAATCCAAGTTTTGCACATCCTGCAGTAAGGCTTCATTGTGACACAACCCCCGATTCCTGCACATCTGCTTCCTAGGCAAGCTCAGATCAGGTCTGTAGTAGGGAGTGGAGACACCTTCCTCTGCTATCTCCTAAATCTCAGTTCAAGCATTTATGATACGATAAATAAAGGCCACAGCCTAACAATACTCTGTAAGAATGCTGGTACCTAAACCATGGGTTTGGACAAGGAGATAAAAGGTGCTAAGACCATACTCTAACAATTACCTGGAGATTAGAATGACTCGGGGTTCAAACACTGGCTTCTCTCTAGTAATCTCAAACACATTCACCTTAGGCTCTAAGGGTTTAGCAGTGCTATGGCACTTTCACTATTTTCTTGGTTTGTGTTTTGTTTTGTTTTATTTTGCTTTGTTTTGAGACTTGGTCTTGCTATGTCACTCCAACTGGACTCAAACTTAACCAGGCTCCCCAGTTAGCTGGCATTGCAAGCATTTGTCACTGTGCCAGAGGGAGCACTCTTACTGTTGTTTATAACTTTAACACTTTGATTTCTCACTTGCAAAATAAGTGTTGATCATAATAGGTCAAGCTCACAATAGGTGTGAGAATTAAATGACATGTACAGAGTAATCCAAAGTAAATGTTCAATTGATTGTATTAATTGTTACTTTGCTGTACAGAGCTTGTCTCTGTCAAAGGCACCAGAGAGTGTCAAAGACCTCAAGATGACCTTAAAAGTTTATTCATTTATTATTCAAAAGGGAACCATCCATAAAGGGAGTCCTAGAAAGGAGATGGTCAAGCTATCCACTGCACTTTACTTTGGACAGTGGTGATAGCAGTCAATTCTTAAGACTTTAACTTTTGGCTATCATAGAGATTAAGAAAATGGTAAAGACAGCTGGGGAGGAAGTTGGCAAATGCTTGTTGGGTTTCTGTGTGTCCTCCAGCCACACAGGCTGAGGCTCAGTGATTGCCTAAAGTTTTCAGAGTTCTTTCTCTGCACCATCAGAGGAGCTTCATAAAATGCAGATCCTAGGTCCTAACCCACGTCTGCTGAATCAGTGTTCAGGGAATACTCCCAGGAAATATGAATTTTCTTAGGACATCAGGACAAATTCTGCAAGCTAGAATTTGGAAAACAATGAGCCAAGTAAATAGCTTAGAATGAGCCTGATTCGATGGGGACCTTTCTCAACAGATTCTGCAAATCACCTTGTACGCATGTCTCTAGGGATGATCCTGAGCTCCACTAACTTAGTCTGTCAAGTATTAAGGTCCCGTGTGCCTTCTTCCTGCTTTCTTCCACTACTAAACTGTACAAAAATGGGAAAGGAAAAATGATTCTTAATGATAACCTCTTGGTATCTCATCAGGTCTCTGTTGCCTTGATCCATCTCTTGTTTAGAAGTGGGAAAATGGATGTAATATGGCACAAGCTTTCAAGCTGACATTTACTTTTATTTATTTATTTTTTTGGCACCAGGGATCGAACTTGGGACCTTGCGCTTTTGAGGCAGGAGGCAGAACCACTGAGCTAAATCCCCGGCCCCTCAAGCTGACATTTAAAACACAATCCTGGAACTAAGCAGTCATGACCATCGCTATAGAGTGGATCTGGAATGTCCTCCAGTGGCCCATGTGTTTGATCAAGGTTCACATTCAAAGGTTTGAATCTCAGCTGAGCAGTATTGGGAGACGGCAGAATCTTTAAGAGATGGGAGTGAGAGGTCTTTAGGTCATTGGGAGCATGACCTTGGAGAGGACTGGAGCACCCTGGTCCCTTCCTTTTTTTACTTTTTACTTCTTGGCCATGAAGTCAGTGGTTTTTGCTCTGCTACACACTCTCGCCATCATGTGATACCGGTAAAAATAGAGAGACCAACCAATCATGGGTTGAAACCAATAAAACTGTAAGCCAAAATCAACCTTTCTCCATATAAGTCGATGATCTCAGGTATTTGGCAGAAAGCTGACTGACACAATCACAACTTCAGTATGACCACTAGGCTCTTGTTGCAAATGGTTGCTTTAGCATATTAATGAAGTCAAGATCCCAGTTACAGTCTATGTTAGAAGCTTCTTTGATTTGTTTCTAAGGCAAACTTATGCAGACCTAAAACAATGGAGACAATTTATGGTATCTTCAGCACATAGGAGAGCTCCTGTTCTTTTTTATCCTTTCCAAGACATGGAATTTTTCGTCTTTAATTTCAGCCATTCTGAAGAGAGTTTAGAGGGTCCTGGATGTGATTTTAACTTACTTTCCCCTGTTGAGTAAACATTTCAAATGAAGTGCCTGTTATTTTGACCATAACTAATTAATTTTGTTCTGAAGTATATGCCCAAGAGAATTAAGTGCATGTGTCCACCTGTGTATGTGTGTGCATGTGTGTATGTGTGCCTGTGTGTGTGCCTGTGTGTGTGCCTGTTGCTTTATTTCTAATGGTCAAAAACTGGAAAAGATCCAAATACTAATCAATGGAAGAATAGATAAATTGGAGTGTATAAAATGAAAAATATGCAGCAAGAAAAATGAAAACTGTAAAGCTTTTTAAAAGCCAGACACAAATTAGTGTGTAGTACATATAATTTCATGTATATGACATCTACCAACCTCAATGATGGCAGAAGAAATTGAAATGGTAGCTAATTCTGATAATAGGCAAATGTTATCAGGATAGACTTCATGGGAGCTCCACTTAGAAAGATCCTGTGTTTTGTTTAAAGTTCTGCTGTTACCATCTTTAAATTGTTAATAGTATTTGAAAAGGATGCCCCACATTTTCATGCTCACTGTGAGCTGCAAATTATGCAGCCCATCCTGGGTAGAAATGACTAAAGAGAAAAGGTGCAGTGGAACCTCCTTGGAGTTGGACATCTTTGCATATTGATTATGATGGTGGTTGTATAAGTACATGTCTGTGTTAAAATCCATTCAGCTGTACACATAAGATCTATTCATTTTACCATATGTAAGTTATAACTTAATAAATTACCATTTAATGCTGGGACCCCTGTAGTCAGGTTCCCATATCCACCTGCCCAGTGTGTGACCCAAGCCCGAGAAAAAAATACACTAAGAGACAGAACTAAAAGAGAGAAAGTGGGGTGCCAGGATGACCAATGTCAGTGCAACTGACAAAGGCACTGGACAGTCCCAGGCACTGACTTCTATTGCCAATCAACTGGGGTAAAGGCGAGCTATGATTAGTTTCTATGGAAATCAATGTAAACAAGGCTCATAATGGACAAGACAAAGCATACTCGAATTAGGAACAAAATAGACAAAATATATGATTGTAATTAAAACATTGTCCTTCTAATCTGAAGGTTTTAGTTACGGGAACAAAATTTGGGTACTAGTTAGGCTGACCTTAGCACGTAGGCTTCAGCCAGACTCACTTCTATAAACAAGCCGATTGTGGGATTAACTCTTCACAGCCTCCTTTGGGCATAATCAGTATTACAATGCTCTGTAATTTAAAACTGTTGAGGAATAGAGACTATAGTAACGTGAAGAGTTAGTTTTACCAGAATGGCCAGAGGCTGTCCTGCATAGCCTAAGGGAGGATTCTAACCACAACTCCGGTTGTAAGGAAGAAAAACAAATAGTGAATATTTTTTAATTAACTTTATTGGTACATTTTAATATATGTTATGATCACACTCATCATTGCAAATTTAAACAAGAACTAAAACTGATTAACATTCACTGTGTATCTACCTTGGGAATCATTTTACCTGTGAAATCATTAGATCTTCACAGGAGCCTTGTAAGATAGATATCATTAGCCTTGATATATGGATAAGGAAAAGAGATCCAGAGAGATAAAACAACTTCTCTATTGATGTGAGTGGTTAAATGGAAATTCAAGTACAATTTGAAATACAATTTTCAAATACCATTTGTTTTCCAGACACATCCTGTCCACTCCATTATGCTCTGGGTCATGTATTCCAGAAGGACAAAATATAAGCTATGTTTTAGAAATATTTCAGTATGACACAACTATTCCTGGGTAGGAATAGCTGGGATGTGGAGAAATCCCTTTCATGCACTCATAGGCATGCTGTGCCCTCCCAGGGCATGAGATTCAATTTTACTCAGTGAACATAACTTCAGGTATCAGTCCTGGAAATACAATTACCCATCACAAGTATTTGACTCAAGTACTTGGTTTAACTTCTGACTCTACAGCTTGCCGATGGGCCGTAAGAAATAAGCAATGTTATGTGACCTTCAAAGCATGACAGGTGCGTTGCAAAATAAATAATTCATTTAATGGGTTTAGATACATGGGGCTTTCCCTTGCTTCAGCACAGAGGTTTTATTTAGAAATTTGGTGGAATAAATCAAATAATTGCAGCCTCAAGACCAAAGTGCTGGGAGAAGCAAGCCCATTCCTACTTGTGTTCCTCAGAAAAAAATCAGTGGTTGTCAGAATAATATGAAATTCCCAAAGTAATATGAACTTAACTAAATGATCAGTTGTGGTGCCTACTGTTTTTGTGGGGTTTTTTCCAGATATTCTTAGCAACCACATGTTCACCACATTAACTGGGAGACTCAACTACTGAGGGATGGATGCCATGAGCACTGAAGTCGGAATGGGGTAGAATCCTGCATCTGGAAAAGGTGCAGTTATGCATAGGGAAATAAAGCTGGAGAAATCAGGTGATTTCTCCCAATTTGTAAACCTAGAATTCAAACCTAGCTACACTAGAATTTAAGACCTGTGAGCTTCTCCTATGAACACATTAACCCATGGATCTAATTCTAGTGCCTCTCTTACCTCCTCCAAGCTCTCACTATCTTGCAGCCACCTAGCCTGTCATTGCCTACCATCATCTCCACTGCAACCCAAAGGGAGATCTGGGAGCACTGAAGAAGACGGGACCTTGGATGTATGTATAATCTCGGGGTCCTTCCACTTATTGTGCACATGAAAAGAGTAGGTCTGGTGAATAGACTTTCATAGACTCAATTTCTATAATTGAGTAGCTGACTGTAGCTGATTTTTTCTAAATTTCTACTTCATTTTCCCTCCTGTATAAAACTTCATTCCAGATGCTCCCTTTAAGTAGGCAGAATTTATCAGCACTGGCATGCACTGGATAACATCTGGATAATCCCTCACTTTAGCTATCGTATTGAATATTCAAATTTACTCAAAAATGCTTTCAGTTTATATTTCTAGTTTCTGAGATTAAACACAGAACTAAAGACTCAGTGCTTTTGTTTTCATTCTTCTGTGACTACCTCTCTACTCTTTAATATGAAGTCTATACTTGAATAGATTTATCAGATCTAGAAGAATCCCATTCAAATTCAACATAAAATCTTCCCTCAAATATCTATTAGCTACCTATTATACTGGAGTAAAATGTACACCCCAAGATATCTATCTATCTATCTATCTATCTATCTACTGTATATGCCTGTCTACATTAGATTTAGAGTACATAAATGTATTATACAATGATATACACATTTAATGTGTTATATAATGTATAATTTCATATTATATAATAGATTCATATAAAACTAAATCTTAAATATCTATATACTGATAGATACATTTATAGGTGCTTTTAATTTTCTATATATAAAGTTTATATGTCTATATATAATACATGTATAATGAGTTAGAAACCTAGAGAATATTGAATTAAAGAATAATGACATATCTCTTTACATGCCTATATCATGTTATGTGATCTCTTTGTTAAGTTGCTACACAAATTTAATACACAAACAGCTTAACTGAAATTGCTGACATAAAATATTTTTGACAGTAAGAAATCTTAGAAATATCTGTTCATGTAAATAATATGTACTATATCCCCCAAAGCTTTACTTACTTAGATTAAAATTATTAGCCTCAATTGTTTATCCTATTTTTATTTACTATTTAAGACCAAAAGACAATGACATTAAACTGGATTTCCTTGTGAGCATGAAAAATAAAACATGGCCAGAGAGCACAGCACTAAGTTGTTCCAGACCTGAAAACTGGCAGGAAACAAGGCTGAACCCTTTAAAGTAACATTTCATCAGGAGTGGTAGGGCAGGTCAGAGAGTCTGGAAGGAATCCTTCTTGAAATTCACAGAAACTAGCCTCCCAGAAAAGCAAAGCCAGCTACCAATACAGCACAAAAACACAAACCAGCCAAAGTTACAGGTGGGCCTATTTTATCAGCATTTTGCTCAGTCCTTGAAATAATTAAGAGTTGACTGTTTCACACTTAAGACCATTGGGCATGCTTCTAGCTCTGGGGACAATAAGGCTCTGTCTGCTCTGATTGTTAGGAAACGGGATCCCCTTCATCCTTTCTCAGCTATTGGACTCCTGGCCTTGCCCTTAAACCTGGCAGTTCCACCTGCTCTTCAAAGCACTCAGTTTAACCTTTAAGGGATTATAAAAGAAAAGCTGACCAAAAATAATCTCTACTTCTCTGGCTGCATTAAGGAACCCAATTTAAGTGGATTGAGGTGTCAAAATTCATCATAACAATTCACCTCAGAAAAGGCCCAAAATGTCAATTTATCCTTGCAGTGAGTACCTTGGAGCAAAAATTGAGAGAACATATCCCAGTGCAATAACCTCCCATAGCCCAGAGCATCTCTGAACCTCTATTAATGTCTCCTTATTTCACAGACACTAAAGAGCAAAATTAATTTTGCCGTCAGTGAGCATGGCTGTGTCCCTTTTCTGATGTTATGGGGGGCCTGTATAAGTATGCTCTCCAGCTGTCATAACAAAGTACTACAGACTAGGTGACTTAACCCATAGCATTCTATTTTTTCACAATTGTGGCGACTAGAAGTCCAAAATCAATGTATCAGTACATTTTATCTCTTAAGTCCTGTCTCCTTTGCTTTGAGTGCCTGTCTTCCCCCTGTATCTCCATAGGGTTATCCTATGGTCCCTGCTTTCTGGGATTGAATCCTTTCTTTTTAGAAGAACATCATTCATACTGGAGTAAAGTGATCTCCTTTAAACATAATCCTCTCTTTAAGGACTCCTATCCAAATATAGTCATGTTCTAAGGTATGGCAGTTTAGGGATTCTACATATGAATTCTGGGGAACACATCCTGGCCCATAGCACTGCCTAGGGAAAATAATCCCAGTTTGGTATTTTCCTATTCCAGTATTTTGACAAGTTTCATTTCTTATATTGCAGTTTGTTGCCATTCAACAGCCCTTCTTCTGAATCTTCAGCCTCCATCTGTAAGCCAGAATCTGGTGATGAAGTTTAGTACACTCCGGTACTCCCAGGCTATGAGTTACTCCAGAGGATACCACTGCCCCAGGCAATGAAATCAAAAGCAAGGTAACTTCCTAGGCCAAGACAAAGCCTTCTGTTCTTGTCCCTGGAAGAGAAATCTACAAGGATGTAATCCAAGGGCTAGTGGAGAGATCATTTTAAAGCTAGGAAGGACAAGTTGAAAATAAGTCAGAGTTGGAAAACAGAGCAGATTCACAGGTCTGAAAATAGCATGCAAGTGATACTTTTTCAGAAGGTGGCTCTAGGGGTTCCTAAAGTTAAAATTACACCTGATGTGCCCCATCACTTAAGGCAATAATATATAGAGATCAGCTACCTGTAATTCTCAACCGAAAGAAATCTCATGAGGACAACAAACTTACACAGATGAAAGGACGAGTGGATCTCAGGAATAGGTGTTAAGAATAAACAGGAAAGTTTCTTTATATTTTCATCTGTTTGCCCTATACAGACAGAGCTTTTTTGTTAAGTTTCTAAACATCAAAATTATGTTAGTAATTAACAAATATATACAAAATGATTGCTATGAGTCAGACATTGTGCTGGAGCATGAATTCTCAACAGGGATGATACCACCCTAAGCAAACCAAAATTAATTCTTCTGGAGATCAAAGATAATTTACTGTTTTTATGTACAAGCACATATATACATAATAAATGGATATGAAATACATTGGTAATAGTAAAACTTAGGGGAAGGAGACAACTAAGGAGAGGAACTATTCAAAAAGGATTTAAGGAGAAGACAATTTTTTAAAAGACTAAGAAATACTGTGCCAGAGGGAGTTCAGGGATACTCACGGGAGGTATGATCAAAAACTATGGGGAATATTTAAATTAAAATATTTATTTCAGTAAAAAATACTATGCCCTTATTTCTCCTAAAAATACTCCCTCTGACTTTAGATATGCTTCTCCTATTATTCTTGCCACTTCTGAAGCTGTTCTTTTGTTTTTGATACATACTAATCTTTATTCATCAGTTGATGGACATTTAGTTCAATTTCTCAGCTATTACGAATGGTGTCACAATATGCTTGGGAGGTTGGGTACATCTATGACATGTTGATTTCATTTCATGTGAATCCATAGTGAAATTTCTGGATCATACAGTAGTTTTGGGGGGATTTTTATGGTCGTACTGGGAACTTTTTTAGTTTTTATTAGTGCGTGTTTGTAATACATAATGATTAAATTTATCATTGGGACTTGGTACATGTATGTAACATATCTTAAGTCTTCTTTCTTCCCCTACCCCTCCCATCCTTCACTGTTCTTTTTCATGAGTGTCTTTAGTTGTGTTGGCCTGGCCACTTCAATATCCTGAATCTCTCTAACATGTTTCCCTTTCATGGTCATTTTGATTGTGGAAGAGCTAGAAGTTGCATGGTACCAGGTCCAGTGAATAAGGTGGACAAGAACACAATGTCATGGTTTGACAAGCCTACCCTTCCATGGGATGGCACCCAGCAGCAGCATTCGCAGTGCTTTCGAACATACCTCATAGAGACACTGCAGAAGACTTCCACAACTTCTTTAGAGAGTGGCAAGAAAAATGGGGTAAGTGTTTTAAAAGTGAGGAGGAGTATTTAGGGGGAAATTAATGGCAGTGTGTCTTTTACTGTAATAATTATTTTAAAATTTAAACATTCACTGTATATTTTAATGACATTCAATATATACAGAAATGGGGACACCTGAGCCACTGTGATAAATATACAAAGTAGAATAAGAATCAAAAGAGGAAGAATTTTCAACTCTATAGAAACGGGATTAAATGGAGAGTCAAAATAATTACATGAAAACTTACATTTTGCCTTACTTAAAGCTTGGTGATGAAAAAGGAGGAGCACACCCTACCCAGAAGCACCCATGTGAAGACAGACAGGAAGCATGAAAGAACCTGTCTTGGCATGTGTAGGATTTGGGCTATGAAAAAGAGGGCAGGCCACAAGGAACGTAGGGTATTAGGTGAGCATAACTCAATGAGGGTGGATGAAATATATGAAGGTTTTGCCTCTCTCTTAAGAAGAACTGTGGAGAAAGGAAGCACTAGCTTCATTTTAGTAGCTAAAAGATGTCAGTGTTGGCATCTTTGAAGTTCTCTCTGCCTGTTCTGCTGGTCTTGTCACCCCAGCCATGGGAGATGTTTTAGGTAGTTCTAGAGATCTGTGTTCAAGGCATGAAGATGGAAAAATTGCGTTTATCTCATACATCTATCAAGGAAACGATGTCATTCCCTGAAAATATCTCCCTCCCTAATGGGAGTAGATGTGACATTATTAATACAGTATTTAATATCAGTCACTTGGCCATTCCCAGGCACAAGTTTGACCAGGGCAAAGGAGTACAAGATTGTCTAAACTTGTTGGCAGTAAATATTAAAAACTTAGACATACGCATATTGTGGCTGCAAATTTAATCCCACTAATGCTGGAAAGAAATATGTGGGAATTGATCGCAGAGTCTGGGTCAGATAGAAGGTAGATACATCCATGCATACATACATACATACATACTTAGACACATAGATTCACAGAGAAGAAAGTTTTAGAAAGTTAATGAATAAATGATAAAAGATAAAATTATTACTTAGCTTTCTGTAGCTAAGACTAAGCATGGAATAAAATTCTAATGTACTTTAGAAATTAATATTATGGAGATGATAAAATTATTATTGGTTTTTATATTCTTCCACATATTTATAAATTTGCTACAGTGAAGAAATGCTAGTTATATAATCAAGAGAAAACCAAACATGATTATTAAAAAATAGTATCCAATAAAATAATGGTTTGGAGAAGAAAAGTAGACCATGTAAGAGCTATGCAGGTAGATAAATTAAGTATACCATCTTCAGGTAATTGAACCAGATCACACAGAAAATATGGGGAAAATCAGGGAGCCTCAGAAGTAGAGAAACACTAAGGTGTTTGTTTACAGAAGCCAATTCAGACCAGTTCTTGAGAGTAGATTATAAAAGTTTTTAGAATTTTATGGGACTGGGACTGGGACTGTGTTGTCAAGCACAGCTTTATTTAAAACTTACAGTTAAACAGCTAAAGGTAATAATTACTCAAAATCGTCCCTTCCTAATTTTGTTACTGTTTTCACTACTATCTATGTTCTGGAGGTTACAGCTATTGTATGAGTGTGATAGAACTGCTAGATAACAGTATGTTACTGAGCTTCCCTCTCACTCTATGTTCATGTATATTAAAGTTGTAGCCTGAAACACAGTATAGCAGGATTTATGCCAGGAAGGTTGACAAATGCTGTCAACCAGGCTATAGCTTGTTGTTTTATTAATTCTCTAAACTCAAAAAGGTGAAGAAAAACAGTGCTAAAATTTAAGCGTAAGTTGAGCCTTATCCATAAATAATACATTGAAGGTCACATGGAAATTTGAGAACATTTAATATTCTTTATCATTATTGTAATAATCACCATAAAACCCTTGTAATCTCTTTAAAGACTGAACACAAAGCTACCATACCACCCAGAAATTGTACTTGTGGGCATTTATCCCAGATAAATGAAAATGTATGTTCACACAAAATCCTGTACATGAATGTTTATAACAGCTTTATTTCTAATAGTTCAAATCTGCAAGCAACACAGCTGTTCTTCAATGGCTGAATAGTTGAACCAATGGTGGTGCACCCAAGCCATGGAATGTTACTTGACAATAACAGAGAAGAAACTATGAACACATGCAACAACTTGGATGATTCTTCAGGTTGATTAAGAATTATGCCTACTGCCTGGGGATTTACCTCAGTGGTCCCATCGCCTGCCTCACAAGCACAAAGCCTGAGTTTGATCTCCGGTACCAAAACACAAAACAAAAAAGAATTATGCCTAGTGAAAAAAGTCAATCCTAAAATGCTGTATGGTATAATTCCATTGTATTACATTCTAGAAATAAAAAATATTATAGAAAAACAAACAGATTAATGGTAACCACGTATTAAGGGGTGTGAGGGGTGGGAAAGTAGATATGGCTGTAACAGGATCACAAGGATCACAAATATATGTGGTGATGGAAGTGTTTTGAATCTTGACTATTTCACCATTAATGCTGGTTGTGATGTACTATAAATACACAAGATGTTATCATTGGCAAAAACTGGACAAAAGTATATGGTATCTCTTCATATTATTACATCTTACAACTGAATATGCAAAATTATCTTATAATAGGGTCCAGGGATTTAGCTCAGGTGCTGTTGCCTCCCTTGCAAGCACAAGGTCCTGAGTTCGATCCCCAGTACTGCAAAAAAAAAAAATACAATCTTAAAATAAAAAAGTTTTTAAGATAGAAAAAATATCCCAGTACTTTATCTATTGGATAATAGTCAAAAGATTACAATCTGAAAAAAATATAAAGCTTTCTTAATTCTCCTTATACCTCTTTGGCTGGACTTCTCAGCTCTTCTTCCCTTTGCTTTTTTCATTTTATATATTTCTCCCTGATTATATCATTTCTTCCCATAGATTCAATTGTCATCTCTATGATAAAGTTCTCTGAACGTTTACTGTCTATTCTCTTAAAACTGTGTCCTCAGCTACTGACAAGTCCTAACCTCTTCAATGTTGTACAAACATCACAAACTGAGCATGACCAAAATTTCATACAAATGCAATTCAGTGGAGAAAGACTAGCTTTTTTTTCAACAAGCCATGTTTAAATAGAAAGAAAGAAAAGAAGGAAGGAAAATAAAAGTAATGGGAAGGAAGGAAAGGAAAGGAAAGGAAGAGAAAGAAAGGAAGTGGAAGAGAAGGAAAGGAAGAGAAGGAGAGGGAAGGGAAGGAAATAATTTTGATCATAGCTCCTATCTTATGCTAAAATGAATTCAGATAATCACAGACTTAGTCTATCCCAGAAACACTACATAAAAGCATAAAGCTTTGGAAGACAACTTAAGTAAATATCTAGATGACCTTGGGATAAGCAATAATTTCTAAAATACAGTACCAAAAACATGGTTCTGAAAGAAAATAATGATAAATGGTCATTAAAATAAAAAACTTTTACTGTAAAAACACATGAATAAGAGAATTAAAAGGTAAGACAAAGAGTGAAGGAAATCTTTGTAGCTCATAAATATAATGAAGGGCTTATGTCATTGATTATATAAAGAACATTCAAAGCTTTAAGAAGTCAAATTACTCAATTAAAATTGGCAAAATATTTGAATAGACACTTCATCAAAGTATATCATTGGAAAAATAAGCTCAAGAAAAGATACTAAACCTCTTTAATGATTAGGAAAATAAAAATTTAAATCATCACAAGATATTATAAAACTATTAGAAAGACATAAGGATAAGAAAATGATCATACCAAGTGTTGACAAAAATGAGAAATTAGAATTCAAATATTACTGGTGGAAATATGAAATAGTAAATCAACTTTGGGAAATCATTTTGCATTTTCTTTTTAAAAATTATACAAATACTTACTATGCAATCAAGTCATTTCACTTCTAGGTACTTTTCCAAGACAAAAGAAAGCAAGCTTCCACTCAAAAACTTCTAGATGACGGTTTTTAGCAACACTGGTGAATTGCCAGCTAAGTGAAAAAAGCCAAAGAAAAGAGTTCATGCTATATATTTCCATTTATTTAAAATTCAAGAAAATGCAAATAAATCTAAAGATAGGAAACACAGCAATGGTTGGCTGAAGATATAAATGTGGGAGGAGTTGAAATCCAGGAACAAGAAGAAAGAACAAATTACAAAGGAGATCAAGGAAATGATCGAGGATGATATGCTCTCTGTTTTGATTATAGTGAAGATTTCAGAGTTTAAAAAAATCACATTGAACTCTGTAAATGTATAACTTATCATATGTCAAATATATTTTTAAAAAGGAAAAAAATATAGGTCATGATAAAAATGTGAGATGGGTGGGGGAATTAAACATGATTGGATATAAATAAATAAAAGACTTGGGTTTTGTTTCAATATTGCATGAAGAAAAGAATACATTGAAAGCAAATATAGGCATGTTGGTAGATTGTATAGTGACTGGCTAATAGAGAGTGGATTTTTAGTGACTAGCTAACAGATTCCTTCTTATGTTTTAAATTTTCTCTAAGGTATTAGGAGAGACTGTCAACTGAGAATGATAATGGAAAATACAGATGAAGTTTGAGACAGCCTTCATAGAAATGCAAACAATAGCTGTGTTTCTCAGGACAACCTCTGATCTCCATGTTTTCAATAGATTCCCTTATATCAAGTTCTTATATTATCTTTTACTATTCCTTCATAATATGTTTCTCTGCCATTGCTTTACATGTACCCATGTGTCTTGGACACTTTTCTGTAGCAGGGACAAAATATCAGACACCCACAACTGAAAGGAAAAATTTATTTTGGCTCACGGTTTAAGTCCATGGTCAGCTAGCTCCAAGGCAGGAACAGGACAGCAGAGATGAATGGTGGAGGAAAAGCTGCTCAGCCCCTGGGAGCCAGGAAACAAGGAGAGGAGAGGAGCTGCAAACAAAAACACAGCCTTCCAGGTTGTCACCCCCTGTGACCTTTCTCCTACCAACCAAGCCCCACATCCTAAAAGCAATGCAGCCATGGCACCCCAATGATCCCATCTTCTTCCACACCCAGAAGGATTTTGAGACCCATTTTTTCTTTAAACTCTAACACCACGTTATTGTAGTCTTTCTCACCCACAGGACTAGAAAGTGATCTTTATGAAAGAAAAGGCTGTTTTTGCTACCTTCTGAGCTCCCAATCTCGTTCCAGTGGAGTGCTTGTCAGACAGTGGACCCTTAGGAAATAAATACTGAATGAGTGCCTAAAGTACTCTAGAGGGATTGCCTGGAAATGTTGATGGTGGGAGAAAGATTGGGGGCCGTGATTTCCAAGGGAGCACATATATGAATGGTTTTGTTATTTTTTCCAGCAGTATTTGGTCAGCACAAGGTGGATAGACACTGAGAAAACAGACAGCTGGTTCCCAGATGGCAGTACAATAGAATAATATTGGACAATAACACTGACTTGAGATAGATTACAAATGTGCTTTCAAAAAGAAACCAGATTGAAGGAGAATTAAATGTTAACAGCCATAATTTTATAAATAGCTGAAAGGATTTAATAAAATGGCATTGGTTCCTTGCTAGTGAACTGATTGGATATTGAATAACTGATTCCTTCCATGAAGATAGTTATGGAAAAACCTAAATGGAGTCCATTCTTGAGTATCTAAGTTTTTTGATCTCTGATTTTTAAAAATTGTGGTAAAAATATCAAATATAATCGTGTTTTTTTAAATTAAAAGTTTATTTATTGGAAGAAAAATGGTATGAAAAAAATCAGACAGGGAAGGCACCTTGGAGAAATGTACAGCAATTTTCTACCCTTCTACAAATCCTCACCCTTTTAAATATGACCTTGAAACTTCTCCTCATACAAAATGCAACTGTGTTACTTTGTTCCTTAAGTCTGGGTTAGACTCGTGGCTTGCTTTGACCACAAAAATAGTGACAAATGGACAAAAATGAAGACGTGCCAATTTGAGAGTCAGTCTGAAGAGACTTTGCATTGCCTGGGCTTTCCTGTACCTCTCCCCGGGCCAGCTGGCCAGAAGATAACAAACAAGAAGTGGAGAAGGTTTGGGCACCCAACCATCCTAGGCCAGTTATTTCCTCTGCTGATTGTGTTCTTGGAGAGGCAAGACTGGAAGAAATTATGTAGCTAAAAATAAGATCAGAGAGCACAAGATGCAAGGATGAAAAGATTAGTAGATGACAAGGGAAAGAGAGAGGGCAGGTTCAACTGTGACTTCCTGTTTTCCCTAGTCAAATCCTGTTCCAAAATATGAAAGTAAAATCTAACCTAACTCAGGAGGAGATGGTTTTAAACATTTGTGCTTTAGGCATATTTTTTCCCATGAAATTTATTTGTTGTCTTCATACACCTAAATTATTATTCTAACATTATGACATTTGGGGGAAATGTCTGTCTAGAGACCTGTGAATGTGTTTTTAAATATTGGGTATAATTTTACTACATATGTTTATACCATATTGTACTTTGACCATATGTGAAAGACACCTGTTATTTTTATCTATTCAGAATTCATCCTGTTTTCTGGTAATAGATTCTTTACTCCAAATAGGAAAATCAGTCTGTAATGGCGGACTGGAGATGAACCCCACAGTAGTAAATACAAACCCAATCTTAACCAATCACATTATTCCATTATCCTAACTGGTTCAGGAATAAATATGTTCCAACTCATGTAAAACAAATCCTCAAAGGAGATTCTTTGTTTTAGTTACTGAGAGAGATGGCCCTTTCCATTAGATTACTAATCTCGTAAGATGTAGATCAAAGGTATCTGGAGTCCTCTTTCCTATTATTTGTGAGAGTGTTTATGAGATACACAGAAAGAGAGTTCCCTGACAGTATCATTTAAGTCCCTGAATTGAGTCCCGGCTGAAACTTCTATGCCAGAGGACTTTTGAGATATGTAAGCCCGTAAGTCCCCTTTAATACCCAATGCAATTTCAACTATGTTCCCATCTCTTATAACAAATAGATCATGGCTTTCAAATATTTGGGACCACCTGATCCACCCTGCAGGCATTAACCTGCTTGATCAGAAAAGTGACTGTATCACTCTTTGAAGTCACGAAGCTAACCACAAGGTTCCAAGGGAGGAGACCACAGCCCCCCTGGGTAAGTTTCTGAGATGGTAGTAACACAGGATAAGAGCACATACGTGCAAACAGTGTCTTGGAATTACAGCAGAAGCAGACACAAAATGCACATAAAAGATTCATAAAAAGCAATATATGACAACATTGTAACATAGACTAAGAAATGATTAAGTAAGATGGAGCACAATTTACATTGTTTATGTGTTCATAGGAAACAAGGAAAGTTTGTAGGGGCCACTAGTTAATCAGGATCCTATCAAGCCTGACGATTTCCAGAGATGAGCGAAAGAAGGAAGGAAACAGAAATCTGCTCTCTGTGAAACAATACTAGATGTGATTATTTTTGGTCCAAGTTGCCCCCAGCATCTCCCTTATTGGCTGGCACTGTATACACATCCAGTTATTACCAGCTTGGGTGTTCACTTTCTGCAGGGCCTGTGCCCTTGCTGGCTTAATCATTATTACAGAAGAAAGAAGAATCCTAACATATATCCCTTACCAGTTCATCTCCAAAAACCATCCATGAGGCAGTTTAGGGAAATCTTCCTTTAATTATGCCTGTTGCTTCTGAACAAGGCCAGGGGCAAGTTTCCCCTGCTGACCCAGTACCCATGGATGTTTAATCTTTGGGTACACTGCTCCATTGGGAAAGGGAGAGCAACAGCATGTAACTGGCAAGAGACCCTTAGTAAGAAAGTTTCTGGAAAATACATCTCTTTTCATGTCCCAACAGCTCACAGAGTCAGTTCTCTCAATAGAGTGCTTACAGATTTAATGCGCTCAAGCAGTGATCAATCCCTAAAAGGGAAGTACCTGGTTATTCACTATTTATATGTCCATAAAGAGAAAGGTGCCTGTAACAAAAAAATGCCTTACAATCACTTTGTGCTCCAGGATTTTAAAAGAATCTTTGGGAACATTAAACCTCAAGCCACCCCTGAGAAGTAGATAGGAAGAAAGATGTTGTATCCATTTTATGAGTGCAGAAACTGAAATTCAGATGTAGCAACCACGTAACACAACCAGGGTTCAAGTGCCCCTCTCCAGAAGGCAAATGCATTCATTCATTAATAAACCATGAATCACCACCTATTAAGCTCTTGCCACTGCTTAGATGCTGGAAATACAAGATTTATCAAAAATGATGGGGTCAGGGATTTAGCTCAGTGGTTCCGCTGCCTGCCTCGCAAGTGCAAGGTCCTGAGTTCAATCCCCGGTACAAAAAAAAAAAATGATATCACCCACATCCACAAAAATTCTGCCATAATTTCTTGAGTACAAGAGGAAAGTGTAACATTAAAATCAACAGGTTAAGAATTGTTTCACACTGTACATCGGAATACATTATGTTGTAGATGAATAAAATAATACTGGAGCAGTCACATCAGAAAGTAGTCCATGGGGCACAGCAAAAATTCTTTATGAAGGACAAAGAGTCAATTCTACTTTGTGTAAATCATACAAGGAAAAATAAAGTGAAAAAGACATCCCAGCATAAATGACATGTTTGAAATAGGACTTGAAGTATCGCTGGAATAGTTTGTTCCAGTGAGAGACAGTTCACTGGTAAGAACAGAGGTGAGAGGATTCATGGATATCATACATGAATACATCAGACACAGATGATTCATAGGATGCTGGAGGTGAGGGCAGGAGATGAAAGAGGGAGAAGCAATTATTAAAGACCATGGCTTGTATCCTTTCATCAATACTCAATGCTGTCCCAAAAATTCATACATTTTTTCCTTAAGTATAAATCTTCATGCATATTTCTTCCATGAATTTTATTTCTCCTCATCTCTCCCTTAAACAATATGAACTACACTTTAAAATCTGATAGAAAAATATTCCTAGAATTCCAGGGGCCTTGCAAAGAAAAAGAAATACTTTTGAAGGTGATATATTTGTGTAGATTTGCGCATAAATGTAAATATTGTTTTACTTCACTAACAAATCACCAGGATATTAAAGTTAAGGTAAACACCTCCTTTGTAGCAGGCAGAACATGATATGCACATTGTTTCTCAGGACCAAGCTTTGCTGAATTAGCTTGTATTCACACCATGTAACAGGAAGTTCTAACACCACTTTGATGAATTTATAAAACATCATATCAGCATGCTTCATATACTGTCTCAGATTAACCCAATACCATATTTTTTAAACCATGTCTTTTGTACTAGTCATGACATTTTATTATTTGTCCAAGAATTACACCTTGAGAACATTTTATGCACAAGGCATGAGTTTAGCCACTGCTATGATACAATTCCATGAAACAAAAATGCAATCAGACTCTCCAGTTCATCTTTGGAGAGATAAGATAGAGTAAGAATAAATGTGCTTATTTAGTATTAATCTTATATTATTCGTTTCTGCAAGAATCCATTTTGGCTAAGAATGTGTACATTAATCAAACATTCTTAACTCTTAGTGATCAATGATTACATAGTAACTACTTTTACTTATTAGTAAATTCCTTTATTAAGTTAAATATTTTATTTGGTTTTATGTCATTGTAATAACTTTTCTGTCTGTTGTATTCAAATTTTGTGGCCTGAAGACTCCTTTATATTCCTAAAAGTTGTTTAGGATCCTCTCAAAAAGTCTTTCAATTTTGCAAGAATGGCATTTATCAATACTTAATATATTTAAAGTTGAGAAGTTTTAAAAATATTTATTTATAAATCAATTTAAAGTATCAATGAAATGTCATTAAAGTTAATATAAGCAATATTCTTATGAAATTAGTAAATGACCTGTGATTAAAATGTATGGTGAATGTTTAAATTTAAAAATGTTTATTACAATAAAAGACATATTGTCATTAACTTCTCTCAAAATACTCCTCTCACTTAACATTTCTGACACTTTCTGAAGCCATTCTGGAAGTTTTTTGTGCCTTTATGAGGATTGATCAAAAGATAAGGAGATCAGTGCTGCTGAGAGCCTCCCAATGGGAAGGCGGGCTGTGAAAACATTACAGTGTATCCTCATCTTCCATGCCAACCAAGTCTGACAACATACAAATTCTAGCTTTTCCTCAAGTCAAAATGACTTTGAAAAGTAAACATATGGAAACCATTCAGGACATTGAAGCAGCCAGGACAGAACAACTAAAGACATTTATGAAAGAGAATTTCCAGAACTGCTTCAAAACTGGCAAGAATGGTAAGTGTTCCAAGTGGGCGGGAAGTTAAGGTGGGTTCATGACACTGTGTCTTTTACTGTAATAAATTTTTGTATTATACATTCACCATGATTTTTAGTCACACCTCATATTTTCCAAAGCCAAGATGTAATTAGTAAGAAATTTTTTTAGTTTTGAATAACCTTACAGTGTCTAGATTAATAGATGCCTATTCAATTTTCATATCTACCTCTTCATGCAATCTGTTGCAATAACACATATGTTGCTTCTTAAAAACACTTCTGTATATTTGTGAGAGAATGAGAGCCCAAAGGCAATAATGCCTCAGTTCTATGAAAATCTTGAGTTTTGTGCCTATCCTGCAAAAAGATTTTGGCCACTAGCTGGATGTGGTGGCCCAGACCTGTAATCCTAGCACTAGGGAGGCTGAAGCAGGAGGATCATCTTGAGTTTGAGGCCACCCTGGGCTACATAATTAAACTCTGTCTCAAAAAGCAATCAAACAAACAAACAAACAGATTGTGGGGCCCCCAGGATTTCTGGAGCACACTTTGAGAACCACTGTTTCAGACACTAAACCCAAGATGATTAAGATTCTTTCCTTTTGAAGTCTATAGGGTCACATTCTTCATGGGGATCCTTGTACAGGGAGTTCCTGGAGTGATGGTGGCAGTATCAGCAAGTCAATTTATATGACTAAAAGATAAAAGATAACAAACATGCAACAGCTTTGATGGAAAGATTTAGAGGGTTCCATTTTCAATATGCCGAATTATCACTATCTATTGCCCTCAGTTCCCAGCTACTCTGGCTGTTCACACTGTTGTCTCCTGCTAACGTCTTCCCCCATGTAGCTACCAGAATATTCATTTCTTTTAGAAACGCCAATCAACGTGCCTTTCCCCACACCCCAGTGCTACTGATCAAATCCAGAGCCTCCTGCATGCCAGGGAAGTGCTTCTCTACTGAGTTACACCCCTAGCCCTATAAACCTTTCCTTAGATGATGGTAGTACTTAAAAGATTTACATAACTGTGCATAAATGGCACCTACTTAACTTCTTCAACCTTAGCTTGCTTGATTGCTTCCATTAATATTATTCTTTTATTTTAAATCCTTGGATGTGGGCTGCCTCTTATCATGTGGCCCTTGCAAATTCTCTTCTTTATCCCAAATATTTGTCTTCTTACACTAAATAGCCATTTTTCCTTCAAATAGTCACTTTGTTATTCCTAGGAAACATTTTCCTGTGTTTCCTTACCAAGACAAGGCCAGATTCTTTAACTGCTCTACCCTATGTGTTCCCATTCAAAGTATTTAGCATAGTTCTATTTTTAAAATTTATTTCCCTGATCCCTTGATGAAGCTCAGTCTATGCCACTAGCACATAAGCTTCCTGAAGGTAGGAACCCTATTACTTCTGTATATTAATTTTTGTTTTTCCTTCTATTCTTACCACCCAGCAGCAAGAAAGAATAAATATTTGGTATATGATGAATGAATAAATGAATCAAGAGCTGCAGATCCTTTTCCTAGAAATGGCTAAGCTGAGTCATCCTGAAAACCCACTTTTCATCTTCAAGCCTCAGTTTTTTCATGCATAAAGAAGAGATAACAAGTGTAAGTCTACTTATACAAGAAAGAATAATTGAATATTTCTAATACTGCATTAGAGCTGGGGTTTCAGTGGTTAAAATTTATTCATGCCCTACTCGAGTTTGTATTCTTACAGGGGAAACAGACAAAATACAAGCAAAGTGACAAATACTATACGCACCACTTGTAACAAGTGTGCTAGGCATGTAGTATTCACATAAGGAGCCCAGAGAGAGCCTAACCAGAAGTACTTACATCAACTGAGTGGTGAAGAAAAGCACCTCGATAAATAAAAACTTTAAAGCTGAGACTTAAAACTTAAGAGGAATATATTGGGAAAAAGAATTATTGGTAGAAAAAGTAATGTTGCAGATGTCTAGAGTGTGGGGAAAAAACTAAGGAGCTGAAAGAAGACTGCAATGTTGTGTATATGAGTGATATAAAGTGAGTTTGGAGAGATAGTTAAGGGTGCGATTATGCAGATTCTCAGCCTGACAAGGGTACCACAAGAGTCAACTGAGAAAATGTGCATGAAAGCACTTCAAAGAGGTAGCAGGGACACGAAGAGAATGAATAAATGGAAGGCATCAGGGACATTATGATCTCTGCCCTCATAATTCCAAGAAGATAGCAAATAAACAGCAAGGTAGACTTGACATAATCCTCCAAAGAGGTGGCTTGAGAATATCTTGACTTGTTGAGGTATGTAGAGAATTGAATTCTCCGAAGTAAGTAATAACCTTTCTAGTTAAAGATAGCCATTAAAAAACAAAAGTAGCAGGGAGATTACAAGGCTTGCATCCACATTTTACCAGCCTTGACTCTTCTCACAACCAGAAACATACATAGGTTAGGGTTTTATTTTAGTTGGGTTTCTTATTTAATTTGTTCCATTGTGCTTTGCTTTATAATCAGAAGGAAATGCATCTTCACTAATCCTGACCTCTAAGATCTGGGCTGCAGGTGGCTTCTTCTGCCAAGTATAATGTTTTAAAAATGGGCCCATTAAATATGCATTTGCTGTCAGTCTGTAGATTGCTTAGGGACTATTTCTTTTCAGAATAAATTGCCTTTGAAAACGTATTTAATATGAGAGGATGGTAATTCTCCTATTCATCAGAGTAATATGGTTTTTAAAGTCTGCAATAATCTTGGGAGTATTCTCAGTTATATCCTTCTGTCATTAGACATTTTATCAAAGCCATAATTTGGGGGGTGTTAGGTTTGAACACAAGATATTCTGCCTAGTTGATCTGACAATGATTGGATAACAGATGTAGTTCTGTTCCATTATCATTGCCTTCACCTCCAATTTTCACTCTTTGCCTTCTTTCTAGTCATGAATAAATCAGTCAGAATAAGCAAAATTATGGCATGGTAACAAATAAATCCCAGATATAAATATTTTTCTGCCATCATAAATAAACATACAATGTAAATATTTTCAATATTTTGAATCAATAGTTTATTCCTCATTCACATGCTCAGTACAAGCTGGTTATATTCTGCTTTTTATTATCTTTATTCTGGAATCCAAGTTCAATAAGCAGTCTTCATCTGGAACTTTGTCATTGTTGTGGAAGAGAGAAAAAGAGAACAGTGATCCATAGCTTAGATTTCAAATGGGTGGCTTGAATATAACATGTCACTTTCACATCTATTTATTATCCAAAGTATGGAGCAAATTACATGGGCAGAACTGACATCAGTGAGGCCAACTTTTATCCTCCTCTTACAAGAAAGGTCTTAGGTATAGAGAGCAGAAGAGCAGAGTACAGGAAAGACCACCAAAAAGCAGACTACACTTTCTGGAGGAAAATGTTGAAAAAAGACATGGGCTTTGGAATCAGTGAGACCTGGATTTGAATCCTAGCTTTGCTGCATAGTCATGTTAATGACTTCCATTTCTTTTGTTCCTCTATTCCCTATATAGTGACAACAATAGTCTCAAAGGACCACAAAAATCAGAGAGGAGGCAAGTAAAGTACAGTATAGCCCATAGAACTGTTAGATCCATTTTAGGTTTTATTCTTGAATTGCTTGATATGTCTCCTCTATTCTAGTCCTAAGAATCCATCAGAACCTGACATTTTCCTGCCATTCTTCCCATTTGTTTAAGGATGTGGTGACAACTTACCTACCAGAAAGATGCACCTTCCTACTTAGCCCTCTTGAGGTATCATCCCTCACCACTGATCATCCCCAAGCTGAAATTACTCCCTCTTCTTCTAAAGCTCAGCGATAATGTGCCATGCTTCCTACTTTGCCAACTACTCTTCTTCCATCTCTATTTCTTTTTTCTTCTCAAGCACTTCATGCTACCTTCACCTACAGTTCCATAATGGGCTCTCTTCACATACCCTTTCCCTTCTAAGTCATGTAAGTTAGGAAGAGTAGTGTTCATAGTCAACTTCTGACCTCTTCTTACTTTCACTTGGCTTCAGTCATTATTTATTACTACACAACTAGTTACCTCAAAAATTTTAAATATTAAAGGAGAAAGATATACATGGAGTGCCTAGCTCTATGCATATAACATATCAAAATGCAGTTAATTTTATTTCCCCCCTCTGTCCACTCCCTTCTTGAAAATCTTTGGCAAACACTGCAGCATAACTTGATTTGGAAGGTAATCAAAATTGTAGTTACTTCCTCTTATATGCAAGCTTTTGTCAGTAAGTAATTTCAGTGTCTACTGAAAACTCTTCTGTTTTGAAAATGTTTATGTTTTTAAAGATTTATTGGCAAGTGCTCTATTATCCACAACATCCCCATTGTACATTCCTTTGTATTACATATAATAAAACAGTCTACTTCCTACAGTATGATGAACTATTGAAAGTTTGGGATTTAGAGGTAAATTATGGAGTTTGACAGCTGGTTTACAAGCTCATAGTTCTGTGATACTGAACAACTTCTCTTTGGACAATTTTTCTCATCTGTGAAATGAGTATGTAATGGAAGTAATTCATTGATTGGAGTGTTGGGAAGATTCAGTTTGTATACAAGCAAAATGTTTAACATGGCACTCAATAAGCATTCAATTAATGTTAGCTATTATCATCTTCAGAAATCATTTTGCTAAGAAGAGGGCTACTGTGTTGCCTGTCAGAATATACCATATCATGGCTTGATCAGGCATTACCTTCATTCTTCATTGAAGACTTCCTTCCTTAATGTTCTCTCTGCCTGACACTCCAGGATGGCAGGATATTCACCCCTGACTTCACAGGAATATCGAGAGGATTCATGAGATAACATCTATAAAGCACATGGAGTGCCCTGGAAGTGAGATCTAAGGAATAAAAGGTTACTACTATTGCCAGTGATATCTGACATTACTGTAGCCCTTCTCAGTCCAGAGCAATCGTGAAGTGATTGGCAAAACTTGAAGCACAAACAAGAATCATTCAATACAGCTGAGATATAGCAGCCACAGCACAAACAATATCGTGTCCTCAGAGCCACTAGCTATCTAAATCCACAGGTTCCATCAAGGGCATTAAAAGGCCCTTGACATTGACTCAAAGGGGCTCTGAGATAGAAAGTACTCAAGGCTCAGTCCATTGGAGAGATCAGGGACCAGACGCTGGTTTAAACACTCAAAATTATATTGCAAATTACAACTCAGTAAGTAAAACCAGGAGGTCAATTTCCAAACTAAACAAACATGGGACATGGAACAAGATGGAATTCCCTTATGTGTTCTTGGTTTATGCTCCTACATTCGTACAGTGAAAGTCTGCCTTCTATAAAACAGGCAGTGGTTGTATTGTTCACTTTCTTATCCCTGGGATAAAATATCCAACACCTATAACTTAAAAGAAGAGAGGTTCACTTCAGCTCACAGTTTCAGTGGGCTCAGTACGTGGCTGGCCTCCACCAGGGCAGAAATAGCATGGTGGAAGGGCCTGGAGGAAAAAACCTGTGCACGTCACAGTGGTCAGGAAGCAGAGAGAGAAGAAGAAGAGAAAACAGGGACAAGAATATACCCTCCAGGTCATCCCTGTAGTGACCCACCTTCAAGGCACCACCTCTTAATAGCACTTTCAGGTACCAAGCTCCTCAATGAGTGAATCAACTGATGAGCATAGCGCCCCAGTGATCCAATCACCATCCAATAGCGCCACCTCTAAAGACATGAAACATTTGAGAGGCTATTTGAGATTTGAACCATAACAGTGGTTTTAAGACAATCCAGATTAAAAGAGAAATGCTTACAAGTGTTACCCCAGTCCTTCAAAATGATTCTTGTCACAGAACAGCATTACATCAAACATTTGTATAAAACACCTTAATTTCAAATGCAAACTTTACCATCTGTTCTATCCACTTTTCTCTGGCTTGAACTCCTATTGTGCTCCTTAATTCTGTCTTCTGCAGTTCAAAGAATCCTACTTAAACTGTGTTAGAAATCATCTCATTCCAGCCTGATGACGAAACTCTGGGATACAGTCTCCCATCCTGTGACTCCTGCACTGCCCACTGAGGGCCCATTACTGTAAGTCAGCCCTCAGACTGGATGTTGAAATGCTGGTTTGGACTCATCTCTTTCAAATACTGGGATCTGCAGGATTTTCAGGTAAAGATTCTATTCTGAACTACCACAAAGGAATACCACTACATCATATGTCTCAAAGCACTCCGCAGATGTCAACTAGCAGAAAGCCAAATGTATGCAGTCAATTTCATCCTATCCTGTACAATCAAAAGAATAATTTTCAGAAAATTAGTAAATGTTTAACTTCAGGCCCCCGATTGTGCCTCTTTAAAACTGTCTTCTCATACCTATACCACAAAGAATTTTTGGAAATACCCTAAAAATTTTGTAAGAAAAATATAAGAACTAGTATTATTTCTAGTAGCTTTAAAAATAATCTATTAAAGGATCTTGGGGTGCAGCTTTACTGGCCTACAAGAGGCCGTGAGTTTAGCCCTCAACACCACAAACAAATGTGCACACACACACACACACACGCACAATAATAATAATAATAACAATGATAATAATCACCTAATAAAGTATTTTTAGGGTTGGAAATAAAGTAAGAAAATAAAAATGAGATTAGTGGGCATGGCTTAATATTTGAAGGGGAAATTATTCAGAAAATTTCATAGACTACACCAAAGATAAATCCATAGAAATCTAAAATTTAAATTTTAAAAGAAAAAATAAATTTTTCACAATACTGGAATAACATACTAGAGAATTATTTTATAATATCAGGGTGGTTATAGCTAGTCTTAATATGACATTAGCTCTAGACATGATAGAGAAAATAATGTTAAGTGTTATAAAATAATAAAATCAGAGACCATTAAAGTGTTATAAAAATGAATATACATGGGAATACTTTGGCAATTTATATGAATGACAGAGCTTTCACATAATTAGAGATAAACTATTCCTGTAAAAGAAAAATTATAAAACTTAAAAAAAGAAATGGACAGAACTCAAATATTTTTGGAGACAATAAAATACAACATAAACATAAGATCTTTAACTTCATTTAAAAAATTCTACATAAATCAAAACAATAAGGTGCCATCTTGAAAGAGAAAAGGTACTCAAATAATGAGATGAGGAAGGCACTAATTGGTGCCATATTTTTCAGAGAAATTTCCCAACATCAAGTTTTGCATAAGGATATATATTTTTTGGACATAGACACTTAGTGTAATCTATAGTGAAGACAGAATGTAATGACACAAATATATGAGAATGAGGGCTGGGGATTTAACTCAATGATTTTGCTGCCTGCTGCCCAACTGCAAGGACCCGAATTTGATCCCCAGTACCAAAAAATACATATATATATATATATATATATATATATATATATATATTTGAGAATGAGAAAAATTACCTGTGGAAGCTATGTTTGTGATAGAGAAAAAGTGAAAATCTCATTAATTTTCATTATTATCCATTAGAAATGATGCAAAATATATGTATATGAACCAGTTCAAAATGTGAATAAAGAAATTTTAAAAGATTCTACCAAGATAATGGCATTTCTTTTAAAATGCACAAATATATTTGTGTCTGTGTGTGTATGGTATATGTGTATATATAGTATGAAAACATTTGAAAAGTTTATAAAACAAAATTTTACAAGTTGTTATGTTGGAGCATAAGACTATTTTACTTTCCTATTTTAGATTTATATTTTTATTAGAAGCACATACATTTCCTAAAAGCTGTAAAACATTCAACTAAAATTAAAATAAAAACATAATGAAACATATGACTTATGAAACATAATGTCATGATATATGCACATAATATTTATATGGTAATCTTTTAAATTTTGAATATCTTAATCTGCTATCAGTAGTTGACTCTGAAGATAGACTAAGGTCTTATATTGCTTAATTTTTTTATACTCCATCACTTGGCTTATATTTTACAGGATCATTCAAAATCAGCACATATAATAAAACAAAACCACAAGTATTATCTCAGAGATCAATGTTGCCCAGGACACTGTAGAGTTTTGGGTGATCCAAGCAAATCTCACTTCTCTACACTGAAGTCTTCTTTTCAAGATCACATTAACAAAATCTATCTTTCATTGTACTTGTACAACTTAAATGTGAATTGGAAACAGTTCTTTGATTTGTTCCAGAACCAAGTACATGAAAATATGAAGTCTACCTGCAACTGAATAGAAGGCATAATTAACTTGTCCAGCCTTCCAGGCCTGTCTGAAGTCCCCAGTTCTTTAGGATTAAATGTTGACTCATACAAGTAACTGTGACTTATTTAGATCCATCATTATTTACTTATTTAGCCCACCAAGACTTCGCTGAGTTCTCTGATTTTTCTCTAATACACCCACCCCCCTCACCATAAGCTGGTCTAAATGTTTTTCATATGAACTATCCAAACTCCATATAGACATTTTCTACTCATTTGTTAAGTTCATTCAGCGTCTTTCTTTCCTCCACACATTTTATTCAGCACTGCTTCACAGGCTTATGAGAATCACTGGAAACTAATCTGAGAGGCCCCTGTGACAACAGTTCACAATCCAGGAGAGGAGGCCTGGATTAATAAAAATTGTACATTTATAAACAGGGATAAGTATTATGAAGGAAAAAATCACAGTGCAACAAAAGTGAAGAACAAGGAAACTACCTAACTCACCTTACTGTATGATATCGATATATTTTACTAAACTCCAAGATCCTAGAATACAGAAACTGTGTCATTTCTTTTTACCTCATGTTTTAGCATCAGGTCATTCTCGATCTGCAGTAAACTCACCTTCTATTAGTTTAACTGATCTTCCCTGATCAGGATTTGTGTCTGTGCATCTCATGTTGGCCACTAAACTGAGAAGGGATTGAAGTCACCAGGTCTTCACTGTTTCATGCATGCAGCCCAGTGATGGATCTGTAAGATCACTGAAACATAAATCAAAAGAACTCCTCTTTCTTGTTCTCATATCAACCTACCAGGGGTTACTGTGTTCTAAGTGGACATGGTAAAAAAGAAAACACAAGAAACAATAGGAAAAAGAAAAGATATTCTGGGCCAGGGATTTAGCTCAGTGGTTTCACTGCCTGCTGCACAAGCGCAAGGACCCAAGTTCGATCCCTGGTACCAAAAAAAAAGCTATCCTGATAGTAGAATACAAAAAAATATAATCAGGTTTAGGAACAGACGGTTAGAATCCAAATCATCCCATTATTTGTGGCCACTTAAATAAATATTATTAATTAAAACATTGTATATGCTTCTGTAATTTAAAGTTGCCAGGAAAATTGTAATTACAATATAGCTAATTCTGAGAAAAGTCTTGGATCTCTATACAAGTGATGGAAGATGAATGCTTACAGACCATATTCCTGGGAGAAATGGAAACATGAGTCACCATAAGAAAAATTTTTACTTATCTTTTTTTTTTTCTACATTCATGTTCTGTGGTTCAGAGAAGTAAGGATTCATTCAGGGAAAGGATAATTCTGATTCTCACAAAGAACTGGAACAATAATAGCCAATAGATAACTGAAAAGCATCAGGAGATTAATAATTACGATTTCTCCTAGGAGCTTGAAATGACACATACACAACGTGAGAAAGAAAAATTCAAATGGAAACCTACCTCTCAATTTGACCTCTCTTGCATTTCTTCACCTGCTTACAAGGAAGCTACAGTGAGTAAAAACATTCTACTTAACACTCATGTTGCTCTAGAGAAAATTTAAACCAGAGCCCTATCTTATTGAGGCAAATGGAGTTCTCATCCATCCAGTTCCAGTGTTGTGGAAGAACATGACACATCTAGCCAGAGATTATTCTTTATTTGCAAAACAGTAGATAAGTTGCTTAGCTTCTCAAATTGTATTTTCTCATTTTCTTTTTTTTTTCCCCATTAACTTTATTGGTACATTTTAGGTGTACAATACAGTTACATTCATCATTAGGATCTTGTACCATTACAAGTCTCTTGGTTCTTATATTTTTTCCCCTTCCCTTGCTCTCCCTTC
>NW_004624767.1:5355604-5388832 GCF_000247695.1 Heterocephalus glaber | reverse complement strand
GGTTGCTGTAGGTGATCCAGAAGTCTGTTTTTGAGGCTTGTTTATGTGTCTTCTCATTTCCACGGTGTGGGGGTGCTTCTGGCACCCATGTGGCTCACTTTCTCTGCCCTAGGAGCTTGGGATGGCAGCTGGGTAGCTTCCTTCTGGGTGCTGGGACTGGCTGAGCTTCACTTCCCTAGGTGCATGGGACAGAGGCAGGGGTCTTCCTTCTGGGTGCTGGGACCAGCTGAGCTTCACTGCCCTAGGAGCCTGGGATGGAGGCGGGGAGCTTCCTTCTGGGTGCTGGGACCAGCTGAGCTTCACTGCCCTAGGAGCCTGGGATGGAGGCGGGGAGCTTCCTTCTGGGTCCACATAATCTGTAATGAACTGGGAAAAGCAGGACAGTGCAGATGAACCGAGAGGGGGTTGCAAGTGCATCCTTGACCAGCCTTCCAGGAGCTCAGGGGCTGAGACCTATTTTCTCATTTTCAACAGAAGAATAATAATGCTTAATTTCTGCTTAAGAATTAAATAATTTAACGTATGGAAGTGCCTGTTACAATGGCTTCTGCAAAGGAACCAGCCCCCAAAATGTGATCAACAATAATAATATTTATTCTTTTATTTAGTTTTTCTCCACAGGGCAGATTTTGCAACCCAAGAGGCAGTAGGCAATATCTGGAGTCAAGTTTGGTTGGCATAATTGTTAAAGTACAGAAACTTACTACTTACCTCTACTAGAAGATGCCATGAATATCACTCAATATTGTACAACTCACAAGACACCCTCTCAATGACAAAACATTATCTGGCCCCAAATGTCAATAATACTAAGGTTGAAAACTCTGGGTTTATTCTCAATGTCTCATGATGTAAGACTGTTTAGAAGAACTTAAAGACACATTCTGATAGCACAGACAGATGTAATGTAAAAGAATAAAAAAATATGGGCCAGGGATTTAGCTCAGTGGTTTCGCCGCCTGCTACGCAGGCACAAAGACCCAAGTTCAATCCCCAGTACCAAAAAAAAAAAAGAATAAAAAAGTAAATATGGTCAAACTTGTGATAGACAAGAGAATAAGTATGGTGGATATTTCAAGCCTTTTGATGGATCAAGTGAAATATGTGACTCAACACACCCAAGAATACCATAAAGAATGGAGTATTGCCTTCTTTTTACAGGTGGAAAAACTGAATTCAAAATTCCTATCTCATCCCAAGTAACTCAGATACCAAGAGTTAGGGTAGAATTTGAACTCATATCCTTTTGACAATAACTCCTATAATTTTCTTCTATTCTGTGCTGTCAGTGATAAGTGATAAAAGGGGTGGCACATAGGCTCTTTACTGAAGTGGTTCATCAGATAGTGGAGAACTGGAAAAGTAAGGGTCTCTGACTCTGTGACAAGATTGACTCCTTGCCTTAATTTTAAGTCATCCTCAAGTCCCCTATCCCTTCCTCAACCAAGGCAAGACCCTGTATTTGAAGGCACTGTGTTTGGTATTCATTTCCACCACTCCCTTGCAGAAACACCTCCAAGCCCTTTAAATACTTGGCAATACTAGCTGCGTCTAGAATGTCTATGTTCTCCACTGTTGTAATGACTACCTGCCTTCTCTCCCTAAGTCTCAGTCTCTCTCCTTCTGGTCTTTAAAATACAATTTAACTGCACTCAATTGCCTTTATGTTTCTCCCTTCCCATATAACGGCAAGTCTTCTAGTTCTTTCTCTCTAGCTCTGTCCCTCTTATTGCTGCTCTTCACTGACTGAGGTCAATATATTAGCTTTAATTTATTTGGAGGAACTAAACAACACATTCAGAAGACAGTATTTATAGATTATAATCATTTTTAGCCATCTTGTTACAATAGTGAAGTTAATAAACTTGACATCTAATTATAACTAACAAGCACAGTCTTATTAAAATTAAAGAAATAAAGAAAGCAGCAAAGATTGCATTACACACCCTGTCCATACTCATATAGAAACTAATAGCTCCCAAGCTATTATTCAGTATTCCTCCAGCAGGATCCTGGCTATCTCATGACACAATGGCTAGTTCTTGGTTGGGTTCAAAGGGATCGGAAAGATACCTACAAATCCAATGAATGGTCCAAGTTATTGACACTCTTCAAACTGCTAAGAAAAGTACTTATGATTAAACCAAAAAGTGAGTCTGTTTTCAGAATCAAAAAATAAAGTTAGAGGCTCTAAAAAAGAGGTTAAACATAGTACAACCAGAGAAAGAGAAGGACAAAAATCAAGCAGAATGCATTGGCCAAGCTTTAAGGTGGTGAGAAAATCATAACTTCTCCTGGGAGCAGACCCTGTCTCATAGCCTTAGTGTTGAATGATTATTTTCACTTGTGTTTAAACAGACAGTGGGAGGGCCATGTCCTCCCTCCACAATCCAGAGGGACATGTTGCTAAAACCGTCACTGGTACAAAGAAACTAACAAAAACTGTGAGATCATGGATTTTCCAAAACACCTGGTTTATTTATCAGAAAAGCAGGTAGGATGATATTGTTGAAGATTGAAAGTTGCATTTCAAAGGTCTGGGTTCTGTTTCTAGGTACATCAAGTGCCAAGCTCTCCAACAGAATTGATGAAAGGTGCACTGCTGTAGATTTCCACGTACTTCAGAGAGACAGCACTTGCCTTGCCTGGTTTCATCTTTACCCAAACCTAGTGAGAGCAGGGTTTCAGACGATCATATTCCCAAATCAAAGAAGGCAGAAACCAAATCTCTGAGAAATGCAGTGACTGCAGGGCTCATGCTAAAGTTATGGGAGGAACTATAACTCAGTATACTGCTGTAAAAACTCATTTCACCTTTCTAACCTTCATAGATGTTAAGGATGCCACACTGGACTCACATTGCCAGAGTTCAACTCCAAACCCAACAACCTACTAGGTATAAGACTTCGGGCAACTTATTTATTTTCTTTGTGCTTCAGTTTTTTCCTGTAAAGCAGGCTTAATAATAGTAAAGGCTGAATGAGTTAACACCAGCAAAATGGTTTAAAGTGTTTTAATATGTTTCCTATAACTACTCAAACCAGGTTTATTCACAGGCTGGATCTGTGAAACATAGAGAAATCTAACATCCTTGAAGGGGCTTCTTAGAGAACCTAGGCACATGAAAGTGATCTAGAAAGGAGGGAAAGTAGGTGCAGCAGGTGATGAGCAGCAATAGTATTTCCTGGATGGAGTCTTCATGATGCAGGGACTTTCTTCCTTCCTTTCATTTCTTTCCTTCCTTCCCTTTACTTCCTTTCTTTCTTTCGTCCTTTCTTCCTTCCTTCCTTCCTTCCTCCCTTCTCTTTTTTTCTTCTTTTTCAGCCAAAACATCACAGTAGAACTTTAACTTCCTGGGGCTAGTTCCTATATTTTTCAGACAGAACTATGGCTTTTTGGCAAGTTAAATATCTGCTGCAATTTACATACTTTGTGTCAGTTTATGCACAGAATTAAAGAAAGAGGGTTACATATTTTGATGTCATTTGAAGGTCACCGGATAGTCTGGGTTCCTTAAATCTAAAAATGATTATTTAGCATTAAACTCCTTAATCATTTAAATGTGGCTTCTCTTTAGAATTTAGAATCACAAGAAGGGGAGTGAAGGGTATTATAAATGGAGGGGAAAGCTAGCGCGCAAGGGCTAACTCACAAAGGAGTTCACTGCTACAATTACATCATTAAAATTGTTAGCACCTTTTTTTAACAGCTTTTATGTCTATGTCCTGCTTCTTTTATCACCTTAGCATTTATCATTATTCTAAAAATCATATATTTACATTTATCTGTTTCTTGTATTCTTCTACCATCCCACGTACATATTAAAATATAAGATTTTGAGAGAAATGTTTATTTCTGTTTTGTTCACTATTATAATTCTGAAATCTGTAGTGGTGTCTGAAATATATCATGTGATCAATAAGTATTTGTAGCTGAATGAGCTGGAAGAGTATAATGAGGCCAAACCAGTTGAGCAAGTGAGCATGACCTGTTAACCATGGAAACCCAGAGCACACTCAAAGAACACAGTTCCCTAACCCTGCTCCTGGAACCAATCAGAAAGTGCTATCTTCAATTCTTTATTTACATCTGGTGCAAAACTAAACAGGCTTTTGATAAGACACCTTAGAGCTGAGGTCAGGCCAAGGGAGTTTCTGATAGGACAACTAGCCCAAATGTTTCATTAGCCAATCTAGGAAGGGGAGATACAAAAGATGCCTGCCATTAACCTCATGGCCAGAGTCTCCTCAGGGGCCTGCTCTCACTCTACAGAGCATATTTCTCTTTTGTCTTCAATAAAGGTAAATTCTCATTACCTTTTTCACCTATCTTGTCAAAGTCTTTGCTCAGAACACCAAGAACCAGGATCTCTTTGAGGTCCAAAAGCCAGTGACAGTAATGCATGAAAATGTAAGAGTGGTAATATCAGGTTACAGACTTAGACATAGTCTAGGTAGTAGGTAATAAAAGACAAAGAGGATTGATTGGGTCTGAAGATATAATTAGCCAAAGAAAAGTTCATCTTTCCTTATGACTCAGCCTATTTTATTGCAGCAATGGTTGTTGGGATCCAAGTCCATTTATTAAAATAGTTCTTTTTTCTCATTTGTCAAGGATATGAGCAACATCCTTGGAAAACTCTGAGATATGCAGGCACGGATTTAAAGAGCAGGATCTAAGAATTGGAGATTCTGCTAACCTCAATAATATCTAATAGTTCTTATATACTACTCTGGTAGACACAATAATGGTCTCCAAAGATGCCAACATCTTAATCTCTGAAACCTATGAATGTGTTAAGATACAAGTGAAAGGAAATTAAGATTTTAAATGGAATACATTTGTTAGACAACCTGAGATGGGAGAGATTACTCTCAATTATGCAGGTAAATTCAATGGTATTAAATGAGTCCTTATAACTGAAAGAGGAAAGAAAGAGTCAGAGTAGGAAAAGGAAATATGACATTGTCGCAGGCAGAGACAGGTGGAGAATCCCCATAGTCCCAGGCCTGACTCTCCCAACAACGCAGAAGGTTGTGGAAGAATCAGATAGAGACTGAAAGCGTTATACTTTTTTTCAGCAAGCATGAAAGAGTACAGCTGCCTTCTCTCAGAGAGACAGGCAGGGGTGCCTGAAACAGAAGCACTATTGAAGGGGTGCTCAAGATGCTGGATTTGTAGTAGTTGGGGGCCTATCCTGCCTCTGGGCTGAAGGAGCTCCTACTTGATTGGTTAATGATTAACTTAGCTCATTACTAGGGACAACAGGGAAGGGTCTATTCAGGGGTCTTTACATCTTAGAGCCAAGAGGTTTTTTCCTTTTGATCTTAGCAAACCAAGCTTTGCAGGGTACAGTGTGAAGAGGAGGTGCAACCACAGACTGTCAGGTTTTCATGATTGGTTAAGCCTGTTCTGCCAGCTATCTGAGGGAGGTGTTCCTCATCTCTCCCTGACTAAGGGTCCCTACAATATGGAGGTAGAGGTCAAGGTGATTGACTTGCTGGTTTCAAAGAAAGAAAAATGCCCGAAGCCAAGGATTACAAACAATTCTAAAAATCCAGAAATGTCAAGGAAGTAGATTTTTTTCACTGATCTTCATAAAAAAACACTACTATGCTTACACCTTGATTTTAAGACACTAAAACACATTTACAATCACTATGGAAATCAGTATGGCAATTCCTCAAAAAACAAAAAGTAGAAATTCCATTTGACTCAGCTATTCCCCTTCTAGGTAGCTTCCCAAAAGAGTAAAATTCATAATGGTACAGTGATGCACGGGTACCCATGTTTATAGTACCAAAATTCACAGTAGCTAAATCTTAGAAGCAGCCTGCCTATATGTCCACAAACAGATGAATGAATAAGGAAATTCTGGTATTTACACACAATGTAGTACTACTCTGCCATACAGGACAAACCTGAGTCCATTTGTAGCAAAATGGATGCACCTTAAAACCAAAATGTTAAGTGAAATAAATTAGAGACACAAGCTTAAATATCACATTGTTTCTCTTACATGAGAAACCCAAAATATAGATAAAGAGCAAAGTACAAGTTAGGTAATAGAAATTAGGGAGATAGATCTTTCTCAAATGGGAAAATGGTCAAGAGGTGGAAGGGGAGGGAAGGGACAAAAAATTAATTAAGGTGTGTTATGTGCATGTATCAACTCCCCACAAGGAATGTAAACGTGTACTAATAAAAGAATAACATTTTAAAAGGTACATTTAGAACTTCTGACCACCAGAATTGTAAGATAATGAATTTGAATTGTTCGTACTACCGTCCAATTGGCAGTAATTTTTAACTGTAGGAATAAGAAACAAATGCATCTAACACAACTTCTAACAAATACTTTTATCATTAGCGCTACCACTAAAATACAAAAGAAAATTCAGCCCAAATGTAAAAAATACTGCTCACAGGACTTGTTAGAGCAGAGAGAATCTCTTTAGTCTGTGTCTCTCCATTCATTAAGTGCATAAAAACAAACATTATCACCTGTCATGATGTATTAGACTGGTATTAAACTCAATTTTTTGTATTCCAAAATGCCACCCAAATAGCAACTGTAGCTGAAGCATTTTTTCCCCTTTAGAGATATTGTGTGAAGGTATTTCTAGCCTAGACTAATAAAAACTATTCTTTTATTTTCAAACCTAAGAAAACATACTTTCTAACTGCGCACCAAAACCAAAAGAAAAAAAAAGGAAGAGGAAAAAGAAAAAGAAATTAGATTAAAATGCATCCTTCTGAACTGTAATGGATTGGATTTTTCAATTTAGCCTACGTCAAGTAAATTTCTACCTATTTCTTCTAATTGTGCTGTTTCCCTCTTTTCTCTTTTAAAGTAGAGAGTAAAGATTAAAAAGGAAAGCCTCAGCTTCATGAGAAGTTGATTTGAAAAAAAAGGGGAGGAATGTATTTTCTCAATTCAAAATGAAAAAGGCTTTCAACAGCAGGTCTGTAGATTTTTGAAAATCCTAATTAGACTGAATTAAATGACTAAAATGCTACTAATTACTTTTTAATTTTGAGGGAGATGTTTACAAAGCACAGTATAATGAGTAATACAGCACTTCAAATGATTACTAATGTTGCCATTCTGTCTGACTTAATCTCAATTAGTATAAATCACATCGCCATCATTGTTAATTGCCATTTCTTTCAAGCAAAATGCTAATTTCTCTTTACAATCTTAAAATTGCTGTTTGTTTTCTTCAAAATATCCCATTTGATAAGTCCAATGAAAAGAACATTTATAGCCCCTGTATTTTCTTCAGTTTGAGGCAAGTGCATTTGTTGTTATCCCATTTGGAGGGAAGTTCTCATTCCTATTTGCTTCCTGACAAAATGAAAGTTTTAACTTTTAGCTATCTTGTCCTTACAAGTGGAAATTCATTCGTCACTATAGTTCCAGAAAATTCTCTTTCCATATGAATGACAGTTGAAAAGCTCCTTTTTAAGACCTAGGAGGCATCATTTAGTTTTTTACTTTTCTAAAGAAATTCTTCATTACAAAAGGAAAGAATCAGCCATTGAATATTAACAGATTATTGGATCACTTCTCCTACTCTATTCTAATGAAAGTAAAATTTTTCCCTTGAAGTAATTCTCTCATCAGCCACAAGTTATTGGCTATTTATTTCTCTATGTCATTGCATACCCTAGGGAAACTCACTCACCTTTTGTTTTTGTTTTATTTTCTCTCAGTCATAAATATAAAGGAATGTAGAAGTCCTAAAGACCCAATCTTCAAATGAGATTCTAACTTTTTTTGTGTGAAAAAATGTTTAGGAATTGAATCTTAAACACATTTCCCCCAGATATTTGATGGCTATTTTCTTTATGTATTGTCACATACTAAACTGATATGAGAGAACTATAACTCTCAAACTGCTACATGTCAGATATACCGAGTTCGTGGTCCCACAACATCTAGGAATGAAATCTCAACCAAAGGAAAAAGTTGGGAGAGTTTTATCAGAAATAAGGAGAGAAGAATAGTTCCTAGATTCCCAGGAAGGATACCCAATGGGGTTTGCCAATGAGGCCCTTTGTCAGGGGTAATTTATTCAGCAAAGTCACAACATGGGTACAACATGGATGAAACTATCATCAACTTATAGGATTCCAAGGATAGCCCTCTTAGCTAATATTGATCCAATAGGGAAATGAGTCAGGTAGAAAGGGTATGTGGAAAGAACAAAGACATTTCTGGGAAGGAATGGGTCCAGATGCTTTGGTCACCTACATGGATGACCAATGCCTATCTGAACTTACTATATCAAGTTGTGCTAATGACTGTATAATCTCAAGTTACTGCTTAACCCTTAGGGAGGCATGTAAGCCTGCCATTGCATCTTTATTGTGAGGCCTGGCCTTCTTCAGATGCACCTCTAGCTGTGATTCTGGTGTCTTTATTTTTGTGTTGACTTACATGAGAGCCCAGTCCCTCTTTGACTGTATATTAATTTCTATTTAACTTGGATGCCTCTAATAAAACTACCCCCCCCAAAAAAAAACTTGGTAGTTTAAAATCAATCATTGTTTTGACCCCTGGGCAAGAATTTGGGGAAGGGCTTAGCTGGGTAGTTTGTCTGTATCCCATGTGGCACCAGGAGAAGCTTCCAGAATGAGAAGACCTACTTCCAAGACTTCTTTCTGCACATGTCTGCCAACCTAGAGTTATTCAGCTTCTCTTATCATTCAGAATCTGTGTGCAGTAAGCTTTTGGGAGCAGGTGTGAGTTACTTTTCTCTCATTGATGAGACAAAGAACCTGGTGCCCAAAGTTAAAGGGGAAAGGGTTTATTTGCTCACAGTTTGTAGCTTTCAGTCCACAGTGGGCTGCTCCAAGACCGGGATGAGGAACAAGCGTCACAGAGGAGAAACAATATGATGCAAACAAGGTAGCAAAGGTAATGAGGGACTTTAATGGGTCTTTCTGTTCTTTTTCTCTTATTCAGATGACCGGGATTATGGTGGTGACAAACCACTCACGTGTAGTGGTTTCATCATCATATGACCTTAATCACAGCATCACACATTCCAGATTCAGCCACCTCGGGAAAGACTGCATGAGGCTTTGGGGGACATCTGGACACAGACACAGCAGAGCACATGGGCTCAGTGTGAAGGAGCTGCTTTCATAGAAGCCCCAAGAGCAGATGTTTCTAGTTCGGAGGTTTCTCATGACCTAATCTCTGAAGTTCCAGAATGTTCTTTTCCCTATATTTTATAGTTTAAAGAGTTATTAAGGTCATCCCAGACTCAAGGAAAAGGGAATGATACTTTATTCCAAAAGGAAAACCAGCCAAGAACTTACATCTATCTTCAACCTACCAGTGTCTATAGCTTATATACAAGTTAACAATAAAATAAAATAACTTAAAATCCAAATAGATATTCATGGAAAATCTTTATAACATTCTAACTTAGTATAGTTTATGCTATTTTTAACCATCAAAAGCTACAATTTATCTTTGAACTTTTATATGATTTACATGATAAAATCATCACTGAGGCAGATAAATTGTTTAGGAAATTGTAGAGTTCTCTTGATTTGGTCCTTTTCTATATTTTTTTCTTAATGCTAAACTGACTTGTCTTAAAGATTCACCCTTTTTCTTTGGTGTGTAGTATTCTGGGACTGCCAACAAAAGACCCTTTTATTTTCTTTGGACAACTGATAGACATTTCACTTGTTTTAACTAAATAAAATGTATTTATGAAAGCCTATGAAGAGTAAAACAAAGGTAAACATTATTTGGGATGCATACTTCCTGATGTCTCTAAAATGATTTGTTACCAGAGGTTGAGGTACATACTCTTTACTGTTCAACTGAAAACCTGGAAGACAGAGCATAGTAGAAGGAAACAGGATTCTTCAATCTAACCCTGAAGAAGATGGATGGGCTTCCTTTATAGGTCAAATCTCTGTCTTGTAGGCTCAGGGACATGAAAGGTGTTTATGAGAGGAAAGCAGGTACAATGAGCCAGTGAGCAAGAAATCTCTCCACTGCGTGGGATCCTCATCGCCAGGGCACACACTCTCCTTTCCTTCCTCGTGGAAATGGATCTGACTTTGATCTCTTAAGGACCAGCATCTGCATTATTGTTATATAAACATATTACTTTTCTGCAAGTCAGTGAGTTGAGAGGAAGGGGTCTTAAAGAGATCTCTCTTTAGAAATAATATCATTACGTAAGGATGCAGCAAAAATTGTGCAAGCTTTGTTCTTGAATTTCCCAGTCTCCAGAGATGTGAGAGAATAAATTTCTGTTCTTTATAAATTACCCACTCTGCTGTCCTCATCAATAGCAGTGCAAGAGATACTAAGATGATTTTTACTGTTCTCCAGGTTATGCAGTTTATTTTCTTGGAGATATCAGCAAGTTCAGTAGTCCTTGCTCATGAGGTGAGACTTTAAAACAGCAGACACACATTCTTAAATAGTAATTAACTTGATAAACCCAGAGATATCAATTTAAATAATGAAAAGAAGGTGTTTAGGCTAGTGGCTGGCCTATAGTGATCATTAAATAAGTGGTAATTATTACTAATAATAACTAGATATGATACTTTTATTTATTTCTAAGTTGATTTTCCCCCTTTATCTTATACACCAAGGTAGTCATGTGTAGTATTCAAGTCATTCCCTGGTCTCAAAATGCTCTTCTGGATGGGACCTTAACTTCATAATCTTTCTGCATGGAAGGAATCTTGATGTGTCCATTCATTAAACGGTAATGGTGGAGAAAGAGACAAACAGCAAGAGCAAACCTTCAGCAGTAGGGTAGTGACTATGTCTTTGACCTTCTCGTTTCAATACTAGGAGGAGGCTGACTTTTCCATCCCAATGTTGGTGATGTGGTATAGAAAGAAAGACAATTCCTCCACAGATCACCACAGTGTCTGAATTCTATCAGAGGCTAAGTTTCTTTTGTAGACTTGACTAGTTGGGACTTTGCAAAGTCTCATCTTTGAGGGTGATTCTAGACCCAGGCTGTAACAAGAGTTGGACTCCAATAAAACCAGTGATATTTACTCCTTAATGCAGTTTCTCTTCCCACAGTGTGCTTTCTCTGAAGACTGGTCACCGTTCTTATTGTATGAGCTTGTAAAACGCAAAATGATTAAGGGTACATCTATTTTTTTAATCCCATCTCTGCCGTTCCTTTAGTCAACAACAGCAGAGTCCTGGTAATTTCATGTACGCTTACACTAAAGGTCAAATTTAGCCATCAGCACTGAAAAAATATTAAAGGGCAAGATTGCTGCATTATAATGAATTTTGGGGTTCACCTTCAGGCTACTGTAAGCTGAAGGCCTTGGAATCTTTGAGAAACTTCCCCATTTTCTTTCTCTTCCCCAGCATGAGCCTTGCTAAAGAGACCCATTCTCATATCATTATAGAGGATGAAAAGAGAAATTTACGCTCAAGAGCCATAGTTTGGAGTCATTTCCTTTAAATCTTTTCCATCTTCTGTGTCCCATTCATGGCCTATTTCTTTGGCATTAACGGACACCTCTCAGTTTTGACTTCCAATTGGATTCACTCTCATCACTGGCTAGTAAGGTCTGTATCCTTTCTTTTGACACTCAGTTATGCTCTGTCCTCTATCAAGCTTCCAATCACATATTTCATTTAGGAATTTTATTATGACAGGAAAACATGATCAACAAAACTGTAGTGAGTGGCAAGTGACTGAAGGAAAATCGTGAAGTATGCACTCTGAGTAGCTCATGCCATGATTATTTCAGGAAGCCAAGGCAATAGTTTTACTGAACAAACCACTCATACACACACACACACACACACACACACACACACCAGCACACAGCTCATTTTTCTCCTGGGATAAATGTAAATTTGGAAAGAATACACATCTTCCCTACTGGCCCAGAAGATTGGTAATCAATAGGAGGTGTTATCCATTCCATGACTGCCACACACTGAAAAAGCAATCTTGTGCCCTCAGAACTACCAGTTTGGGGCAAACAACCTAAGATCTTTAAACAAGTTGTAAGGTCAAGTGTCAAAACTGAAGAATAACTATAAAATGTAAACATGAAACAAAACCAGAAGTTAGAAACCAAGAAATTAAGTGTGTAAGGCAGCTACTGGGGCAAAGAGGGAGATCATATGTTATGAGTTCAAATCCCAGCAAAGCTGCTGACTAACTATAAGACTTATAAGTAATTTCTCTAACTACTGAGAAGCCTCCACATCTTCGTCTTTAAGCTGGTTTCAATGTCATCTTCCTTGAGTATTGTGATGAAGGTTAAATGGAATAATTGGAAGGAAATTGCTTAACATCTTAAATTCCTATAGAAATAAGTGAGGATAACCAAATGAGAATAACCAAAAGCTTTGTATTCAGAACTTGCTAAATAAGGAGAGTCAGCCACCACTGCTTGTGTTTGGCAGCCCCTCAGAAGACTGGGAACATACTGTAGTGGGAAAAGGAAAGATTTCATTTGTATTGTGCTTAGAAGCTGTTGCCATGGGTAAGCTGTAGGCAGACCAGTTACGAGCAGGGCATTCTATATGATGGATTAGGTGTGCATGTTTAGCCTTCTCTGATTGGTTCTCAATTCAAAGTGAGAACAAAAATTAGGCAAGCTGTCAGTTATCAATCAATTAACCTGTTTAGGTAAACTGTTACAGGGATTTTATTTTATTTCCTGGATTTTTTCTTTCCCTGTTCATTCTATCCAGGCTACAAGCCTATTAGATGCTGTCACCTACAATCAGGGTGGGTCTTCCCCTTGTCTGCTGGTCTACAGGAAAATCATCTCTGGAATTTTAATCTTCTAAGTATCTCTTAATCCAGTTGGTTGACAATCAGGGTTAACTGTCACAAGTGGAGCACACCCTGTAATTCTTTCTACTCAGGAGGCTCAGGCAGGAGGATCACTCTAAGCCCAGTTCAGGCAATTTAACAACTTAGTGAGACCCTGTCTTGCAATAAATTTAAAAAGGGATGGGATTGGGTATGGTGGAGCTGAAAATGTGGCTTAGTGCAAAGTCTCTGGTTATAATCTCTAGTACATTCCCCCCTCAAAAAAATAACCTTTATAGAGTGTGTATACACACACACACACACACACACATTATATAGTGTGCATGAAAGGGAATATTGAGTCCTTTTTAGTCCATGTAAAAGTAAAGTAAAAGGAATTAGTATCATGTGTATCTAATATGTGTATAATCCTGATGGACAATAAAACCAACCTCAGAACTTTAAGAAAGTGCAGACATTGGGGTCTTAGTCAGTTGAGTCTCATTGGATTGCTCGGTGCTAGGGTCTCTTCAGCTCACCTCTGAGATATGCAGGTCACTGTTTTATGTTTATAGGTAAGAGCTGTAAACATTAAAAGGTTGCACAATTTGCTCAAAGTCTTATGGCTTCTGAGTGATGATACTGGGGAACAGTTCTCTCTAACTTTGAAGACCAGTGCTCTGCCTATGGGTCTCCCGGTGTTTCACCCAAGAGAAAGAAGGAGGAGCAGACAGCTTCGACTACCTGCTCTTTTTCAGCCCTTTTCTGGGCCACCTTGGAAAATGTTAAAATGACTTTCATCTTTTTGATACTTTCATGTTAACCAAAGGGCAAAACTAAAATAATGATAACCAGGAAATATAGGAGCCATCGAATAAGAAGGAAAAAAGTAAAAAATAAAAGTGTGTGCCTCAATTTCCCTGAGAAGAGGAAGTCTGCTGAGAAGGTGCCCCATGGTGTCAGGCCCTTGCAGCACTGAGGAATCTGCTCCTGACATGATTCACACAAATTTCTTCCACTAGTGAAAGCCATAATCCACATTTTTCAGATGCAGGTCAGACTTCCTGTCTTCATATGTAGTCCCTAAACATGAACCTTAATCAGGCTGAGGAATTACTTAACATTTATACCTATGCTAAAATATGCTGATTTGTCCTCTAGTCCCAAAAGGTATCTCAAGATGGAGGATTCAATTTCCATTTGATGATTTACAGGGGTGGGGGTGAGGGAAATGGCAGAGGGAAAGAGGATGAGGATCAAGTTAATGAGTTGGTATAAACTTGAGAAATAAAAAAGCAAATAGAAATGGGAGTCAGGGACAACAATAATCAGTAACATACCCCAAGCCCATGATAAGTGCCAGAAAACATGGTAAATACTGCACATACACACAGCACAATTAATTGTTTCAGAGAGGCTGTGATGTCATAGTTCCCATTTTATGCATAAAGAAAGAGTCCATCAAAGTTAAGTACCTGCCCGGGGTCACATAGATTGGTCCATGAATACAAATCAGATCTTTCTGGTTTTACCATAGAGATTCCCAATGAAATTCTTAAAACCACTACCTGCATTTCCCCATTTTATTTCCAGACATACCTTTCTTCTGCAGATACGGGTAAATGACTGGCTATGTGAAGATGTCTGGTAGGAACCCCTGTGAGTTTTTTCCATCCCCCTTCCACCCACGCTTTTAGGCTTTGTTATTGGAGTTCAGTATTAAAAGCTAACTTGGATCCCCCAGCGACTTACAGAACCTTGTAATGAACACGATAAAAATGAGGAAGCCATTTTCATTCTAGGATGCTTTCAGATCTCTCATTCTGGTTGTTTTGGGAGGATGAGTTTAGCTTGTTAGGTATCAGATTCAAAGGTCTTTAGTGTGAATATAGCTGAGCAGATGGGCAAACTCTTTAAGATCTTGAGTTTGTTTCAGTAAAAATAAGGCAATGGAAAAGTAGGAATAACTCTGAGCCCAAAGGTATTTCAATTTTCTACTTGCGCATCCCTGAGCACATGTTCGGTGTTTACCCAGAACTTTAGGGACAAGAGCTGACTCCTACAGGCAGGGCAGCCAATCCACTAGAGGTGGGATTTCAAGACGTTTGGGAAAAAGGGCCGCGAGTGACATGTGCTTTCTGTTACTGAAATGAAACCTTCACACTTCATTGCTTTATTTTGAGGCTTGTTTTCTCTTAATATTCAATTCTTTCTAGGGTTGCTATCAGGAATGAGTAAAGCCCAGAAAAATTCATTTAAAGTTACAGTAAACCTTATCCTTCCATCCTCTCACAGACATTACCCAAAGGGGACCACACCTACAGTTGCCTTCACCCTTTTGTGCCTAGTATGCTGGCACTTTTTTGGACCACCATGTGCTCAATTGTTGATCGACAGCATTTCTAGCTCCCACAATCCCTATCTCTCTGTTCTTTTAGGCTTATGCCATCTTCAGGGCTGTCTTTAGAGCTTACGTCAAGCCTTTTCTCTACATCACTGACTTGGAATGCCCTCATTTTAAGATACTCTCAGTCTCTTCATCTCCACACTCAACCACCTCTGGCCTCGAGATGATAATTAGAAGATAGTGAGGATAACATGAGCCACGAGAATCAGAGAAATGTGTAAAACTGGGAGGCTGGCTGGGCACCGGGGCATATTCCTGTAATCCTGGCATTTAGAGAGGCTGAGGCTGGAGTATCACAAATTTGAATCCCACCTGGGAAATTTAACGAGTTGCTGTCTCTAAATAAAAAAGGGGCTGGAGAAAGACTTCAGTACAAAGGCCCTGGTTTCAATCCCCATTACCAAAACAAACAAACAAAAACAAACAAACAGGAAGCCTGGAGGCTGAGGTGTCAGAGAAACCAAACTGAGATTGTCAGCCATGTATTTAGTAAGTATCATGGTGGATAATTGTAAACAAACAAAATCTATAGCTTTAACAACACACTTTGCTGGACAAGAACAGTGCAGATGCCTGACAATGTATTTAGCAATGTACGAAATCCACCCTAGTAATAATAGCAGGAGCAAAGCATGGACTTGACTTTATATCACATAATCCATGTTCGCTTATGTGATTTTGTTCAGTGTCTTGTTTAATCCTCACACAAATACTGCCAGGTAGAGTATTTTGCTCATTTTATAGATGATACATTTGAAGATCAGATAAGTTAAATGACAATGTTCACAAAATGAGACTGTAACAATCACATTAGGAGTTGAGGTCTTCCTTACTCTAAATACTGTGATTTTTCACAGCATCCCCTTCCCCACTGGCTTGATCTTTTTATTTGAACATAGTCTGAATGATGATGATGGTACCTACTTCACCCCTCTATGATGGGCAGGAAAACAGGAGCAAGAATTTGTAGGAGTGGCACAGGGATCACAGGTGCCTGAGTGTGAGCATCGATTATCAACTGGACTAGATTAAGAGACTCCTTGGAAGGTGACCAGCATTAACCTCATCAATGAGTTCAGTAACCTCATCAATTGGTTAACCCATTGATGAGTTCATAGCTGAAAAGGCTATTAGACCATGGGACCTGATTGGAGGAAGTGGGTGATAGGGATGGAACCTTGGCCCCTTCTCTGGGTTCTTCCCTGCTCTCTGCTTTCCTGATGCTATAAGGTGAGGAGCTTTCCTCTTCCATGCCTTTATCATGATGTTTCTGCCTTGGGGTCAGTGACCATGGACTGGAACCTCCGAAACTATGAGCCAAAACAAAACTTTTCTCCTTTCAATGTTGGGTGTTTTGTCCTGGCAACAGGAAAGCTGCCCAGTATAACCAAGGACTCCAGTTTTTCTGACTGCAAAATCTGATCCAACTTTGAATCTTGTCATGTAGCTTAGCTATTCTGCACCTTAATTTCACAAATTTCAAAGAAATAATTGCACCAACCTCACAGGATTACTACACCAAATACACAAAGCATATAGAGATTATCACTTGGTGAGAAGACTTGACCACATGTGAAAGTGTTCTGATTCACTAAATTAAAGGAATAAGATGAATTTTCTAAACTTTCTGTGATTATGCACTTAATGCTCTCATACTTACAGATTTCTCATCTTTAAATTTTTAAATATTCATGTGAAGTGTGTGCAGTTTTAAGCTAATCCCAGTTATTGCCTCTTTGATTTTCATAGGAATCTTTTTTAAATAAAACGTTTTCTTAATACCAACTGAATTTGTGAATAAATCTTTTGCCATTCTGGTCATAGTTTTTCAAGAAAAATGAAGTTATTTTAATCCTACGTAATAATAATTTTGGTGAATTCCACATTGGCTACAGTAAAACATGTTCTTAACATGTTGTTAGTATACTAGTATGTTAATGTATTTCCTGGTAGGACCAAATTTTAAACTTTTATTTTATTCATATAAATAATAAAATTTTCTGTGATGACCACATTTAACATTAAGTGGTATTGAGTGTATCTATATTAATGTATATCCATCACCATCATCCGTATGTAGACCTCATTTATCTTGCAAAAACAGCAATTATATAAACATTCAACAATGCCTTCTAAGACTTTCTGCTACCAATCCGTGCAAATCACTATTCTACTTAGCACATCTATGCATTTGACTGTCACATATACCACATATATGTGGAATCAAACATATTTGTTGTTTTGAGACTGGCTTATTTTCTTAGCATATTATGCATCCATGCTGTAACATATGTCAGACTTCATTTTAAAATCTGAATAGTATTCTGTTATATATTTATATTGTAATATATAATTTATATCACATATGATTTATAGATATGTCTACTTCAGACACAACTTGCTTCCACTTTTTAACTATTATTGAGTAACTCTGATGTGAACATAGATGTACAAATACTTCTTCAGAAACTCTGCTTTCAATTTTTTAGGTTTATACCTTGAGGTTGGATGGCTAGATCATGCAGTAATTATAGTTTTATTTTTTAAGTAGCATCTATATTGTTTTCCACAGAGGCTATCTCACTTTACATTCACACCAACAGTGCACAAGCGTTAAAATGTCTCTATATCCTCAACATTTGCTATTTTCTGTTGATTATTTTTTGTTTTTTATCATAGCCATACTAATGGACACAAAGTGGTATCTCAATATAGTTTTTATTTGCCTTTCTCTAATGTTCAATTATGTTGAATGTCTTTTCCTGTTTTTATTGTTCATTTGCATATCTTCTTTGGAAAAATGTCTATTCAAGTACTTTTATTTATTTATTTATTTATTTATTTATTTATTAACTTTTTTTGTACCACGGATTGAACCCAGGGCATTCACAATGAGTTATATTCCCAGGCCTTGTGTGTGTGTGTGTGTGTGTGTGTGTGTACATATATATATATATATATATATATATGTATGTTTGTTTGTTTTTTTGAAACAGGGTCTCACTAAGTCTCTCAGTTGCCCAAGATGGGCTCAAATTTTCAATTTTCCTGCCTTAGCCTCCCAGAGTGCTGGGATTGCAGACATGTAACACCACACCAGCTCCTTTGCTCAATTTTTTTTTTGGTACCAGGAATTGAACTCAAGGCCTTGAGCTTGTGAGGCAGATGCGGGCTTCACTGAGCTAAACACCCAGCCCCTTTGTTCATTTTTTAATTTATTAGTTTGTTGGTGTTGTTGAAATTTCAGAATCCTTTGTCTTGTTTGGATATCAATGCTTCGCCAGATACATGATTTATATATATTTTCTTCTACTCTGTGGGTTGCTTTTTTCTCTGTTGATACTGTCCTTTGATGCACAGAAGTTGTTTTTCATGAAGTAAAATTAGTCTAGTTTTTCTTTTGTTGCCTGTACTTTTTTCTGTCAAATTGTGCCATTTTCCCCAAAATGTCATCTTTTAGTGTTGAATGCACTTTTCTTTCCTGAGAAGTCAGCTGACTGATGTAATCCTAACAGAATATGTTTGTCCTTTTTATTCTACTCATACAGTGAGCTTTAACCATGTGAAAATAACTTAGTTTTCTTTCCCATGGACCCAAAGAGGGCAGCCAGAATCTTGGCTAGGATGTCAGCACAGGCAGATAGCTCCTGTCTGGATTTGACAACAGCTCTACTATCTGAGAGCTGTAAGACATTGAACAAGCAGGATAGCTCTCAGAACTTTCATTTCATCATCTGTAAGTAAATTCACAGTAGTATTTAATTTACATAGCTTTGTGGGATTAAATTAATGTGTGCAACAGCACAGCACCTGGATCCTTGTTTAGAAGCCTCAAGGATAGCTTTATGGGATTAAATTAATGTGTGAAACAGCACAGCACCTGGATCCTTGTGCTTAGAAGCCTCAAGGATACATGCAATTCTTTCTCCACTCAGTATCATTGAGTTTGGTTCAGAGTGCATGAAAGGCTGAAGTTCTAGCATAATACACATCAATGACTTAATGCGAATCTGCCATCATGTTCTGACACTGATGGGTATTAGAGTTGGATGCAGAAGCCAGAACATCTGAAGAACCTGAAACTAGTATAGAAGATCATTTCTTGGTTAGTTCTCCATCACTGATGAAACCTTCGGAAAGAGTAACATTATGGAAAGCACTATACAAATTTAGTAGCCATGACTAGTGAATAAGACAATAAGAAGAATAAGAATAAATTGTTTCATAACTTAATACTAATGTCATTTGAGCCAAAATATGTAAACAATATTGAAAGCTATTCCATGCTACACACTGTTGTAATTACATAAAACATCAGTGCACAAAATAGCACAAGGGTCTGCTCTCACAGGGCTTATCTTCTGGAAAGTACAGAAATACGATACACAAATGAACACACACACACACATCTCTAAAAAGAATTAAAAGAATCATACCACAGAAATATATGTGTACCCATGTTTATAGTGGCACAGTTTGCAATAGCTAAAGCTTGGAAACAGCCCAAGTGCTCATCAACTGGAAACTGTATAAAGAAGATGTGTTTTTTTTATAAAATGGAGTACTACTCAGCCATAAAGGAGAAACTAAAGTCATTTATAGCTAAATGGATGCATATTGAGGCCATACTCTTAAGTGAAATAAATAAGACACACATGTGTAAATACCAAATAATTTCTCTAGTGTGAGAAACTGAGAATGTAAATAAGGACTAAAAGGATTAATAACTAACAATTGATACTTTGAAATAGGAAAAGGTCCAAAGGGGTGGGGGGATGGGAGGAGATGGGGAAGGGAAAGAATGGAAAGGAAAAATTATAAGAAAAGAAAAAATAATGGAAACGAAGTATGTAAATAAGGAAGAGTGGAGGGGTGAAGGGCACACAGGTAATGGGGAAAAAATAAGAACCAAGATACATCATGTACAGGTACAAGCTCCCAATGATAAATGTAAATGTATTGTATACCTAAAATGCACCAATAAAAAAATTTAAGCAAAAAAATAAAAATAAAAATAAAAAAAGAAAGGAAGGAGAAAGAAACACATAAAAATGATGGAAGTATGTATATTAGTTTGATACTTCTATAATGAAATAACTGATAGGTTCTTTTATAAAAATAAGAGGCTGCTTTGGTTCATAGCTCTGGTCCAAAGAAGAGGAGATGCATCTAGTGATGTCCCTGCTGCAAGAGTGCTAAGATGGCTCAGGGCATCACATAGCAAGAAGCAGAAACCATGCACGCATATGTGAGTCTAGACAGTCTGGTCTTTCTCCTTCTCCATATAAAACCACTAAGTTTCCTTCATGGGAGATCCTCTCTGTTAACTCTATCTAACCCTAATCCCTTTGCAAAGTCTCCTTCTCTAAACACCATAGTCACTTACATTTCTACCCTCATAAAATCTCATGATGAGGATTAGATTTTAACAAGTTTCAGAGGACAACCAATGTTCAGATCGTAGCAGGGGTTGAGAGCCTAATAAGCTCACTGGCTAGGACTTTGGGGAGGAGAACTTCTGGATGAAGAATTCAAGGGAAGTGATCAAAGACACACAAATTGGTATGGCCTGGACAACACTAGATAATGCAATAACACTTTGTCTGTTTAAATTACTTCCCACCCTAATCTAGTTTCATACATCCAAGATGTTATAGAACACATTACAGTAGATTGCAGTGATGACCCAAATTCTCCACCCCTCTCCAGATTCCTGCCTTTTGCCATATCATTTTTCAGTGCCTTCTCTCTGTACACAAAAGAAATGGATTACCTCTTGGGGTGGAGCTTGCATATGTGATTTGCTTAAACCTAGAAAATGAGGCGCAATTGGACTTTTGCCAATTCCAAACTTGGTCCTCAAGAATATATGAGAGTTTCTGTTTGCTCTCCCACATTTCTGCCATCACTGTGAGAATATTCTTGGGCTACACTGCTGGAGGATGAGAGGTAGTTGTGTACATCTCTAGCTACCCTGGCAGGAATCAGCCAAGACCCATAGCTCAAGATCACCTATTCAATTCAAGATGAACACATATGCATGCATAATACACACCTTTTACTCTATATAATGGATTTTATTATATATCAAAAACTAACTGATAAGCGTGCCCTTTTAAATTCCTAAGATGTTCTCACAGTTATATGTGTGTGTGTGTGTATATATATATATATAAAATATATATATATATATATATACACACACATTTTAAAGCAGCATAACAAATAAACTTGCATAGGCAGAAGATATTCCAATCTGCTGAAAATTCTATAATCAGGCTTTTCCCCCCTGTGGACACAAATGCCTTAACAGCCAACTAGAACAGTCATGTTTAGGGTTCCTTTACTATTTAAAACACTTGTGATTTTCTTCTAAACAGGATCATGAATGAGCAGGTATTACTTCCTTCATATTTTAAGGAAACTAAATTCATCTCTGCCTATTATACCATGAGAATGTATTTACATAGATCACAGCAGCTATAACATCTAGAATAGAAAGTGATTCTCCAACACACCCTGAAACTTGCTATAATCTAATCAAACTCTTTATATCATACACAACACCCACTTTAGCAAAACCCTTTGTATTATCAGGTGTTTCTCAATGGCTATCTAGACATTCAGCTGAGCTCTGCTTTGCACTAATAAAAGATGGCAATCGATGATTTTGCAATTTTAGCAGTTTATACTCTCTGAAAATTTTTCAAGAGCATACAAGTATGTATCAGAGTGTTCTTGCCTAGAAATGACAGAAACGCCCCAGTGCTAATTTAACCAAGAATGGATGGTTTTTGTTTTGTTTTGTTTTTTAAGAATACCAGCAAGCTGGGGGACTTAATTCAGAGCAAAGTGTGAATCATGGAAGGTTTGGTCAGAGCACTACTTTTGCTGAGCATCAGACATCACTACTGCCACAACCACAGCCCCCCAGGATCCTGACTATCCCTGCTGTGACTGGAATGAATTCATGACAGCCTCACATCACTCACCATGCAGGAATGTAGTAGTACAACTGGGAGGTAGTAAGACGTTACTGCATCACGGACCAAACATAGGACACGTCTTTACACTCACTTCTAGTAAGCGGTCAATTGTCCCAGTTTTCATAGGGTTGTCCCTAAGGATTGTCCCTTAGTTCCAACTAAAGCAGAACAATAGTCACTCCATTGAAGGTGGCTAGATAAATGAACACTTATGGTTTTTTCTTTTAAGAGCAATAAATGGGTCCTTTTACACCAGAGTGACATATAGCACAGATTTCCCCAAATACACTGAGAACGTGTTTAGTGTGAAATATGTACAACACAAATTATATTTCAATTAACACTCAGGAAAAGTAAATGTGAGATTGTGAGGGCAGGTGTCATCATAACAACCTGAAGCAGAGCAAACTAGGAATCATTTACTAACTCATTCAACAAATATTCCCTGAATGTGTCAATCATTTTGTCAGTCACTCAGGATACTGTGAAACAGATAAAATCCGAGACTGCATAGAACAGTCGGGACCCTTTAGATAGACAAGTTTGTCACACTAGATAATGATATTTGCTATGACCACAAGAAAAAAAGTATAATAAGTCTGGCTGAGGGAAAATAAATGAGTGTCTCTTCTCTTAAATTGCAGTTAAGGAAAGGAGACAATAGTTGAAGTGAGTGTACAAGTCTGATGAGAAAATTGAACAAAACTGTAGGTGAAGAAAAGAAAGACCTCAGTCTGAAACAAATTTAGCAGGTTTTAATGACAGAGAAAAAGACAAATGTGACTGAAGCTACTTTAGAGCTAAAAAGGAGCATTCCAAGTATGAAGCTGAGCTTCAGTTAACCTCAACTACTTGTGAAAATAAGCTACCCTAAACTAACCTAAAAGGGAAGTCAAGACTGTTGAAACTCTCAATAGCATCATATGCTTGATGTCCACTATTCAACAAAGAATAATAGACATGCAAAGAAATTATAAAGTGATGAATAAACAAAAAAGTCACTAAAAACAGGCCCTAAAATGACAGAAATGATTCAAATAGCAGACAAAAGTTTTAAAGTCACTACCATAAATGTTTTATTACTTTTCTTGTTGCTGAGACAAAATACCCAACACCCAAAGTTAAAGGAGGAAAAGTTTATTTTAGCTCATAGCTTGTAGAGGTTTCAGTCCATAGTCATCTGGCCTCAAGTCAGGGTGGCAGGGCAGAGGGGCACCACAGAGGAGAAAAAGTCCATGGTGTGGCAGAAAGAAGGCAGCAAGGACCAAGACTGCCTTCCCCCTCTCCCTTTATATTACATCCAGTCCATATTGATCGGTTCCACCCATACCCAGGGTGGGGCTTCCATTATCCACGGCCAGAACTATGCTAAACTGATTTAGTTATCACACACTCTTAATCTCAATATCACATATCTAGATCCAGCCACCTCCAGAAAGTCCAGCCTATCAGCACATGAGGTTTTGGGAGGATATTTAGTTACAAGCCATAACAGTAAATATACTAAAGAATTTAAAGTGAAACATGAAACCTACCAAACAGAAAAAAATCCAAACTGACAAAGGACCAAAAGGAACAAACAAAGCTAAAAAAGGACAGAATATACATAATTGAAAATTCACTGGAGGGACTTAATGGCAGATTAGATTCTGCAGAATAAAGTTGAGTAACCTTGAAAACAAGACAGTAGAAAGTATGTTCAAAGTGAAGGACAAGACAAAAAAGGGTGAAAAAATGAAGCAACTGAATGAACTTTGGGACTGTAGAAGAAAGTCTAAAATATGAAAATACAAGCAGAGGACAGAAAGAAGGACAAACATTCAAAAATATTTATAAAACCAGTATATCAAACATCAAATCTTAATCTAGATAAACACTAAGAAAATGCAAGGCAAAATATGATCAAATGGTTGGAAGAATGAAAGGGAGGAAGAAAGGAAAGGGGAAGGAAAAAAGAAAGAGGAGGGAAAGAAGGAAGTAGGAAGGAAAGGAGAGAGGGAGGGAGGGAAGAAAAATGCAATCGAAGCAGCCCCAGGACAAAGTATGAACCAGAAGCAGTACATACACATAACCAAGACATTTAGACAAATCATAGTTAAATTACTGAAAAACAAAGGAAAATGCTAAGAGGAGCCAACAAGGCAGGTGAGGGGTGGACATATTACTTCAAGTATCTTTGAAAGCAGTAAAAACAATATACAAATGCGTATGTATGGAATCTGGATAATCCTGGTCACACTGTTGAGAACTAAAGGTTGTTCCATTTCTAATCTTGAAGCCACACAGAGAAAAAAAGAAAAATTAATTACAAAAGGACAATGATGAGAATCACAGTAGACTTCACATTAGAAATCATGAACACCAAAAGACAAAGGGATGATATGATAAGCATAGGGAAAGGAAAGCATATTCACCGAGCATTCTATATCCAGTGGAAATATCTTTCAAAAGTACAGGTAAACCAGGCATTTAGCTCGGTGGTGCTGCCGCCTGCCTCACAAGTACAAGGTCCTGAGTTTGATCCCTCGTACCAAAAAAAAGTATAGGACTCCTTTTGGAAAGCAAAAACTGAGAACATTCATTGGTAGGAGGCTTTGTATGCAAGAAAGATTATCTCAGCAGGCTTTAAGTGTTCAAAATTTTTCCATTAAAAAAAAAATAAAGGACTGGTTCTTGATTGACTCCTGGGAAAGAACTTTTAAATCCCAGGATATTCTATTGTATCAGAACACCTTTGGAAACTTCAGCAACACCAAATAATTCATGTTATGACTTATGGCGGGAGCTTTGGGCCACAATACATCATTCTGACCTCTGAAAGGACTGACAGGAAACTGAGTATGGTCTTGAACACGCCATGCCTACTGACCTAACTCCAGTCAGATCCAAGGTTCAGGCAGACTCCCTCATCGGCAATACCCTATAAATGCTGTTACAACTAGGACAGTCACTACTGGGAAAATCAAGTTTGACTATATAATTTACTGGGAGAGAACAATCAAAGTTGGCACCTGTTTTCTCCTACAATCTATAGTGATATATTGATAAGCCAGTGGGAGTTCTTCTAGAAGGTGGAATATGATATCAGAAGGAAATGTGGATATAATGAAAGAAATGAAGAAGCCTTGCATGAAAGAATACACATTGCATGTATCCATGTGTTTCCAATTTGAAAAGAAGTAACATTAAACTTAGATGATAGAAATGAAAATTGAGATTTTTCAGGAGATGGTAATAGCTATAGGGAATGCTCATCATTTTCTATATAGCAGTGTGAAAGTTAAATATATGTGTCCAATTTTGCTGCACTGCAGATGTAATACTTGTGTACATCAGATAGATAGATATATACAGATAAATGATAGATAGATAGATAGACAGTTATTTCTATAAAAATATATAAAATAGGCTTGAGATTGTAGTTCAGTGGTAGCATGCTTGCCAAGCATGCTCAACGTGCTATATTCAATTTAAGCACCACAAAATGGAAAAAAATGTATACTGTGTATTATAAACATTCAACTGAGGGGTAGTCACTTGTGAGAGAATGTACCTAAGCAAGAATGATTATTGTGCTAAAAAGAGTTTCCAGTTCTGAGATAATGTAGAATCACAGACAGATCATGAATGCATAAGTCAGAAACATTTTGATGTGTTTTCTACTGCCTAGCTACTAACTATGCATTCCTAAATAAATTCCTTAATCTCTCACAGCTACAGTTAACTTATCTTTACCACAAGGGAGGTAATATTTACCTTTCAGTGCTATAGTGAAAAAAAAAATCAATGGAATAATATGAGCAGAGGAACTTCACACAGACCCATAAGCATCTTTGGTTTATGAGCCAACCTCATTGACCTTACTGTTAGAAAAAAGAGGGGAAAATTCAGGGCCTGTTTCAGTTCATCTAAAGCGTGATCAGGTGAACTCTGCACTACTGGAGAAACTACTTACCTATAGCCACACCTTCAAAATGCCCTTTCAGTTTTTTATTAATTTTGGTCCAAGTTGGAAATAGAAAAATTGCATAGCTAGCAAATGTAGCTCAGCTTGCATGCACTTTGGAGAGCTGAGAACAAATAACGTTCAAAATACTGGAGCAATGCCTAGGAATTTCGACATTTTGTAGAAAGCATATCTTACCCCAGTGCTTCCAAACCATGGCAGTCATTGTTTACTTCCATCTTCCTAGATTTACAAACGTCGTCACAATATTATAATCACTGTTATCCCACAACAGAAAGGAAGGTAGTAATAAATCTAAAGATCCAGAGACATAAACTTGTTGCTTACGGTCAGTGCTGGTCTTGAGAAACCCATGTAAATCATCAAATCATCCGCACATGCTTCAACCTTTAAGCATTTGAGGGTTCAGTTTCTTAATTGGGAAAGTGTAGATACAATACATTGCCTGTTTTATAAGATTAGTTTTCATTTCAAACTTGCTGACCTGTGGTTTTCTTAAATTCACATTCTACCCTCATTTGAAGTTAATAAAATCTAATCAGAACTGGGATGAAATTCCATAGAAGACAATAGTGAAGAGCATAGGCTAAATATTAAGTAAAACTAAGATTGGGTTCCAAAGTCTTATGGTCCAGCAAGTTCTGATATTTGTGCCAGGATGAGTTTGGAAAATTATTATCTGCTGCTGTGAGTTAACGAGCTTCGATTTCTAGCATTTCAATCATTTAATTTCTCATTTTCAAGACACTTTAGGAATCATTCTTCACATCATCCATTAAGCTTATACTGGAGAAAAATGGCTCACAGAGGGAATGTGACTTGCTTGGACTCAAACAGCTTGTCAGGACCAACAAGAGTCACTGGGATTAAAGCGAATTTCCTGCAGTCCTACCTCTTTCTTCAGTCATCTGCCCATATAAATCATTTAATCTCTTTGGACCTTGTTTTTGTTAAGTACGTGATGGAGATAATGCCTACTCACCAGGTATGAAGACCAACAGAAAAAAAAAAAATACAACTGTGTCTCAATTTTCTTCTTTTCACTTCTTTAAAAAAGGCAAAAAAGGGCCAGGGATTTAGCTCATTGGTTCCTCTGCCTGCCTCGCAAGCACAAGGACCCTAGTTCAATCCCTGGTACCAAAAAAAAAAAAATTTTTTTTAAAGGCAAAAAAGCAATATTCAATGATCAAAGAAGAGGAAAAACAAATCTAAAAAGTCTACTATTCAATGATGAGATTTTCTTAATCTAACTTAATCTAAGGCTGTTTACATGAGAAAAATAATCCTAATACACTACATGAGACTGAGATTACAAACAAAAATGCTAAAGCAAAGAGTTCACTGTCGTTGGAGGCAAATGGTGTGGGAATAGCTGAAAGAACTGCTAATGTAATAATAATGACTATATGTCCAGTGTAGGATTTATACTGTTTAAAGTGTGCTTTTTAGTACACTTTAATAAAGACTGCTCTTTCACACAACATGTTCTCTCTTCACTAACATGAATGCCACTGTGTTTGTGTTTTTCAACTGAAATTTTTAATTTTTCATTTTCTCACTTTCCTACATAACTATTCAAGGTACACTGAATTGTTTACTACTTTCTGAAAAAATAATTGAATATATTCCACATCTCTCACTTGTAATCATGAAACCAACTAACCAGTTTCAATTCCACCTCAAATTCTGACCCTTTTTCTCTGAATTCTAATGCCCGCAGTGTCAATTATAGTAACAATTTAGCCTATTCACGCACAAAAATCACAGCTTCCATGCTCACTTCCCTGACTTTGGGGTAAAGTGGAAAAGTATTGCGGTATGAAAATTAAGTTGTAGTGCTTCATAGGCAGAAATAACTGCAGAGTGAAATGAATTCAAACTATTACTCATAAATAAAACCAGTAAAACATAATTTATCTATGAAACTACAATGTCCCGAACTGATGCTGTAATGAAAAGACTTTGATAGATAATATTTCACACTTCAACAAACAGTTGCATTTAGCTCTGCAGCTGTCAAATTCTCATGAGGATTGCCTGTCTCTTTCAATTTTAGCTTAAAATATTGCCCCCAAACTTAATGTATCATCCCTCAAAATACATGAAAGAGATTTGTGGCTATCACACCCATCATACCCATACCAGACAATAATATATAAATATATTTCTTCCAGTTTCAAAGACTAGTAGAAATAACACCATTTCAAACATTTATAATTTCTATTGTATCCATGGTCCATGAAGAGTTCCTATATTTGCCTAGTGACCTGTATGTTTCTAAGCTTGCTAATTGACAAGGATCTTTTAGCAAGTTGCGCAAGCATGTATTGGAAACCTTCCATTTAGTTCTCCAAAATTCTGATAATAGATTGGATAATTCATGCTCTTCCTTCTAGTTTAGAACTAGGCCACATATCTTGTTGCAAAGAATGGAACAAAAATGAATGAGATTCTGGTAAAGGCTTGAAATGTGTAGGCATGGTTGAGATTTCCTTCAGAAATTATCATGAACCTTACTGCTCTAGACTGAGATCAAGAACACAACATAGGGAGCAAGCTTCAGTTCTACCCCAACCCAAACCTGAGCTGTCCCAACTGGCCTGTAGACCATGAGTGATGAAAAACAATTTTTGTTTTGTTAGTCATTGAGATATTGTGGTTGTTTTACAATAATTTATTAAAATGCTAAAATTAATTGATATGGACCACATCCCCTGTCTCTTGCTGACAATCAAGACCATTCATAGGACACTCCTTATTCTGTCCATGGCTGGGTAAAAGAAATCCTAAACCAAAATTAAATGATTGTTAAGTTTAGTTCCTGGCTTGTTCACTTAAAAATAATGTATACTTAGGCAATGCCATTTTAACCCACTTGAATTTCTTATCTGTAATCTAGAGCTAATAATATTTTCTCCCAGGAGTTAGGATGAGTATTAACTGAGATAAGTTCTGCAAATCAATGAGCCCAACTCTTTTTCAGAATAGTACAGGATCCAGAGACAGATTGTGTCCAAATCTTGGATTTCACACCATCTGGCTGGGAGTAGAGGACTTTGTAATGTATTATTTTTACTGCCCACCTGCATTCCCTCCCTCCTCTACTGCTTCCTCTGTAAGCATTTCTTTCACAATGTGGCCTAGTTCTACAGTGGAAGGAGGAGCAGGGATAATCCAACTATCACCAAAACTTTGGGGAAACTAGATGGAGGGTCAGCAATGCAGGCTTGTGTAACTTATGAGGACAGCATTATCAAGTCCCAGTCTTAGAAATATAGAGATTACTAGTGAAATATAGGAAGTATAGATGAGGCATTTATGCCATATAAATGTTAAACCATTTATATAGTGCTCCCTAGAGTTGGAATTTAGAAGCAGGTGAATAACTAAAGTTTCTCAAATCAAAGTCCTGCACCATTTGTCTTACAGTGATTGGCTCATGGATAAGCACATGACCAAAGCCTGGCCAAACCATTTCTGAAGTTACAAAAACGAGGGGATCCCTCTTTTCTTGTGATTGTGTGTTGCATGTGCAATAAATGCTTAGAGCCAAACTGGTTCTCACTGGCAGTATATTAGGGAAATCTACCTTAAAGTGAAGCCAACACAGAGGGAATCAAACCAAGACAGAAATTTAATTCTGATTACATTATTTAAGCCCTAAATCCACCTTGGGCTGCAGACAGAACCACTAATAAACATTTCAGTGTTGTCAGCCAGTTCATTCCCTTTTGTGTGGGCCAATTTGAGATGTGTGGCATCATCTGCATACCAGAAAGTGTGACCTTAGAAAATACAGCTGGCTGCCTTAAATCAACGTTTCCCAATATATGAAGTGATAACAAAAGTAGCATTACATCATAGCATTTACACGAGATGCTGTTGTGGAAAATAAATGAGGATGTGCCTCACATATAATAGGTAGCCAATAAAAATTATGGACCATCATCATCATCATCATAACTGTCACTCCCATCACAATCTCATATCCTGCACTTCATTGGAAAAGTATCACAGGCTAGAAGCCAATAAACACACATTTCTTCATTACTCTATTGGTTGTGGACAAAAGGAGGGATTCTATAGCAATGCTGTAAGGAGCAGGAAAGGAAAATAGACAGAGGAGTGAAAGAGAGAGGGGGAGGAGAGAGAGAGAGAGAGAGAGAGAGAGAGAGAGAGAGAGAGAGAGAGGCAGTCACAGACTCAGCAAACCAGAAGTCAGAGCTATGGTAAGAAAATGGACCAGGAGTGCAGTTGCAAGGTGGGATACCCAGATGATACAATGTGAAGAAAGTAAAACATCCAATAATTCCTGAGATACAGACTCAACCTATACTGAGCTCACACAAAGATCTCACTACTGGAAAAAAAAAAAACAAAACAAAGAAGCCTGCTCTTTTTGTTCATTTTCTTGTGTTCTCAGACTGTGGAAGATTCAAAATGCCACCTTCTAAACCTGCAGACTTGAAACCTTCAAAGCCCTGGGTCCAGAAGATCTCTACTAGCTGTGAATGTCAAAATCAAGTATCTTCCAGTCTCTAATAGGCAACAGTAGTCATTTGCCATCCCTTGTAGTAGAAAAAAATTATTCTTATTAAGGAGGCTTTGCCCCATAGCGCCTAGAAAGACAAAAGCCAAAACTCAGTTATTTCTTTCTGGGAGAATCATAGACCCATTGGCAGAAAAGTCCCCATCTGTGCTGAATGCTCAGCCCCGGAGGCTTCCATTTTCTGCTACACCAGAGCCTCCCACCTCCCAGTCCACTAGCATTGTCCTTCCCAGGGGTCCTGGTCCTGGGAAAATGCTTCTTTTCTAGCCTTTGACACCTTCCCCAGCCTCGAAGTCTCAAGGGCACTGCACATAAAACTCAAGGCCAATGAAGTTAAATACCATTAACTGTCCTCCTCTTCCCAACTATGCAACTTTAAACTTTTGCTCAATTTTTGCTTTTTTCCTCAAATTTTAAAGGAAGTATTCCAAGTATTTTCATTTATTTCTGAGGAAAAGTCTTTCTCCATAATAAAGATAACAACTCCTCTCATCTCTCCAAATCTATCCCCATTTTCTTGCTTTCTTCTTTATTTTTGCCTGTCCCATATCTTGGCTACTGCTCTACAGATTTATAAATCCAATAACCCCAAACCAGGATAAAAATGTAAGAGAAAAAGTTGAAACAAACACTACCAGCAAGAGAAAACCAGTTTGCTTTGGTATTCTATTTGGCTTCCATTTCCTCTGTCCATCTGATTGTCACCAATAACCTTAAAAAACAGATCTGTTTTCTGTTTTATCTCCACATACTCACTGCTCACATTCATGAGATCTTGAGTCCATTAATTGATTAAAATTGTATAATCTAACATGTTAGTAATAGGAAAAGGAGGGGTGTGCATATTGGAACTATCTAATATTTTCTGTCAATTTTTCTGTAAACAGTAAATTACTTTTAAAAAGCCTATTAAAAAACAATAATGTCATCATGTATATTACATGTAAGTGATAAAGATAAATGAACATTAAATTCAATGGAAATTCTAAAGTATGAGGGAGAAATCTGTACAATTGAATGTCATTGATAACTTGTAAATACCTACTCTAATGGCTTGTCTTTATTCAGCTTCTTATTTAACTTCTATATTCTTATATACTGCTAACCTAATTTCCAGGTCTGGGATATAGCACCTATGTATCTGGTGCCTCCTTTTTAAAATCCCAACATTATAACAAAAATAATAGTAGAAAATTCTTATATATATGGAAGTTAAATATAGTGGTTCAAGTAAATTATAATGCTAATAAGTGGTAGTAAATTACTTAATACCAAAAAAAAACCCGAAGCACTTTTTCCTAATGAATTGTTCTTTACCAAATAGGCCACTTTTAAAATTGAAAATCATTCCTGCTCCTGATTGCTCTATGTCAATTAAAGTCATTACCATTTTCCCTCTTACTTAGTAACAAAACTTTGATTCAATTATGGATGAAAGGTTTGTATCCTATAACTACAGTCTCCTAGAAGTCACTGCTACTGTAGATTATGATATTTCTTTTTTCCAGGTGTGGAAACTAAAACATGAACTAATACCTGGCTCCCATACCTAAAAGACACAAAGGTTTAATTTAGCTGATTAGGTGGGGATTCAGTCTATAGTCAGCTGGCTCTAGGGGAGGAATCTCATGGCAAAGGACAGGGCAGACTAAGGTTTTTAAATTCATGGAAGCCAGAAACAGAAGAGGGGAACAGTCCCAGAGAGGAAGGGGAAGGGACCAGACATAGTTTCCAAGGATGATGGCCACCAGACTCACCCACAAGTGTCTCTGCTAATCTACCAGGCACTGCTTCATCCAAAGAAGTGTATGTGTGAAGGTTAAAGGTCGCAGAGAGGAAAGAGTGACTGTCAGTGATATTTTGTGTAACTATACATTACAAAACCTGTAAAACTCTAGTCTTCTAATTTCTGGACTAATCTGTCTCAACCTCATCAGATGATGACTCAAGACGAAGAGCCATCCCCAGCATGGAGAAGGTGAACATTCTGGACCACTGTACTACTGCCCCCAGCACCAAGGAGCAGAGTCACCCCCAGTGTTAAGGAGGTGAGCCACAGGGGCACCAGCAGCACACTGCCCCCCCAACCATTGAAATGAGAAGACACTTAAACAGCTCTCAAAACCACAATCCCAGATCACCTAAAGCAACTCCAAAGGGAAACAGATGGAACACTCTGATACTCAACAACCTGGACTCCCTGAACAGGAAACAAAAGAAGATCTGAAAAAAATTAAATCAAAAATAATTTCTCAGATAACAGCAGAGATTGTGCTCATAGTGTAAGACATGATTAACGAATCTAGAGAGGACACAGCTTAAACAAAATAGAGAAGCTGAGGAACATGATGGAATCCCAACATAGGAAACAAATGAAATCCATAAAATAGATGCAAGCAGATTTCCAGGAGATTAAAAACTCCATTGAAAGTGTATGCACCAGAATGAGCCAATGTGAGGACAGAATTTCAGATATAGAAGATAAGATTGCAATTAGTGACCAGGAAAAGAAAAATTTCTTTAAAATA
>NW_004624767.1:5276780-5345587 GCF_000247695.1 Heterocephalus glaber | reverse complement strand
AAACACACTCAGCCACCTCATCTTCGACAAAGTAGCCAAACACCCTCACTGGAGGAAAGATAGCCTCTTTAATAAATGGTGCTGGAAAATTTGGGTTTCAACTTGCCAAAGATTAAAACTAGACCTATACCTCTCACCATGCACTAAACTAAAATCAAAATCGATTAAAGATCTAAATATTAAAACAGAAACACTAAACCAGCTGGAAGAGAGGTTAGGTAGAACTCTTGAAGACACAGGTGTAGGAAAAGATTTTATGAACAAAACCTCAGTTGCCCCTGAATTGGCACAAACAATCAACAAGTGGGATCTCTTCTTATTAAAAAGCTTCTGCACGGCAAGGGAAACCACCAACAGTGTGAAGAGACAATCCACAATGTGGGAAAAAATTTTCACCAGCTGTCCCTCAGACAAAGTTCTACTATCTCGAATCTTTAAAGAACGTTAAAAAGTTAGACTTCTCAAATTTAAAGACCCAATCCAAAAATTGGCACCTGAAATGAACAGACATTTCTCAGACAAAGAAGTAGAAATAGCAAAGAAACATATGAAAAAATATTCAACATTACTTGTCAGTCGAGAGATGCAAATGAAAACAACAGTGAGATTCTACCTCACCCCAGAAAGAGAGCTATCATGAAATCAACCAATAACAAATGCTGGTGGGGCTGTGGGGAAAGAGGAACCCTGCTCCACTGCTGGTGGCAGTGTAGACTGGTGCAAACACTGTGGAAATCAGTATGGAGATACCTCAAAGAACTAGGACTGGAAGTCCCATTTGACACAGCTATTCTCCTGCTGGGGATCTTCCCAAAGAATTAAAAGAATCATACCACAGTAATATGTATGCACCCATGTTCATAGCAGCACAGTTTGTAATAGCTAAAACTAAAACTTGGAAACAGCCCAAATGCCCATCAACTTGAGACTGGACACAGAAAATGTGTTTTTTTTAAGTGTAAAATGGAGTGTTACTTAGCCATAAAAATGAAAAATTAGAGACATTTATAGTTAAATGGATGCACATTGAGGTGATACTCTTAAGTGAAATAAATGGGATACACATGTGTAAATACCAAATAGTTTCTCTAGTGTGAGAAACTGAAAGTGTAAATAAGGACTAAAAGGTATAATAGATAATGTGAAATAGGAAGAAAAGGTGCAAAGGGGAAGGGGAAGTAGAAGGGGTTGGGGAAAGAAAGAAGGAAATGGAATTAATATGACAAAATGAAAAAATGGAAAAAAAGTCTTTGTAGATAGGGAGGGATGGAGGGGTTGAAGGAAAGGCAGGGGAATAGGGAAAAAATACGAACCAAGAGAGATTATGTAAAGCTGCAAATTTCCAGTGATGAATGTCATTATATTGTATACCTAAAATGTACCAATAAAATTAATTTTAAAAAAAGATGATGACTCAGAGGAAGATGGAAATAACCACCATCTCGTGGGTGGAACCCCTAGGGTAGGCGAATCAGTCCAACAGTAAACTTGCTGTCCTAGAAACTCTGCTTATTTCTAAGCACTTGGCTCCCATTGATTTCAAGTAATGGGCCTCTTGGAACATCGTTCCCCACATTTATAATACTGCAATTCTCCCAGGGATCTGCAACATTTCCTAAAGTTGGATATGTCATCCTTAGATCAACTTGCGGATATTGGCTTTGATACCAATTTCTTCTACATAATCTCCAAGAGTGTTCTCACTCCGATATCGTGTTCCCAAAATGCATGGACCCTTTTGGTTGAGGTCATTAGTGAGACTTGAGTCAGAACAAATCCAATTCTCTTGAAAAATGGGATGTTACAGAAAAGTCATGGGGTGTATTTCCTAGAAGAATAACAATGTTAGCAGAGGTAATTCAGTTAATTGTCTACTTATTTTCAAGGGGCTCTAGATTCTATCTTCTAATTGCCTTAAAAACCATGATTTAAGGATTTATTCATGTACATTGAAAGACTTCAGAGCCTTTCTAAGTTGTTTGCTGTCCCTTCGTTTTATAGATAAGAAAACAAATTGTCAGTACAGGCGTTTCTCAAAGTTAAATCACTGCATAGAAGAAGGAATGGGTTCCTCAAATGATGATGATGATTAAATCTGCCTTGCTTTTCTCCCATGAAATTATGTACAGTCAAACTTAAATACTGGAACAGAACAGGTAGTTGCAGAAACCCACATTTATTCATATGCTTGTCAGCTTGGGGCAGTTTAAATTACTTAGAACTTTTTCTGCAGTGATTTTTGTTCTCTCAATTTTGCCCACCCACATAGCTAAAACTCTTCAGTCCCTGTAGTGCTGTTCCTTTTTCTGCAGTTTGCAACTTTCTCAATTTAGTATCATCTGAGAGCATAATTAAAGTGCCATTTATTTCCTTTTATATAACATGAACTGACAAAAGTGGAAAAGTTGAAATTCTTAAGTGTAGTTGATTTTCCCTTCAAGTTTATTTCTTGGGTACCACAAAGAATAGAGGTATCATGCTGCATGTAATTTTGAGATTTTTTTTTTTTTTTTTTGGAAAAGATGATCATTTAAATCCAAAGAAAGTCGGTGTCCTATAAAAACAGAAAACTGCATTGGCAGAAGGAAGAGAAAAAAATGTTGAAGATGCAACACTTAGAAGCAACCAGAGGGGGGCACAAGTTCCCATGCAAGTCCAGCACATGAGAAACGAAGGAATAGAGTCATCAGTCCCACCTCCCTTGAATTCCAACTCTTGAAACTCTTGGAGGAAGAGGGGTAAGGGAATGGACATGATCAAAAATCCTAATGCAAGGGAAAAAATAATGTTCCTAGGTAAAATGTTCCTAGATAAAATTCACATTCAGATTTTTTTTTTGCTTAAATTCTTTTATTGGTACATTTTAAGTATACAATACATTTACATTTATCATCGGGTGCTTGTACATGTACATGATATATCTTGGTTCTTGTTTTTTCCCCATTACCTGTGTGCCCTTCACCCGCTCCACTCTTCCTTATTGACACAGAATTTTACATTTTTTCTTTTCTCATAATATTTCCTTTCCCTTCTTTCCTTTCCCTTTCCCCTCTCACTTCCCCCACCCCTTCGGGCCTTTTCTTCCTATTTAAAATTATCAATTATTCATTTTAACCGTTTTAATCCTTATTTACACTTTGTATCTCACACTAGAGAAACTATTCGGTATTTACACACGTGTGTCTTATTTATTTCACTTAAGAGGATGGCCTCAATGTGCATCCATTTAGCTATAAATGTCTCTAGTTTCTCGTTTTTTATGGCTGAGTAGTACTCCATTTTTTAAATCATGTTCAGATTTAAAAGAGAACAGAGCTGTGGCTTCGTTTCTGATTTAAGTTGTCGGTATCAATGCTCCTTCGATTGGACCTTTCAGATATTTCATCTTTTCACCGAACTAACTCAGTGTCTGCTATGGTTCATACCTAGATGCTCCCCCAAAGCCTCATGCACTCGTAGGTAGGGCTTTGGGGATGTAATTGGACTATGGGATGTGATGCTTATTAGTCCTCTGATCAGTGCATAGCTGAATGTGACGCTGGGAGATGGAGCCTGGTGAGGGGCGATGGGTCACGGGCCACACTCTGCTCCCTGCTGCCATGCCTGAGCTCTTTTCCTCTTCCGTTCCCTCTGCCACGCTGTCCTGCCTTAGAGCCAGCTAACGATGGACTGAAACCTCTACAAACTTAGAGCCAAAATAAACCCTTCCTCCTTCAAGTTGTAGGTGTCAGTGATGAGAAAATAACCAAGAGGGAATCGTGCTCTTTTCCAAAGCTCTTTGCTCCTTGTTAAAGTTAGGAAGTTAAGCAGAGAGCATCTTCTCACAACTTCTGTTATAATGAGATGGAAACATAATGACCACCGGGAGTTACAATGCTGACGGTCACTCCCATAATGAGCAAGGTTCTCACAGGAGACTATCCTAAATCAGGTCACCTTCCACACTGAACATTACCCATTTTTCTAAGGAAATTTAAATGGGATGGTGCAAATAGTTACAGGGGCATTCCCATGAAAGATAAGAAAGAATATCAGTAGAAACAAAGAAAAAAGAGGTAAAATTACACTAGGTTGGATGGAGACATATCCCTGAAATGAATTCATATTTCAGGGAAGATGCTGCTAATAAAGGAGGATTCTTGGATGTAGAAATTAACCATTACCCTTTTTACACGATTAAATTATAGTGACCTTAAGATCCCCAGATAGCTATTGTACAGCCTTGTATGGAGGCCCATGGATACTCGTGCATTCTTCTTACAGGTTAAAATTGAAAAGAAGAATGATTTAAAGTAAAATTCTCATGGAGGGTACTCAAGAAAAGGTGTGTGGATAAAGGTGGAAGTACTATGTAAGGTAAGATTCTGAGTGGAATGCAATTTAAGGTTCACTGTTAACTGATAGTCAATTGTTCCTTCAATGACAAGATTCCAAAGATCATTATCAGGTAAGATTCTACCCTCAGAACTGACCATGAGCTACTTTATTTTTTATGAATTTTAAATACAAACAAAAGTGTGTCAAGATGATCCAGAAGATTCAAATAATAGATGAATAAAAATAGAACACCATAGTAACATAGTCACAAATTTCAGGGAAGACCATCAAAAAAGAAAACTATTCTTGGGAGTAACAATGGCACTCACTGTGTCCTTTAGGAATTTCAGAGGGGATAAAGATATGTACTGCATTCTTGAATTCATGTAAATTTTCTTGTTATTTCTATCATGAATAAGCACATCAAAGGAAACATCTTTCCTAGCACAATCCAATCTCTTCTCGTCAGATTTATATTAAGAGGCATGGGCATATCAAGTGACTTGTGGACATTCCTAAATTGGGTTCACCATTTGAGAAGAGATTATTTAAATTATAAAGTCACATCTTGAATCCTTTTTATTTAGATAGATACTCCAACAATAGATAAGGAACTCAGAAGTAACCCATGTAAAACATAAGGATTTTTCAATTTATTTCGACCTTCTCCTTCAATGTAGTTTTAAATAACGAGCTTTGTTAATGGCTATGCTAGTTGTCCATCGCTTCTGGGAAGCTCCAAGCTGTCAGAGGAAATCAACCAAAGACAGGAGAATCTCTCTGCCTTGAATTTTAATGCACTTCTTTCTTCGTGAAAAAAAAAAGTGGCTTTTCAAGTGGCCTGATTTGGATATGACAATATGCTCTCGAGTATTATTTAATATTTGCATTTGTGTCAGAGGTAGATTTTGACAGGAAGAGTGAGAAATAAATTTTGCAAAAGGGTAGAGGATCAACAGATGGAGAGAGGGAGAAAAACGGAGAGGGGAAAAAGATGAAAATAAGAATTAAAATGTGTGGTGTACATTTATTCCCTCCCTATGAAGAATGTAATCATTTGTACTGTAAACTTGTACTAATAGAAATTAAAACCTTAAAATTTTTGGTTTAATGAAGTCATTTTATTTAAAATTATCATTAGTTAATTTCTCTGTTTTTTTTTTTTTTTTTTTGGTACCTGGGATTGAACTCAGGACCTTTTGCTTGCGAGGCAGGTCGTGGCACCACTGAGCTAAATCCCCGGCCAATTTCTCTGTATTTTTAAGGCAGATCAGTTTAATGTGTGTTTGAGCAAATGCACAATGCATAGGTTCCTTTGCTTAATGTTGCTTGTTTCAATGTTGTATTTGCTCCTTAATTATAATAGACCACATTATGGAAATGGCAGAAGTTTTAAGGACTTCAGAACAGTTACTATTTATGTCACTCCAGGATTGATACTGAGTGATAAATGCTATAACTACATTTGCTAATAAATTGTGATTATTTCTTTCTTACTATGTTTTTCTTGCAGGAGAACCTCCTTGTATAGGGTTACTGTCTTTGGCTCTTAGTCTGTGACTCCCCAAATCTGTTATAAATATGATTTTTTAATTTTATGATTTCATTTAAATTCTAAGATTTCGTCTTCCAGCTGGGACATAAATCTTAATCTGAATACTTCAGATTTTTTGAGTTAACATATAACTGACTTAGCACACACAAAAAATTTTTTTTTGATAAATTAATTAAATTTGGCATATAACCACTACATTCTTCACCATCATGGGCTAATCACAATATGTTTCCAGAATATAGAATAGATGATTGTTCATTTACTGTACTGAAACATTCTCAGAGGTACAGGAAAAAGACCTATGTAAATCATGTCAACCTGTATAATGCCAAAAGACTATTAATTTTTTAAAAATTACTCTAATATTCTCAGTTCTTCCATGTCCAGTATAAAATGTCTGCAATCAAGAAATGAGAAATAAATGAGTATTATATTGTTTAAGTGGCTCTCAATTAATATTAGTTCTTGGAAATAACTATGGATAATGTTAAGGCTGAAAAAAAGAGCATGAGTTCCAAAGAGAACACACAAACACACTTGCACACACATGAGGGTGCACACACAATACCTGAGCATTGAAGTGTAGACAGGTGGAAGACAAATGAAAAGTGTGTTCATTTCAAACACTTCTCTCAGTTTTCTACACTCTCAGTGAAATGTAGTACCCTTTTTAATTTATAAAAAGAAAGGACAATGGAGGGACTAGAATATGATGGTCAATGAATAGGACAATAAATTGGAGCTACTTCCTAGCCTTTTAAACTCATGGCTCTTGGGAGAGACTGATGTATACAAAAATAAGTATAATTTGTGGAAACGTGCATCATTAGGATCAAGGACAATGTTTTTGTAGCAAATCGCCTTCATTCCAAGACGAACTTTGTCCCACAACACACTGAGAGAGTTATATATCAGTCTATTCATGCAAGTTACTTGGCACAATCCCTGATTGGTAGATATTGCACAGTAATTGTTCACTAGTGAAAATTGTGCTTAATAACAGCCGTTGGAGAAATGTGAGCTAATTTTTACTTAGACCTCATTATTGTGGTAGATGAAAAGGTAAGTGTTTTACATGTACAATATAATTTAAACTCATAGAAATTCTTTAAGGTAGCCATTTTGCAGAGAAATTGACAGACTTTTTTCCAAGATTACGTTGTGAGAAAGGATAAGTTTGAATTCAAAACCATATACTCAAAGACCAGAGTTGTCTATATTACCGGTAGTACTATTTCTTGAGACACAGGATTTTCATATGCATGGGACCTGAAAAGTAATATAAGGCTTTGTCAACTTATATAGTAATGAAATTACATAAAATTTTCCTATATCACAGACACTCATTTCAGCAGTTTTACTCCGAACTCACCTGGAATCTTAATTCCTGGTTCCAACCTAGATCTGTGACATCTTTTTGTATTTTGTTATAGCCAGTCAGCTATACATATCATTTCCATTCATAACCTAATTTGGGAAACACTGATACAAAGAGCTATACTAATGTGGAAAGCAAGGAAAGGCCTGGAAAAAATCATATATTTTAGTCTAGGTAGGTTCTTCAAGTAATAGAGATCAAGAAAGGAGTAAATGCACAAATGTTTTTATTGGTGTAAAGTCCTGTGACACAAAATGGGAAGAGAGCTAAGTGACAAAGTTTGACTTTACCTGAGCCCTGTGCTTCTAGAAAACAGTGATGGTCTCTCTCCTTCTTCAGGAAATAGGTACAGCAAAGAATCAGCCTTTCCTATTCTCTTAGACATGACTAATGGATGGACCCCTTGTTATCTATGACAAACCCAGACACAGATTATAAATTCCATTAATTGTCTAATAAATTATTAGCTGAACTTTTTGCTACCACTATCCAATTGGATAAAACACTCTCTAACTTGACTTAAACAAACTTCAACCCGACTGCACTATTTCCTGCAGGTCTCTCAACTTTGGCTTATTCTTCAACACAAGAGTGCAGAACGACTTTATTATAGTGACCCCCCCCAAGAATCACCTGATCTCAGAGGAAAACCTCCACGATAAGCTGTCTAATCACACTACTTCCTTATCTCATTTCTCTATACCTGCTCCTTTCCAGCCCTCTTTACTCCTCACTATAAAGAAAAGTCAGGGTCGGGGATTTAGCTCAGTGTTTCTACTGCCTGCCTTGCAAACAAACACAAGGTCCCAAGTTCGATCCCTGGTACCAAAAAAAAAAGAAAGAAAGAAAAATCATTTTCTGCTTGGCTTTGCAACTGTCACAATCAGTGAATTCTTCCTCTGTCAGTAATTCCCTTCCCTTTATTGCAATGGTCTTTTTGAATAAAGTGTACTTCCTAAGTCTGGACTAATTTCATATTTGACACAAATAAGGCTGGGACAGCCATCACAGTTGGCTGCTCCTAAGTGCAGGAGAACAGTAGAAAGGAGAATCATCCTAGACTTCCCTATAGCCCAAGGAAGAGTTGGTAGTACAATCAAGCCAAAGTTTCCCATTGCAGGACTTCCAGAACCAAGGCTGCTTTAGTTTCCATGCTGTGCTAAATCGCTGGGCTGGAGCACCCCATGGAAAGCAGGTGATTGCCTCAAACACACTAAAGAATTTTCAGAATCACCACTGGGGCCCATCATCATTTGTGCACCCTGAATTTGAAGTCTGCGAAACATACTCTTGTGACTCCTCCAACATGTTTTGAACTACAATTCCTAGCCCTTCAGTACTACACTGACCATCACCTCCAATTTAAGCGCAGCACTGAGCTTCCACTTAGAAATAGGTGTGCCCTCAAATGTGTCTAAATGGCAAATAGTGGAAGATCCTTATTTGTTTACATGCATCTGTGAACATACCATGCTAATACATTATGAACAACAAATTCCAAGTTTCTCATGAAAGAATAGCAGACAGACACTTCTAGGAAGTTTAACTTATTTTTTTAAGGCAAGGAATACCAATGGGACAACGGTTATTTTTTGAAATTCAGCTGTCACTCTTCAGTGTACTCGCTCTGAAAGAAGCATACAGGAAGAAACAAGGGAATATGGGAAAGGCGGTGACATTGTTGGGATTCAGGTTTTGTAAAGCAAGACAGCTCATTTTGCTTCACTGGGTATATTCATGACTAAACTTCACAGCGATATGGGGAATCAGCATGGCATGCCTGTGAAACAGTTTAGTTTCCTCAGGAAACTTGCATGGCTTAAATGCAATTCTGAAGTCGGTTTGAGCGTTCAGAGGTGAAGGGGAGATGTTTTGCATAGTTTTTAAGAAGAGCAGTTGGTCGAAATCTCAAGTATTCTGTGAAGTTTTAAACATAGTATCTGGAGATATCAGGGATGTGGGAAGAAAAACTGGATGGGAAAATGTGCTAAATAATGAAGACAACTTGATTTGTTATATTCTTACTCTGTTTATGCTCCTGACTCTTGTTTTTAGTATGAGGATTTTTTTCCTCCCCAAAACACGTTAAATAAAGAAGTATAGGTTGTAATATTTAAACATGATGCCTTCAAGCAAAGATATATTTACCAATTTGCTTGACGGTGAAGTTTCCAGTTAGAAAATATCATAAAGAATAAATTGAATTGAGTTGTTTTGTATATCAACAGAAATGTTTGCTTTACATACAGATGCCAAGAGATGACAAGGTAACGGCACCTAATACACTTTGCTTTGCTCTGCATGCTGCTGATTCCAAGGGTTTCAAAGCTCTAGATCAGCAGGAGCACAATTCGGTGGAGAGTCAAACAAAGGTTCCCTAGCGTCTGACTCTCTCATAGTAAGTTACATGGATGAACCCATACCTCAATGTGATTAACAAAGCATTGAATTAATCACAACAGATAATGCAAAAAGTAACTGATTATACAGGAAGTCAAACTTTGGGTGGCCCTATATCTACTGTGGGAGGAAAGTGTGGAGGAGGCTAAAAGAAAAATATTACTATTGCTGTAGCTTTCATTTTCCTATGAAAGGGGAGTGTGTGTGTGTGTGTGTGTGTGTGTGTGATAAATTTATTTAGCATAGTTTGAGGACAAGATGACCATAAGACGCAAAAGATTGAAAACTTGTTAGAAGAGAATGCCTTAAATACAATGACTCTAAAGAAAGATTCTTTGCATCTTCATTTAAATTATCTCTTTCCCTTACACCTTCACTAACTCAACCTTTGTTACACTAAATTTTACATACAAGCCAAACCAATTTACTTTTAAAATACTTGTTTATTACTTATATAACTTGTTTTCATTATATTGTTGATATATTTTTTTCTGTCTTTGAAAATTGGCTTCTTTAGATTGGAATAAAAGGCATCATAATTTTCCCATTAAAACTAATAGAACTATATTTATATTTAATAGCTTTTCAGTTAGAGAGAGGGTTATCAGGAATGAATTAAGGTCATTAAGAAAATGACCTTTCATGGGAAACTCTTTCATTAAATATCACAGCAGCCCTGTGGGTATGTCTTACGATTATTACTCTTATTATTATCTTTATGGTCATTGGTATTATCATCGCCATAATAATTACTTTCATTTTAATCACAATTCCCAGATAAGAAAACTGAAACAGAAAATATTTTTGGGACTTGCCTAAGATCTCACAGCTAATAAGAGTCAAGAGCCTCAATTCCATCTCAAATACGTGTGACTGCAACACCATCAACATGAGAGCAAAACTTTACAACAAAGATCCCTGATTTCTAACTCTCTGTCATAAGAAGTTAAATGACATCAGTCAAACTAATCACAACAAATGATGCAGAAAATAACGGATTATAAAGGAAATAAAACATTGCAGAACATTATATCCCTTCCACGCAAGAACATTAAATATCACACCCAACCTTAATCCAAGATGTTTCTTCTTTGTTCATTTTATGCATTCAGGTTTTTGTATGATATTTTGTTTGAGGAAAGGATGGTATTGTGTGTTTCAGAGCAGAAACTAAGATATCACTAGTTCTAAATGAACTCTGACAGCCAATTCTGAAAGTCCATGTCTCTTTGATTCTGTGACGGTTACTAGAGCAACAGTGTTCAAGCTTGGTGGTTACACATTGGTAACAAACAACCAATTTTGAGATATTCTATTACATTATCTGACTATTTAAAATATTTAGAACTTTTTAAAAATAAGAAAGTTTAGAATTTACCCAAGATTTTGTCATATATTATGTTAACACCATTCACTTGGATTTTCATATATTTTATGAAATTACCCAAAAAAGAAGAGAAATAGCTCTTAATTTCATATGGGTGTCAGGCCTTTGAGAATCTAATAGAAGCTAAGAATCTTTCACTGCAGAAAGAGCACATATCCCATACAGTTTGCAATAGCAGTGCACACATGCATGCATAGACATAGTTGTAAACTTATAGCTAATTCCTCAAGAACATGCACAGGGATTGTTTGCACCTGTGAATGCAATTGTAGACTACCACTAAAACACAAATTTATGTTTGCACTGGTATCTAATGGTGGAGAAGAAAGTGAGACTTCTAAATAGGTATCACTGTACTCTGTGGCACAACTTTGTCTCCATGTAAAATTTTTCCCCATGTCTCATTGAGCTTACATTTGGGCACTGCAAAATAAAATATGCCCAGAAACTTCTAACTTTTCTCCAAATTTTGAACAGTTGTGATTTTCAAAGCCCATCATCCATTCAAAACTGGGTGCCATTCTGCTCAGAATGCGTCTCTAGAGATCCTGAGCAGATTTTTCTATCAATCCACTGTTAACATTGAAAAATACCTCTTTGATGTCTTTCCTAGTTCTCGGGAGGAAAACCAGGTGGTTTTGTTGCTGCTGTGGTTTCTTTCTAGCTAGGTGTGAATGTGGCATTTCATTGTCAATGAAATAGAACTCCTCGTGGCAATAATCTGTCTGCAAAAGCATCTTTGGTAAGGAATTCCCACTGGAAAAAACAAGCACCAACATAGGCTTGAGAAAGGGTTAAGGCACTGGAAAGAGAATATGTGGTTTCTTCAGGCAGGGGGGAAAGAATGAAATTAATCATGAAAACCATTTTATTATTTGTCTCATCAAAATCGAAAAGCTACATTTTCTTTCACTTACATCCATTATTCATACATGTCTTGGGAAATATATAATTGTACTTTTATTCTTTCTGCATGTACTTTCCATATACCTTCTTAAAACAACAGGCCTTACAAATCTTCCAGGTAATGTCCGTATTTTTAGGTTTGCTATGTTTAATGAGCTTACTACAACTGTTTAGGATGTGCGCTAGTATTCCTTTCAACTGTGTGATTCTCATTTCCATAGCAACAAAAAGATCATTGAATCTGTATAGAAAACATTCATCTTTGTTTTCTTACTTGAATTTCACAATGTCACCACATATATATTACTACCTCCTTTTTCAAAGAGACAGTAGAAGGTATGTGACATGCCAACGTATCAGAGTCACTCCTTACTATACAGATCCTTTGTGCAAACTATAAATCACACTTCTTAAATTCAAGCTGTTGGAAGACATTTAACTTTTCCACATTGGGAACTTTTCATAATGTTCTCTTTTTTTAAGAATAAGGCATTCTACTATCATCATGCTATAGGAAGAGTTTGATAGGCCAGGACTACTTTTATCAACTACTGTTAGACTCTAAACAGTTTTCCCACTGAATTCATTGACTCAGTGTTTAATGAGTTAATTTGGCCAAAATCTGTGTGGTCAAGCTTAACTACCGCAATAAATCCTTAGAAAGACTACAGAAAGCATAAGCTTCCTTCCATTTCTATATAGGGTGCTATTAGGAAGAAGTAAGGACCAGCATGTTCTGTCCCACCAAGGAAGCAAAGTAAAAAGAAATCCCTCACAAAAGAGACCAGCTGGCCCAAGGGTTAGAACCTGAAAGTCCAGAAGAAAATATAAAAAAAATGCCTCATAAGGACATTGACTGTTGACATTTTCACACATATATTTCATTTTACTCTCTTGCAATATTTTCAAAAGGAAAATGAGTAATAAGGAAGACATTTTTTTAAATGACAGAGATACAACATGATCAACCCATCATTTGAATCTAGTTGTCTTTGAATTTTTCTGAATTCCACAAGGCACATTTCTTAAGTTTTATGCATGTGACCCATATTTTCCATTAGATTTTAATTCCTTGGAAACAGGTACAGCTACTCTACTAGTATCTTCCTATCTAAATTTCAGGGCATAGAGCATTTTCAAAACAAATGTCATGTGTTCTTTAAATGATTTCTCTGAGTAAAATAATTATATAGACCCATCTAAAAGAAAAAGAATGAAATTTCTTTTCCCTTTATCCAATGCCTTTTTCTGTTCAAGAATATTGTCAAACACGATGAGAGAGGTTAAGTCATAGGGAAAGTGACTCCATAACCGGACTCCACTGGGGAGTAAAGAGAAGACCAAAGGTCTAGGAAAGTAGCAAAAAGATGCAATATAATTCAAAGATCGGATAAAGGACCTTAAACACAAAATGGAAGGATTCCCAACAGAGAAAAGTTATGATACAGACTATCTGGTTTTCTAAAGTCCATTTTCAATAGGAAAGCAATAAAGATACAGATACTTTGATATAATAACCCTTTAAAGGAAAATGCTTGACAACTGATAAGGAGCAGGCTTTGTTGTAACAAGACCAAATTGTGTCTAATTTAGAAGTCACTTGTTCTGGAAAGATGATAGTGAATGTTTCAGAAATTAATTAATGAACTTAACAAAACACTGACATTAATTTTGACAAGGTATCTTGATATATAACCAAAGAGAGAAATGGGGTCTAATACAAACAACTGCATAAAGGATATATTTTGTGGGCTATTCATATAATATGATAGATCATTAACAATAAAGCAATAAAATATTAGAGTAGAGTACGACATTATACTTCACAATCATACATACCTACAAATTGTTCCTGGGGGGGATGATGCATTCCCTAAATATTATGCATCTTTATGTCATGGCTATCACTTTTCTTGCTAATTTAAGTTTAGATATGTCTACTCTATAGAAATTCAAAGGTAAAAAGATGGCATCCCTGGTCAAATGCATGTCCACAATGGCCTCATCAAAATTATCTCAAGAAAAATTTGGGATTCGTAATTTGCACTAGGATTTTTACTCTACTGACCCTACCCAGCCAATTTACTTAGTGTTTTATATAATTCCTTAAAAGAATTTGGTACATATTTTCCACTTGGATGGAAGGTCAATTTGCTAATCAGTCACTTTATACATCTGAGAGATTGAGTTACTTCTTAGATTGTTTTTGCTTATTCATTTGACAGTGGTAACTCTTAAGATCTAAATCAGAGAATTGCTCAGAGATTTCATATTGTGTTACATGTAGAATTTTACTATAGAGATTTTCTAGAATTAGAGAAAGAATTCCAGACTAGAAGATCTGGATTCAGGCACAGGTTATACTTTGTTCAAGTTATGTAGCTTCATGGTGACATTGATTAACCTCCATATGTTCTTTCCTGAAATGAAACTGATGCTCCAGATTTGTAGAGTAGTCAGTGTGTTCAAAAGTAGTATATATAAGTGAAGCACTTTATAAACAGTAAAATCATCAACCCTATGTTCAAGGACACTAACTCATGCCAAGCACACCGATTGCTCAGTTGACCAACACGCATGCCTTTGCCAACATTCCAACTATTACATCTCTATACTTACTATATTTGCACCAATATTTTGTACATTTTAAGTGGAATTAGAGTGAATGTTGGTGGAATTATGGTTCTCTGCTCCTTATCAGAGTATCATGGAAATAATAAGACAAACCCTATAACAATGAAGGTTATAAAATATATCGAATATTAGGATTAGAAAGGGTGTAAGGTATAGGGCCAGGGATTTAGCTCAGTGGTTCCGCCACCTGCTTTGCAAGCGCAAGAACCTGAATTCGATCTCCGGTACAAAAAAATAAAGAAAGAAAGAAAGAATGTAAGGTATAAATTTATAATGTTATTCTTCCAAGTAGAGAGAATTGAAACCCAGAGACTCATTCAACAAAACAAGGTCAAGGCAATATCTGAATCAGAAAGTCCAATTTTGTATTGCTTTCCACTAACATAGTATTCAACAACACTGGGCTTTTTTCTCCTATAGGGCTTTTTTTTTTTTTTTTACAATGAGATACACTTTAAAATAAAAGGCCATCTGTTGGGCATAGAATGTAATTTTTGGAAATGAAAAAATAACTTGCATGATTAATGTTTTAAGTAATAAGATGTGACCTGTACTCAGGTAAATTTAATCTGTTCTCCAGGGACTTGCTTGCTTTCTTCTCTGCAGATAGCTGCCTTTTAAGCTAATTTGTAGCATATGAGGTTACTATTTTCATTTTCCAATTTGTAAGTCCCTTTCCATTTTCCAGGTCATTACCATTTGGGATGTTCTGATCCCTCTTCCCAAGAGTTTCTAGAGTAATTAAAAGAAGTCCTCCTGGTGGGCCCCTCACCCTTGGCAGTGCTGATGAACTGCCAGGACTGTTGCAAGGCTCAGAGGTCTTATTTATAGTCCTCAGTTGCAGTATCTCACAAGGCATACTCTCATTTATTTACTTGACAGAGATTTATTAAATGCCAACACTGTGTCAAGCACCATGTGTTCATGACTGGCTTAACTTACTACCTACGGAAACAGACAATTACAATATGTTCTGGTAAGGGCTGAGATAAAAGTATTTACAGAACTCTGTAGGAGCACAACATGATAAGGTCAGGCAAGGAAGGGTCCTTAGCAGAGGAGTCTGGTTTATATGCCACATCAAGTATAAATCACAGAAGAGGGTTCAGGATCTATATGACATTCATGTGCCCAGATAAAGGATGCATGCCAACTTTAGTCAATAAAACAGTAAATCCTCTTTATTCTCCTTGGAAAATATACTAAAAACTATCCCTAGATGTGTTACGTACATATACAAACTTCCCATATGGAATGTGAACATTATGCAAACACATACTGATAAACTAGTTTAATAATATATTATTAAAATTTAAAAACATTTTAAAACCTATTGCTTTCTCTTCCCCAATACTACTAATGTTATCCATGCTGTCATTATCTTTTGCTTGAATTATTTTTTAGCCCACTAATTGTCCTCTATGCTTTCATTCTGTAAGCTGCAATTCACTTGTCTTCCAACAACAAAGATAATACATTTAAAAACAAATTAAATTATTCATAAGTCCTTCACTGGTTTTCCACTGAATTTAGCATAAAATTTATATCCCAGGACATGATCTACTAGCTACTATGATCTAGCACATGGCTACCTCTCCAAATCTTGCTTTTTACTCTTATCTCCTTTATTCTCTCTGTTTAGCATCAATGAGCTTTATTATATTTTTGAAACATGAAAAGTCCCTTTTTTCCCACTACTGGCACTTTAAAATTGTTAGTCTTCTTGACTGGATTTACTTTATCCTAAATATTTGCACAGCTGAGAACTTCTGGCTTACAATATTCAAGTCATATGTCAACTTCGCAATGGATTCTTTTCCAACAACTCAATTTAATTATCTCTGGGGAGATGATACTATATCATAGTTTCCCCCCCTTAAAACATTGATCATCATATCTATTCATTTATTTTTTTTACTTAATGGTTTGTTTTACTGTGCTAACATATGTTTCAAATACCTTGAAAGTAAATGGCATATAGTAGATCAACTATAGATATTTGCTGATTGAATGAGAATGTAAGCACTAGATAGAAAGCCCTGGTGTATGTTATGGCCATACTGAAGAATGTAGCTGGACCTTAATCCAGAATTTAGTTCGGATATTATGACTGAAATGTCACATAATTAACCCCTAAAAGATATGAAAATATTTATTATTTTCATAATGAAAATTTAGTGGGGGAGAAGAGGAAAGGTGTCCCAAGCTAGTCCTAAAATGGCTTGAGAGACTAAGCAAAGGAGACTGGATTGAGGATTTTGTGTGTGTGTGTGTGTGTGTGTGGTTAGTGTATGAGTCAGGGTGAGGGTTCTCACACAGAGACAAGGGCTTAAATGGTTTGAATCTCACACCAAAGGATAAATCATTTGGGATTTCTTGTGGAGAAATCCTTTTCAAGTGGGAAGGGAACAAGAGGTGGATGGGAGGAAGGAAGGAAAAAGGAAGGAAGGAAGGAAATGAAGGAAGGAAGGAAGGAAAAAAGGAGATTTTAAAAAAAGAATTGAAGATAAAATGGAAGTTGAGCGTTTGCAAATAAGAAGGACACAAGAGTTGGAGGGAACATGGAGGAATGGGGGGGGAAGGGGGATAAAAAAGAATTAAGATGTGTCATGTACATGTACCAACACCCCGCAATAAATGTAATCATCATGTACTATAAAGATGTAATAATAAATACAAATAAATGAGAAATAAATACAAAGGAGGGATCATTTTGTATTTCTTATAGCCTTTCCTAGATATGGGGAAAGTGGGAAAAGGGAAGGTGAAGCTTAATCTTTGCTAGCATCAAACATCAAAGGATGAAGTCAGATTCTTCATTACAGAATGACACTAAAAACATCCAAGCTGTATAAAGTGGCATTCCTTGGAGAAGCTTGATGTATTTCAAACATGATGAAGTTTACATATGAGAAAGACTTAACTGGTATGAGACAGTAATAGAGAGATGGATAATAGATAGAGGGAAAAGACAGAAGATTAAAAGGATATTGAGACTATTATAGTGGCCCAGGGGACAGATAATCCCAAAACAGAGATTCTTGGAGAATACAAATAAATAGAGTGGAGACACATAGGTACAAAATTATGGGACATACTATCCCTAGTGGAGGAAAAATCTTAGCAGGGAACACTTCGTCAACATCCTCAGACTTGCATTCTAATAAAACTACAATGATTTATTTCAACCGTTTTCATCGGCTACTTGTAGGTAAAATAATGCATCAACATGACACTGAACCCCATGGGTCACTTTTAAAAATGGACCCTCTTGGGCTGGGGATTTAGCTCAGTGGCACCACACCTGCCTTGCAAGTGCAAGGTCCTGAGTTCGATCCCCAGTATTGGGGAAAAAAATGGAGCCTCTAAAGTTTTCAAGAGTACATCATGTAGATCATGCTGAGGAAGGGGTTTCTTATTGGGAAGTAACCCACAGTTCAGGAGAAGCTGGAGAAGCCTCCAGACATGTTTGACATTACTCGTTGCAGTTCTACTCATACTTGAGATGCTTAGATTTTATTTAAAGCTCTGCTTCCGATTGACTGGAAATACCAGACTGTTCCACTGAGAGTTGTCCTCACACTTACGGTTTGTAGATGAAGAACTCTTAAAAATCTCATGCAAATATTCATGATTCTGGCATGGAAAGTAAGACCTGTTGATCATCTCATAGTTTTGTGTTTTTTCAAAGAAGATAGACACAAGGAAGTTTTTTAAAATATGCTTTTATTATAGTTTGCTGTCAATATATGACTTTATAGCTCAATGTCGTGTTTTTAAAGGACAGGATTTTGCACCTTGCTTCTCCCTGTTGATATCTGCACTACTACTAGTTCTTTTCTGTAAATTAGAGCAGGAGTTACTGGCAAAATTATGTGCATATAACTAGTTAGAAATCAGTGGCAAGGTACAGAGAGGCAGTTTCATCTTCATTTCATTACATGCATTTTAAAGAAAATATGTTAACTGCTTTCACAGATTCATTACATTTTCTCATCTTCAACAGCAAAGATAAGCAAGCTCTTTTTATTTTGTCTTTTTTTTTTTTTGCTCTGACGGTAAGACGAAACATTTATATTTGACCGACCATTTATGCTTTACAGCCAAAGACAGCTGCTGTTGAATTCATCACAGTTTCTACATTTTGAGAGATGCAAACTACTAAAGAAAAAAAAAACCCTTTACTTATTAAATGATTATCTCATTTTATAATTTTAATTCATCAAATTTTATGATTTCATTTTTAGAGTGAAAGCTTCTGATAAGCTATATGGGGTCTTTTTGCTAAATTTTTCAAAACATACAAACTCAAAAGTCATAGAAAAAAATTTATATATATTTTCCAAATAACTACAAGTGTATGTATGTATATAGTAAAATTAATAAAATTGTATCCACATATATTAATTAGAGACATTTACAATATATTTAACTGAGAAATAGTTATTACATGATTCTTAGTTTCCTCATTGCTGGGACACAATACCTCACACCATTCAGTTAAAGGAAATCCAGTTTATTTGGGCTCATGTTTTTAGTCCAGAGTTGGCAGACTCCAAGGCAGGAAGTCAGAGGACATGAAATGAGATGTGACCGAATTTGGTACACAAAAGACAACATATAAGCCCCTCTAGCCTAGAATAACCTGATACAGACAGGAAAAAAGAAAAGCCCCAAAAGCCAGTTACTATCAGAGAAAATAGCCCACATATTTGGCAGAGAAAATTCAATATGAAAATGAAAGGACAAGAAAATGAAAAACAGCCGTAATATGAGAGAATCAAAAATGCAGAAACTGAATGTTTTAATTAAGAATCTTGATGTCTCATATGAAAACAAAAAGAAAAACATTAATGAAAATAATTATGTGAGACCAAACTTAGCCTAATTAAACACATCAAACACATGTAAACACCCCAAAATTTTGGAAAGTTAATTATATTTGACTTGAAACAGTCTTTATGCCAGTGTGTATCTGGAAATTAAATGCTATTTCTTATTGCTTCAAACCAGTTCAACATTTTATTCCTCTTTCTACAATGAGTTGAGACCAACATTTAGTTGCTCTTTCCTAAAGGAATCAAGAATATTTTATTGTGCCCTTCAATAAATACTAGTACTTTGTCCCAGAGCTATTTATATATTCATTGAGTAAATACTGATTAAGCATCTATTCTGTGACAGATATTATTCTAATTATTACTTAGTATATAATGGAGAACAAACCAAATTAATAAAAATTCCTTCCCTAGGGAAACTTATCTACTAGTAAATGGAGATTTCAAAAACCAAGCAATAAACATGGTAAATGAGTAAAATGGATAGCATATTGAATAACTATAAGCACTTATGCAGAAAAGGGAAAAATTGAGCAATGTAAGGAAAATCAAAAGAGTCTGACATACACAGGGAAAAGGTTTAATTTTATTGAAAATGGTTGAATTAGGCCTCTTTGAAAAGGCATCCTTTGAGGAAAGATCTGAAGAAACTAAATGAGAAGGCTATGCAAGTATCTAAGGTAAAAAGTTCCAGGAATATGTGCCCCAGGATAGGTTTGAACCTGGAGATTTTACAGAGAGGACAATGACTAAAAGGAAGGGTGGGTGACAGGTAAGGTAGTCAGAAAGGCAAAAGATGAACAGAACACTGTTAGGAGCACTTTGGCATATACTTTGGACTTTGAGCAGAAGAATGAGAAGTTTTGGTTTACGTTTTTAATCCATCTCTATAGTGTGAATAGATGGTAAGAGGCATAACAAAGACAGCATGAGTATAGTTAGGAACACAGAGCTGATAAAGGCTTCAAGCATGTATAAAGCAAACAAGAGAGAGAGACAGAGACAGGGAGTGACAGAGAGACAAAGAAACAGAGAGAGACAGACAGAGAGAGTAACAAAGACACATGTAGACTTTGGAACGGAGATTTGGAAATATCAGGTAAGTTTGACAGTCACGAGTATCACTGGCATAAGTCTGTGTGGTTGATATAAGGCTGGATGAAATCACTAAAAAAATTAGGCAGAAAAGAGATAAGCAAAAATGTTTCATTCAGCACAAGTTAACGAGGAATATGCTTAAAGAAAACACTGAATAAATAGAGGCCTCTGATAATGGTGGATGACAACTTCTAGAAAGCAGAGTGGAAAAGACTGAGCAGAAAGGAGTGAGGGGAAGAAAGGACAACGGGTATGTACAGTGCCTTCTCGAGAGAAGCTGGGCAGAGAAGTCCGCCAGGTTGCCTGGGGGTGATCACCATGACCAACCTGGACAGGGATAAGGAGGCCACCAAACAGCTGCTGCTCAGGTGGAATCCAATGGTGGTGCCAAGGTTGAAAGTCCTGTGAAGTAGAAAGCAGCCTACAAATTAGAATCGGGGTCATCTTGTATTTCCTAAAACTGCTCCATTTAGAGGTAATACCAGGATTTTAGGAAGCTTCTTACCCAGCGATACTGAGCGTGGATTGTATTCTGCTCTCTGCATGCTAGTTCCTCCTTTAGTAAAATGCAACTTAGAGTAGGACTTACTACAGATGGAAGAATTATGAATTGGTATTCACACATAACTTAGCACAGAGATAGAAAAAAAGGAACGAATAAAGGTCAGAATTATCAATACCAAGATGACAACAAAATATTTTTCAAATCTGCCACTTTTCCAATTCTACCCACTTCAGCTGCTAGCACCTAATGTTGCCCACAAAATCACCTGAATTGCTGCAATTGTCTCTAAATTGGCTCTCTGCTTAGACTCTTTTACCTCTCTAAACATATCGATGAAACATGTAAAGTAACATTTTTGATAACAGCTTTGAAATATAATCTGAGTGTTCACTATTTTAGCACAATTCACTGGTTTTTTGTATAGTTGCAGAGTTTTGCAGCCACTATAATTTTAGAACATTATCATCACCTTAAGAAGAAATTCCATACCCATTAGTGCGCACTTCTCACTGCCCTTCAGCAAGCCCCTGGCAACAAATAACCGGTTTTCTACAATATTTGATTATTCTGGACTAAAAGAAACCATACGATATGTGTTCTTTTGTGGCTTGCTCCCTTAATTTAACATATCATTTTCAAGATTCATCCACATTTTAGACTGCATCATTCTTGCTATTGTCAGATAATATTTGCTTACGTGGATAAGCTACATTTTACTTGTCCATTTACTAGCTGAGGCATATTTAGTTTTTTTCCACTTTTTGACTCTTATGTATACTGGTGCTATAACATTCATTTATAAGTTTCTGTGTGGACATATGTTTGTATTTCTCTTGGATATATACCCTAAAAAAGGAATTGCACAGTGGTATAAATCAGCCATTGTAAAACTTTTGTCTAATTTAGCCACACCAGTGTCATATCACATCAAAAATGTTTGAGGGCTCCAATTTTCCACATTCTCATCCCAGTGTGTGTAAAGTTATATCTCATTATGAATATGACTTGTATTCTCCTAATGACCAAAGTATCAAGAATTTTTATGAGTTTATTAGCCATTTTTCTTAGAGAAATGTGTGATTCAAATCCTTTGCCCAGTTTGTAACTGAGTTAACTGGTTTTTTTAAATTTTTGAATTGTGAGTATGCTATACAGTATGTATTCAGGACTGATGCCCTTCTTTTGTATATGTGATATCCAAACACTTTCTACCATGTTTTATTTTGTCTTTTCAATTTTTAAATAGTATCCTTTGAGACAGACATTTTTAATCTTGACAGAATCCAATTTATGTATTTTTTGGTACATTTGTGCTACTAGTAATGTGATTTAAAAAAAAACAAACCACTGCTTAATCAAAGATCAGTAAGATTTACTCCTATGTTTTCTTCTATAACATTTATAATTTTAGTTCTATGATCCATTTTCAGATTTTATGTCGATTGATTCAATTTCATCCTTTTGCATGTGGATATCCAATTGACCCTGCACCATTTGTCTAAAAGATGCTTATTTCAGGTTTGGATTGTATAAAGTGAATTGACCATAAATATAAGGGTTTATTTCTGAATTCCAAATTCTATTCCATTGATCTATATGCTTTTGGACTTCCAGTCTGGTTAGAAATCAGTAGTTTAAAAAAAAGAAATCAGTATTTAAGCTAACTAAGGATCTCCTTTATGCAGTAAGTTGTTTTTCTCTCTCTGATTTGAGATTTCTTTTTGTCTTTGTCTTTCAACAATTTGAATATAATGGGTCCTGATATGATCTGTTTGGTCATATCAACCTTGGAGATTATAGAATCTTTTGAATGTGTAAAGTATTTTTCCCCCAATTTAGGAAAACTTTAGCCATTATTTCTTCAAATATTTTTATCTACCTCCTTCATCTCTTTCATTTCTTTGGACTGCTGTTGTAATATTTAGTATGTTTGGTGGAATCTCACACTTCTCTGACACTGTTTTCATTCATTCTTTCTCTTTGATCGCTGCAGAATGCATTATTTAATCTACCTATCTTAAAGTTTGCTATTCCCTTCCTCTACCAGTTTGAATTTGCTATTGAAACCCTCTAGTGAATTGTTTTTTCTTCAATATACTCTTTACTCCAGAAATTACCTATGGTTCTTTTCTCTTGCTTCTATCTTACTGATTCTCTGAATTAGAAAGGCATATCTTACATTTACCTTTATTTCTTTAGTCACTGTTTCCTTTTCTACTTTGAAAATAATTATAATAGCCAATTTAAAGTATCCGTAGCAAGTCTAACATCTGGGCTTTCTCAAGAATAATTCCTATTGATTGCTCTCTATCCTTTTCCTATGAATGAACTATATTTTGAGGGGCTTTTTCCTGTCTCATTTTCTTGCATATCTTTTACATTTTTTGTTAAGAACTGGACGTTTTAAATAATATACTGTGGCAACTTGGAAAAGCAGACTTCTCAACCCCATATTATTTCTTATTGCTCCTATCATTGCGGCCAATAATGCCTGTTTAAATTCTTAAAAGTCTGTATTCTTTGTTCTGTCTGACCACTACTCGAGGTCTCTTGTTGGTTAGCTAATGATTGGAGAGAGATTTTTCTGGAACACCTCGAACCAGCATGTCTCCTGCCCTTTGCTGTGGGGTTCTCTGTGTGTGAAAGGGCACATATTCAATACTGCATGTTTATAAAATCTTCCCTAGGTTTTACTTCCTGCTTGCATCAGTCCTCAAGGTCACCCAGAGGTGAAAGTTTAGGGCCTTCTCAGCCCTAAAGTCCCAAAGCCTCACAGCTACTGAAATTGTGTGCACAGCACTGCAAATTCACCAAAGCCTGTAAATGTCCAGGAACCTGCCAGAGCTTTCCGAAACCCACTATGATCATCTCATTTCCCAGATTTTCCTTTGCATCTTTTGCTAGGCTCTTGATTGCTTCTACTGGCATCACCACCTTAGGCAATTGCGATGTTAAAAGATGTCTCTAGATTGTCATCAAACACCCTGAGAAAAGGATTTTTCCCATTGAGGGATCTCGGGTCTGATCAGAGAAAGACAGGTCCTGAGAAAGAGGTCGTTTGGAGAAGCTGCCAAGCAGGACGAATAGTCAACAGCTCCCTGGGGACAGGATTTTCTGAGAAGCACTGAACCCAACCTGCCTGGCCCTCCCTTCCTGCCAGCGTCTGGATTTTACTGGCTTCATTGTTCCAAGACAACTGGGCACCTGGGCAGGGGGCGGTTGGACCGAGGCAAAGAATCAGAACATCACAAACTCACTGTACTTGCTGATCTGTAGCCATTTTTTTCTTAAAGAAATCTACCTTAAATTTTAACAAAGCTTTGGTTAATTTACAGAGTTCAGAAAATGTTGATTTTAACAATTTTGCTACTGTTGCTTTTCGGAAGGAGCCAATCTTCTGCGCCTCTTCCTTTGCTAGTCTGGAAATCCTTCTCCTAAATAATATTTTCTAAAGTACCAGTCTAAGCATTTTAATTCCTTTTGTAAGAAAAATGTATGCAATAACTTCCCTTTCATTTTCAAAGTCTCAAAAATGACCTCAAAGCCCCACGTAATCTGGTCCTTACCTAACTCTCATCCCGGAACTCCAGCATTCTCTCCCTAGGGCTCCTTTCAATACCTACAATAAGCCACCTTCCTGCTGGCCTTGTGCAGATTTTACCTCTGCCTGTAAACCTCTCCTGCTCCTCCTCATCTCACCCCCAACCAGGCTAATTCCTTCCAACCCTCAGGTTGCCCAGTAAACGCCACTCCCTGGGGCAGTCTCCTCTGATTCACAGGCAAAAGCCAGTCTCTGCATCAAACGTTCTCCTGGCACTCTGTATCATTCCTTCCTAGTACTTATTCTAACTGTAACGAAATGGAATTTGTGTAAGCATTTGTTCGATATTAAGGACCATGACGGTGGAGATCTAATCTGGGTCAGAGGAAAATGTTCAGTACAAGTTAGCTGAAATGAATGAATGAATGAAACAGAAGAGAAGAAATCCATTATGAAAAAATCTGGCCACCAAAGCTGTCCTGTCTGGGGGAGGGGCAGACAACATCACGGATGCACCCCAGAAATGCTAGAGAGATCTCACTGTTTCAGTCAGTGCAGCTCCTCAAAATAGGTCATTTTCTAAATGAAAGAGGGTTATGCAGTCACTTTAAAAATTTACTTACTTGTAATGAGTCTCTCATTTTATATATAAGCATACTGACTCGCAGCAAGCAAAGGAGTCTTGTAGGAGTCAATGTAGGCTGCAAACTGCACGTGAAAACTTTAAAATATCCATGCCCAGGCAATGATACCTTGTGATAATTTGCGTTTAAGGCAGGCCAGGAACACGGGTGTTTTTGAGACGCTCCCTAAATGCTTCTACTCTCCAGGAAGCTGTGAGAACCTCTGGAGTTGAAAAGGTACCTTGTCTGCAGTTGGTTTCCATCAACCTTCCGCTCAAGCTGCTGGACCCCTTGCAGCAGGGCAGTGTAATGAGATACAGGCAAAAGGCTGATGAATGAACGGCTTGGAAAGATGGTAGGTTAAGTAGTAATGGGTGTGTGTCTCTCAACCAAAAACCTAAAGAAAAGGTACGCTTCACATTAGAAATAACAGAAAGGCTTTCTCTGGGGGAAGAGACAACCTGTTTCCTGCTAATAAACTCCAGGGTGGCTTTGTGGCTGCCTTGATTAATTGGTGAGGATGAAATAACCAGTGCTCAGGGGTACATGAGACAGCAAAGGATTGTAAGTGACAGTTCGCTGTTAAAATTCATCAGCCCCCGCCAAGCGCCTTGATTAATGAAGTCCCTGTGCCTGTGTCTGTCTCAGCCCTGAGCAGGGGGGCCACTGTGGGAGGGAAGGGAAAACAAATTTGCAAGGATGCTCTTGCTAAAGAGGTTCGGTGCTCGGCTGCATTTAATCTGTCCGCGTTGCACTGGAAATACCTTCCCCTTTCTCAACTGTTCACTGGTGCTGCCATTAATCATACACCACGGTGAGGAAAGGGAAAGTTAGGAGGAGGCAGGGGAGCTGGCGCTCTCCTTTCCTGCTTGTAGTGGGGCAGAATGATGGGTAAGCAGGGGACCCAGGCGGGAAACTGCTGCGTTATGACCAACCAGAGGAACTTAGAACAGGATTCACAGAGCTGAACCCCAGCAGGCCACAGCTGGATGCTCTGGCTCCTGCCTCTGCTCTGTGGAGGAGGTTCTTGGTACAACATCGCCACCTACAGCTAACTCTGAGAACTGACCAAGGGAGGTGCTGTGTTTCAGAAACTACTGAAATCAGATCAGGAAAACCTCCAGGGTTTACAATCAGCACACTAGGCGGGAAGGTAAAACAAATAAGTTAGCAGAGTACAGAACTGTCTTCCTTTGTGTCGGGACCTACAACAGGTCGTCCTGGACAACGTGAAGACAGTGGCGATGCGACCTCTCCACAAAGAATGCATTCCCACGAGAGATCATGAAGGATCCCATTATCCTTGGAGATAAGACACCAGCCTCCTTTGGCATTAACATTTTCCCCAGTCAGAGAGCTGCTGCACTCAAGTGGACCTTCCTTTAAAAACACTCTGAAAGGGTTCCAAGAGCCATTTTTCTAAAATCAGTGTTAAAATCTGTGTTTTTATATTCAATATAAGAAAATCTGTTTTCATGTTATCTGGTCATTACTGTCCAAATTGTTTAATGTGTAATATCTGGGTGCTTTCTAATACAGGGCAAATGCCATCCTAGTATTTGTACAGCTCAATACTCAGTAGGTCAGAAGGAGAAGTGTCTGTTGGGGTCTTCACACTTCTGCACTGTTACTTCAGTGTAGTAAGGACTTACAAACAGGATCTGAGTTAATACACACACACACACACACACACACACACACATACTGCAAACACCCTAGTTTTATACATGAGAATAATTCACACCAGTTGCTTTCAAGAATACTAAGTAGCTCTCCCAAGATCCCACATCTACAAAAAAGCCCGAAACTATCGTTTATCAGTGAAAAAATAAGCTGCTCTCCAAGCCTCCATGAACTATTATGAGAATGGCAAGGCCAATTTACTAGCATAGGATGTCATCTAAATTCTGCTAATATGAGCTGTGTCATTTTAAATAGTATACTTGACCTCTCTAAGCATACTTTGATCCTTTTTTGATCTGTACACTGATGAAATCGGAGGACAGGATAGTTTTGTGACTGTTTTTGGGGGGGGCGGGTACTGGGGATCGAACTCGAGTCCTTGTGCTTTGGAGGCAGGCAGCAGAACCACTGAGCTAAATCCCTGGCCCCGTATTGTGATTCTTGAATAGAATTTAAAACAAAGAGGGACATGAAATTTGAGGTGTCTTCGGTCACAAATTCTAAGTGCCTCAGCCACTGAATGAGATTCAAGTCTGAACTATTCTGTTTATGGCAACACAAGGCACTGGCCCTGGCATGGACTCCTCACTAGCCATGACATGGATTTCTCTCCTTTGCTTTAAGCAACAAACCAATGTATTATGCAGCTTTCCTGATGCTGGGACATAATATCTAACACCCACAACCTAAGGAAGGAGAGGGAGGTTTGATTTGGCTCATAATTGCAGGGGGTTCAGTCCATGGGGTTCCTGCTCCAAGGCAGGAACATCATGGCAGAAGGATGTGGTGGAAAAAAGATGCTTATTCATGGAGGCTGGGAAGCAGAGCAGCCCAGGGGTCAGCGGCAGAGAGGAAAGGATGAGGGAAACAGATTATAGTACTCATTGTCACACTTCCATGACCCACTCAGGCACACCCAAAAGTGTGCTTCATTAATTCTCTCAGCTAATTTTGACTTGCAATACAGGAGAGGTTGGGCCTTGAATCTAACACAGTAAAGAGCCTTCCTGCTTTCTAGACACTGGCATCCAAAGAATGCCACCCTGCACTAGTGCGTGCTCAGCACACAGCCCTCTTCTATGAGAGCTGCATGTCAGCACTAAGATGTAAAGAGAAACCCCTCCCCTCAAAATATTTAAGGTAGATTCTGAGAATATTATGCAAGATTAGTTTTGGAATCTCTTTATTGAAGCCACCTTGGACTAGGCCATGGTTGACAGCATTTCCCCAGATGGAATGTTAAATATACCATTCAAACCAGAAAATTACTCATTGATCTGCTCTGTGCAAAGACAAATGTCTATTCAACTCTATTCTATCCAAGTGTAGGTGTCATTGCTGTTTAGCAAAGCAATCTGAGCAAGTGTCCCTAATGAAGCAACACAGCATGTAAATGCTTCTAGCACAGGGCATCGGACAGGACCAGAACCCTTGCCAAAAAAATGCAGCAATCCAGAAAGCCACCCAGGGCTCCTAAATGCACAGCTCAAGAAGGTGGCCACACTAGCAGATGACAGCAGCACAGTAGCTGATGTATCACCCAGGAGCAGATGCACAGGGTGAATGAAACCTTGGGCCAAAGAGGGAGCAGAGGCAGCAGATGATAATTCCCTGCCTCTGGAGTCTCTGAAGTCACCACCATTTCAGCTCTGGCTTGAAGGCAGTTCTCATAATGACAGGTGACTGCTATCTTTGAGACCATACCAGGCCACATGTGCCTCATAATGCTTTCTCATTTCAATCCAGTGTTTTACAGCTCACATAGGGGCACCACATGCCCAGTCTCATTTGATTCTCTTAACCACACTATTAAACAGGTGGTACAGGTACCCAGTGTGTTGGCTGCATTTTGTTCTTTAGAGAGATGCTGCCAAGTATATTACATCTATTTGTTCACTCAACAAGCTTGTATAAAAGGCCCCTCTGTCCTCTGTCCACCTCCTAGAGGAGGTGGCGAAGCAGAGGAAATAAAGGAGAAAGCAGAGGTAAGTTGAATATAATCAATAGGTCTAGGTTTTCAAGGAATTCAAACTCAGATAGAGCCAGGTGGATAAGCAGATGTCTATTATCCAATCTGGACAAAGCTCTAATCTCTGAGGGATTTGCAAGTATCCAGGGAAATGCAGGAAAGAGATGAGTTTGAAGAGATTTTTTAATTAAAAGAAATATTGTTTAACTGCATTTTTCATGCTGATCCTTAGAAAAGAATGTTATGTAATAATTGTGAAATTATATGCACATTGGGACTATAGATCAGCTACCAAGTTTATGATAGATTTTATTATTGATACCTCTTAATACAAAGTAATTCTATTTTAAGTGGCACATATTTATGAGATGTAATGTGATGATTTGATAAGTATACAAAACAATTTGGATATAATAAATACATTCATATTGGATAATTAACATTTTTATCTCCTTAAACATTTATCATTGTCTTGTGTTGAAAGCTTTTTAACCACTCTCTTCTAATTCTTTATACAATAGATAATAAGTTGTTATTCTATAGGACACAAGTATTTATTCCTCCTATCAAATGTATTTTGATATTTGATATCCAATCTCTTTCAATCCCCCTTTCTCTAGACTTGCTATCCTCTAGTGACCACTATTCTATTTTATGCTTCCATAAAATCAATTTTTTTCACTTCCAGATATGAGTGAAGACATTGATTCTCCTCTTGAGACTAACAACAGAACCCCTAGGCAAGACAAGCAAGCACTTTCATCTTTATGTTCCCGAGGCTTATAGAAGTTGAATGGTTTGCTCAAGACAATCAATCAAGAAATTAGAATTTACTATAGAATTGCTCCATGTTGAATCCTGTCTTAGTTACTTTTTTGTTGCTGAGACAAAATATTTGACACACAAAGTTAAAGGAAGAAAGGTTTGTTTTAGCTAACAGCTTGTAGAGGTTTCAGTCCACAGTCGTCTGGCTGCAAAGCAGAGTGGCAGGGCAGAGGGGCATTGCAGAGGAGAAACAGTCCATGGCAGGACATATAGGAAGCAGCAAGCAGCAGAAAAGGCAGCAGTGAAGCAAGCCTCCCTTTCCCTTTTATCCCACCCAGGCTATAAGCACTTTAGGTGGTACTACCCACAAGCAAGGTGAGACTTTCCTATCATCCACACCCAGAACTATGCTAAACTAATCAATGGACTAATATAGTATCACACACCCTAGAACCAAGCAGCTTTAAAAAGCCCCACCTATAGGCAATGAAGTTTTGGGGGGATGGCTAGATATAAGCCATAACAAGTTCTAATCTGGATTGCAATCCAGTGCTCCTCAAACTGAATGTCAGTAGAAACCAGTTAGCGGTCTTAGGAAATGATAGATTCATGTTCAGAAGGTCTGGAGAGGCTTTTGAGATTCAGCATTTACAACAAGCTGCCAGCTAGTAACAATGCCTTTGGTCCTCAGACCTTGCTTTAAGTAGCAAGGATTCAGAATGATACTCATGTCCTAAAAGCATGTATTACCAAAAGTGCACTCGCATATGTGTGTGTGGCGGGGGGGGGGGGGGGGATCAGAGGACACGGATGCTAGCAATGGTGAATCTATTTAGCAGAAATTTGAGGTAGCAGGGCTTAGAAAACAACCTTAAAATATAAAACTAAGCCTAGGACTTTAAAGATCTAATAATGCTAAAGTGACTTTAGACAAAGACCAGCTCAATGGCACTAACTTCAAGTTCTCAAATCTCTAGGGATCTCAGGAAGCATCGATGGGAATCCTTCAGTTATTTTATGTACTCAAAACTATCTATTGCAACTGAGTATTTACCTGAGACAAGAACCCATTTGTTAATGAAAACATGGGCTCATTAACAAGAAGATTTACTGCTGCTTGTTTCTCTTCAGTCTTCCTATTGTTGGCTTAATACTTATTATCTGTATTATATGCTCACATATGTCTTTGATTAATTAAAAGTAGGAAACAAATTAAGTATTAATAAATGCAATCCAAGCAGTAGATGGAGATTAAGAGAAAATTGTTTGACACTAAAGATATCAGGGATTAATTCAAACCCCTTACATTATGGAATTATTATTTGTTGTTTTATCATTGGGTCGTTTCTTGTTTGTTTGTTGCATTGGTTTTTGTATTAGATTAGTTCCACAAATACTAAGTAACTGTTATGGTATAGAGCTAAAATGCCCCCCAAAGTCTCAGGTGCTCAGAGGGGGGGCTATTGAAATGGAACTGGATCATGGGGCCATTATATTCATCAGTGCACTACTCCATTGATAAGTTCATAGGGGAATATGTTGTTAGGAGCGAGGTCCTTGGATGAAGTGGATCACTAACAGTACAACCTAGAAGGATGCGTTCTTGTCCCTGGCTCCTCCCTACTATCTCTGCTTCCTGGCTGCCAAGCAGTAAACAGCTTTCCTGTACCAGGCCCTTCTGCTATGCTGTTTCTGCCTTGAACTCCTCCAACCACGGACTGAACCCTCTGAAGATGAGAGGCTCCAAAAAAAATACCCCTCCGTTAAGTTGCTGTGTCTCTATTTTGTCCCAGTGGTGGCCAGGGGTAGAAGAGTTTAGAGCTAACATGTCCCCCAAGAGTCTCACATGTTTAGAGGCGGGGCTTTTGAAAAATATTTAGATCATGGGAGTGCTATACTCATCAGTACATTCATCTACTGATGAATTCATAGCTGAATGTGTTGTTAGGAGGTGGACCTGGTAGGAGGTGGGTCACTAGGGGTATGATCTAGAAGGATCTATCCTTTTCCTCAGCTCCTCCCTTCTCTTTCTGTTTCCTGGCTACCATGCGAAGAGCAGCTTTCCTCTGCCATGCTCTCCCACCATGTGGTTTCTGTCTTGAAGCCCACAAATCATGGACTGAACTTTCTGAAACCATGAGCCTAAATCAACCTCTCCTCCTTTAAGTTTTGTGCGTTTGGTGTTTTGTTTACATGACTAATACAATGACTATTCAAAAGTTTAAGAGTAATAAGAACCAAAAATACAACTCAAATATTCTGATATCAAAATAATAGTAATAGTTTATGAAAAACCTCTCATGTACCAAGAACTTACATTGATTATCACATTCAATCACACTAAAAAGAAAATGATTTATATCACTATTTTATAGACAAGGAATCTGAGCCTCAGAGACATGTAGTAATTTGCACAGAAAAGCACAGCAAGTAATGTTCTTATCTCTCACTGGAGCCTAAGTCTGTGTCTCAAAGCCTATGCTTATAATCAGAAGCCAAATTTTAATTCACTTAAATTGCAGTGCTTGAGCAATGAGGAGAACTTACTGGTTTATGTATTTGAACCTATTTTTTTTCCAAAAATATCTATAAGGACTAGAGGAAATGTAAGTGGAGCCCCAATGTTGTCCTGAGCAGTATATCAGTGCATTGCTTTTTCTCCTAAAGGCCCTGAAACTTTCCCTCAAATATGACTCTGAAAGAGAAGGACATTAATCTCAGAAAAGCACTGATAAGAGTACAAAGTGAAACCTCCACTTTTTACCCTAAGGGCACAGTAGAACAAACACAAGTTTAGGAATCAAATAAATTCAGATTCGAATCCAGCTCCCCCATGTCCTGGCTTCTGATTCCTGACAGTTCACTGACTTTTCTGAGCCACTTCATTATCTGATGAAAGAGGAATAATTCTGTGTTCTTCACTGGGTAGCAGTGAGAATTAAACCATCTTGTGGAGGTAAATCTCCTGGCACAGGCCATGTACTAAATAAATATATCAGAAGGGCCGGGGATGTAGCTCAGTGGTTCTGCCGCCTGCCTCCCAAGAGCAAGGTCCCAAGTTCAATCCCTGGTACCAATAAATAAATAAATAAATAAATAAATAAATAAATAAATAAATCAGTAGCCCTTTTCAGATCAGCTGCTTTCTTACTTTGGAACACACAATTTGCTTTGGGTTTGTCTAAGCCAAATCATGGGCTGCCAACAGAGGTTTTCCTCTTGGTTCTAGATAACTCACAATGGAAAAACTTGAACATTTATTTACCTGACCCTAATTCAGGCATATTATGAAATACTGAAGCTGGATGATCAGAGACTGATTATTCCACCCACTACAAAACTGAATGCTACTTTCCAAATACTTCAAATGTAGCTCAAGTGGAATTGGTGTGACCAACACTTCTCAGGGTCAGCAGATCATTCTGGTGAACTCAAACCCCCACCCACCACATAGTCTGACACAATCATATTTTACCTTATTCACTCTGAAAAAAAAATTTAAACACCCAAACAAAAATAGTTAATTTTCCCTTCCAGCTCTACTCTAAATTTAAAAAACATAAAGAATGGAATATGCTTATTGTACCAAACTGGTTACACTATAACTTCATGGAGGGAGGGGTGATAGAAAGGTAGACAGGAAACAGAAATGAATGCAACCTTGTCTTTAATTACAAGGAGCAATGGTTTGTTAAGGGAATTAAAAAAGAAAAGAGATGAGAAGAGGAGAGGAGAGACAAAAAGAAAAATAAGAGAAAGAGAAAAAAGAAAGCAAAACTTGGGAAAACTCCACCGCTTTAACTTTTAATGATGCTGAGTGCTCAGCGAAACCAGCTGATGCCTCTGATGCTTTTACCTATTTCAGATTCTCCTTGCACAGCCAGCCTCAGACCTGCAATATTCAAACAGACTGACAAGTATTGATTTTTAGCACCACCAGCAAGGGCTTTCTTATTTTGCTCCTGGAGAACACATGTGTGGAATGAGTTTTGCAAGTTGACTCAAGTCAGTCCCAGCTGGGTCCTTACTCCTGCCGAAAAGGCAGGTCCAAAGAGGCAGCCTGGATTCTCACATGCGTGAACCAGAAGTCTCTGGGAATTCCATGCATTTCCTAAGACATTTACTACTTGTAAAGACGAAGAAAGAACTAAGACTAAGACCTAGGTGAAAAGATGGGGCTGAAGAGGATGAACCATGTATGAAATCTAGACTCCTTTCTCAGAGTTGTAAAAAACCAGTCATGGTGTGGCCTAGATCTCATCTTCAGACTTATGACAGCATTTCCTTGCACCTGAACCATCAGCCACATAAACTAATTCTTTCCACCCTGGTATCTTCAGCATCTCACAATAGGCGTGAAAGAATAAATACAGATATGAGAAAAATAAGAGACCATTTCCTGGCTGGTCTGTCATTAACAGACTATTGTAAACATATTAGGTTATACTACTTAATTAATTCAGATTTTATGCTAGTAAAAAGCCTAGTGCTTTATTTACAGAGTTCCTTTTCATCTTCACACTACAACTGTGATATAGTAAGAGATATTAGCCCCATATTGGCAGGAAAAATATTAGACACTCAGGAAATAAAGAAAACTGTACAAATCCACACATTTAAGAAGCAACAGTCATGGGCTGGGGATTTAGCTCAGTGGTTCCACCGCCTACCTCGCAAGCTCAAGGTCCTGAGTTCGATCCCCTGTAACCCCCCCCAAAAAACCAAAAGAAATTATTGTATCTATTCAAGAAGTATTTATTTAGAACCTATTTTACACTTGACTCTGAGGTAGGCTCCAGAGAATGTAAAAAAAGTGAACAACAATCCTTATTTTCAAAGAGTTTACAACTTAATCGGAAGGATAATAACACGAAAAGTGGCAGTATAAGTTCAGTCCCCCAAGAGCTATAAAATGTAATGGAAATTAAAGGTGAAAATAATCACCATGACAGCAAATTCAGAAAAAAAAAAAAGAGCTTTTGGGCTCTGTCCATCTATCTAATAGCCCCTTCCCACCAGTAGTGATACCAAGAATTAGCCCATCATAACCAATCATTTCAAAATGTAGTTTGATCATGGAACTGCCTGCTCAAAAGCAATCAGTGACTTTTCAACATCAAGCTCAGATCACTCAGCTTTTTACTAATGTGCTGTTATCTGTTTGAGCCTATAGGTTTATCTTCCTAGGAAGGAAGGTTTGTCTACCCGAGATTTATCTTCTCTATTCCTTCTAAATGTTCTGATTGGTGGTCCACACACCATTTTCTAAATCTGTCCTGGACTTTCTGTATTTTTGCCCCAGCTACTTCCATCGGTGTTAGATTTATTCTATTTCAGCTTTTCTGGCTATTATACTCATTCTTTTCCTATACTCTTCCAAAACATTTTGCCTCACATAGGTATCTTCTTTCTTATTTGGCTTTCTCAGGAGATACTAAATTATTCTAGATTGAAATAATCCGTTTATATTTCAGATTCCAGCTCTAGTCAGTGAACATCTTAACAGCCTCGGTAATTTCTCACTCATCTTTATGTCCTCCATGCCCAACACAATGGCACATGCTGGGTACTCATGAATGTCTGCTAAAATGAACTGACTGAAATACTCTGACCAGTCCTGTGGAACATTTCCTCATTCAAACATCCTATCTCCCATATATAAACACATGTATATATACAGACATACATACATATAAATACAAACTCTACCATGTCCCCAGCATTACCACTTAATTCTAAATTTATAGAGAATAAAGAGCTTTCTCTTGATTGAGGAATCTTCCTGATATTAGAGAGGTGACAGCCTGGGGTGAGAGACAGCACACTGTGATACATACTATGGTCCATCATTTCTGTATGACAGTGTGGGTTTGGGGAAACCAAGCTAGCAGAAAAAAATCCATAGAAAGTTTCACTGAAGATGCAATATTCAAGAGTTCTGAAAGATGATTAGCATTTATCTGTGCCAAGGATAGTGCTTCAGGTAGAAGTGGACATTCTAGGAAAAGGAAAGATCATGAACGAAGACATTGTGACTTGATAGAGCGTGACTATTACAGAAAGAGCAATGATTTCCAAAGCTTATGCTTTAATAGGATAGGTAGGCAAGTACAGTGACTATTGTAATATGTCCTTTGATATAGATGAACATATGGTGCTATGTGAAAACAGATTGAGGAAAACCAGCTCAGCCCGTGGAGGTGTTTGAGGTTAAGGAAGACTTCCTGGAACAGCTGAGGAGTCCTCATATATGGGGGACATTCAATTAGAGAAAGGATAACAAGGAAGAAAGGTTATGCAAAGTAAAGAGTAGCCAGGAAGACTTGGAAAGCTGGACTTATTCAATAACCAGAGTGAAAAAGAAGCAACAGAGAGGGAAAGTCTATTTTTATTCAGAGCACTAATAATGTCTTCCTGGCAGAGCTCTACTCTGAGGAAGAGGTAGCAGATTCAGTGGAGGCCAGGACACCTGAGTCAATGAAATAAACAAGCAACATATTTGTTTGACAGAATTAAACAGCAGTATCATCTAGCATTTGATGCAACAATTTTCTATCTTTTCTTAAAATTAAAAGCCATAAAACTTGGCTTGTCCCAATTCTTTGAGTCCTGAGATTTGCGTATTATTACATCATGCACCTGAAAAACAATGGAATCATTTAAAATCATGTCCTTGTACAGCAATGATAGCTGCTACACCTAATCACAGAACAGAGAAAATGCGTAGCAGGAGGCTGGAAAGAGGAGAATGAGATGGAGGGATATTCACAAGCACTTCATTATGCTTCATCCCTCTGCTTTTGCTCGCCTCTCATTCCTCTGCTCTAGCCTGTGCCCATTGCCACTAAATGCCACTCAGATATAAGAGAATATTTGTTACAACCCCTGACTGCTATGCCCACATAAACATTTCATGTTCCTGTGTTCAAGTGACTAAAGAGAACAAATGTTCCAGCTATAAACACTGAGACTGAGAGAGATTAATAGTAACAGTACCTAGTACTTAACACAATATACTTTTAGCCTTCCAAGTGCCTTTATATATCTTAGTTCATGAGACTCATATGATAATATTTTTCATAGAGAGAACAGTTACTTCCATCCTAATCATGCAGATGAGAAAACTGGTGTTTCAAGTCATAGCCTTGCTACCTCTTAACCAAGTGAAATTGGACCTTTTTGTGATTCAGTTTCAACTTTGTAAAGAAAAAAATTGAACTTATCTAAGTTTGCTGATACTTGAAGATCCTAAGAGATACTTCATGATGGCCCAATGCCTATCTTAATACAAGGATTGAAAAATATCAACTTCTTTTATTGTCTTATAGCTATTATTAAAAGTCTAAGTTAGCACTAACAACTCTACCAGGTGACTGTAGGTATCTCAGTGGCTCCAATGAACTTACATAAATTCTGGTTGGCAAGATGATGGTTGTGGGAGTTTGTGGAAGAAATGGGCTTTGTTCTATTAAGAGATCAAGTCTCTTCCGCCAGCCTCTAAGGTTTTTGGTCCCCGAGAGGATCCCCTGTACTTGATGTATGATAGATAAAGACAAGGAAAGAGAATGAAGGGAGATTTTGTAGTCCAAGTCTCAAAGTGTTCTTCATTGTTTCCTACCCCCATTCCATGAATCAGCACTTGACCACGTGGCCAAACTGACTGCCAAGGACCCTGGGAAGTCGACTGCATCCTTAGGGAGAGCACAAAATTGGTTTGCATGAACACAGAGCCATCTGAGCCACATGAAGATGATATCTGATATCTGTGAGACCTAGAGCTTTAAAGCAAGTGGTCCTGCTCAGGGGCCACAGTCCATCTACCTACAAGCCACCCTGCATTATGCCTGGAAGCAGAAACTGGTTGTTCTGATTTTGAATTTCAAGACCTTCCCCCATCCTCCCATCTACTTTGATTGACAGGGTCCTACTGTGGAATGAAAAATGGCTCAGTTCCTTCCAGCACTGTGCTATCCTACAGATCCTCTGTTGCCTGGAAGGTTCACTAAACTAGAAACCTAATTCTTCTTTCATAGCTGTTAGAGAAAAGTACTTTCCGCAACTGTTTTGTGATGCCCCTGGGTGATAGGTAGAACTGACTATCTGTTTCTCTTAGGTGAGAGCAACTTAGAGCAACAACTAATTGCATAGGGAGGGTTCAGGTGTGGGGAACTGAGGGTATGAGGTCATATTGCCGCATCAATTCTGCACACACTGAAACTGAGCATAATTGGGCTATATTTCAAAGCCAATGGAGTGTGGTTTTACCAAGAGGCATTGACCATGTCTAGGTTCTGTTTTTACGTGCTCTGAGCCCTGGCTTTGGTGCTTTCTTCACCTCAGAATAATGTCAAGTTCATTGCCTGCAGAAAGGCAGATTGAGAGTGATTCTGAGAGACCCTTTTCTGAGCTGCTCCCCATGAACCCAAAGCACTGGTGTGGCCACGGGCCAGCCCAGAGAGTGTCGGGGCACAGTCAGTGCATCTGGCTTATGGGTGTCATGCTTGACATTGTTAGATGTGGCCACACATGCAAGGCCTGCCTGACACAACCACTTCTTCCCAGGCACAAAACCTCTGATTCCAGGAACTTGCCCTGAATATATGGCTGCACCAGCTTATAACCTGCAAATTCTCTTTAAAACTTGGAAACTCTTAAACTACAATTAGCAGGAAATATTTGAGCTTCTGCCTAAGCTTAAAACTTATTAGAGAAGCAATGCAGATTACTGAAAAGTTCATAAGATCTGAACGCAGACAAACTACTGGCTTTCTATCCCAGTCACTGTGGACCAGAAGTCAGGAAATTTGAACTTATGGATCAAGTCCAACCCATCATGTATGTTTGATACTAAAAGTTTAATGGAAAAACAGCTACATCCACTTTTTTATATACTGTCTAAAGTCAGGACTGAGCAATTGGGGCCAAGGTCATAGATAGTCTGCAAAGTTGTAAATATTTTGTTTTCTGAAATTTTACAGAAAATATTGTGACTCTTCAATTTCCTCATCCATTCAATAGAGGTAATCATGTTTAACATAAGATTCTTGTAAAAGTTAAATAAAATAATGTTCTTAAAGCATCCATGATGATTTCCAACACAAAAGGGATGCTCAATATACTGAAGATTCCCTTTCTCTAGTTATTTGTAATGGGGTATTTTGGGGTAGCTAGGGTGCAGAGGTTTGGTGACAAAGCCAAATGACATATCCAAAAGTCACAGTATTTTCGGGCAGCCTTCCCATGTGCATTTTCAAAATGATTTGCTCAGTTCCCAGAAAATGAGAACAAGGAAACCATATGGGCGTGCTCTTTACTCTCCCCTGTACTTCTGCAGATAGAGGGTCAGGAAAGGGTCCCTCATCTGGATATTACCGTTATAAGGCAAAATAGCCTGGTTTGATTTTTTTAAAATTTTGCTTCCCTAAGAAGGAATTAAGCAGCAATTTTTACTTATCCAGGTAGTCTTTAAAATAAACAGTTCTTCTTGATGCATGTATCCATACTTGCACAGAGAACCAAATACCTTCTGTAATTTGGAGAAGAGTTTAATATTTTTACGTTACTAAGGCCCATATATTAGTAATAAATATGTCCGGCTCTAGATTAAGTAATGTGCTGGTGCTATAAAATCCCACTTTTGCAAAACTCTTTAAAATTCATATTACCATTTTTGGTTTACTGATGAAGGAATTGAAATATCAGAAAACCTTCCAAGCTTTTGCAGTCAGGAATAGGCATTGTTAAAATCCAAAGCTTATGGATTTTAAACTATAACTATTCTAAAATTTGGCTTTCTTCTCCAAGTCTGTAAAATCTTTAACAAAGGTGTCAATGTCAGAAACTAAAAATAGAATTAGATTTTTACTGAACCAAAGTGGTATTATTAGAAAGCCTGAACAGTTGACAAGAATAGAGAAGAAACAAACATACTGTGAATAACAACTGTAAATATTTTAAAATTCATCCTATAGTAATTTTATATCTCTCATATATTTCAATGGGAAGCCCAGCAGAAAAGCTTTGGATCTGATATAAATAGTTCTGGCTCTAGTTTAGAACAGCCACTTGCTATCTCTCAGCTTTTCTACCTGTAAATGAGAAACTTAAAAGGTCTTTCAGGTGAGTCTGTCTGAGTGTTTATGATATGTCTCAAGAAACTAGGACTTGGTCACTGGGGACTGATGCCCAAATATACAGTACTCTACAGTATACACAAGTTCCTGCTGCTAGAAAACACCACACACACACACACACACACACACACACACACACACATACACACACAGTATGTTTTATTTTCTTAGTGTCTGAATTAAAATAAATGAAAATTGGAAGAAGTTAAAGAGAAAACATAAGCTTCATAAAGAGTGCAGAGTTGAATAGATATTGGAAAATAATAGGAACAAACATGCTATTTGCATAAGGTTTCTGACATTGATTTAGAATAAAATATACATCAAAAGATCTTAAAGATGAAAGGACACCAACAGATAAAAGCAAAGCTTAATCAAAATATGTGCTAGTGAGAATATTACGTATATACCCACCCATACACACACACTACACAGACAGACAAATCCACTTTGTCTATGAGAAAGTAATTTTTAAAAATGTGAAGACAACTCCAGGATTTTTTGAGTCCAAGCACCTACTTGAAGAAGGAACATAAAGAAGAGGGTAGGAGTAGCTAACATTCATCAAGCGACTGCCCAAAGCAGACAGTGGGTCTACTTGACTTTCATAACAGATTCTACAAAGCACTTAGCAATTTTATGAAGATATGTGATTATCCTCATTTCACAGAAGACACTGCTGCCCAAAGCCATAGTTAGTTGTTGAATCAGGTGTAAATCGACATCCAAAGCCTAAATGCTTTCCTCTATAACTTATAATTATAAAGCAGAATTGAATCCATCATATTACTCTATTTTAATTTGTAACAGATAATAGTTTCAAATATTAGAAACAGATATCAGTTTCTTGTGTATAAAGAAAGAAACTAATTCTTAAAAAATTAAGAAAATTGTCTAATTCACACACCAAGCAATAGGGGGATATGAATTCAGATATTCTTATTCATAAATCAATTCTGTGGTTATCCTTTTATGATAAAACTCTTGAGTCAGTATCAACCTTTTCCTATTGAAATGCTTGGTCACATGGTTCAATAAGCAAGTATTAGAGTTGCATGAATCTGTGTTCAAATCAAGACTGTAACATTCACTAGCTATTTCAGAAAATTAACTAGTTCTTCTATGGATTAATTTGCCTCTCTGACATTCATTACAAAGCATTTTTTAGTGAGAATTAAATAACTGAATGTGACTGGCCAGCAGAACAAGCTCAGCAAAAGATCAGTGGAGTTTTTCAGAAGCGAACCATAAAACAAGGATGTGTGACCCCAAGACAGAAAGAGGAGGATGTGGAGAAGGGAATAGGAAATGGGAAGGACCCTAGCAAAGTAACACTTTCAGGAGAAGTGTCTTCAGATTCACCTTTCTGGAGAAGACTGACATATAAATTACACCTCAGTTTGCCATTCCCCATATACACATACTCTAAGTGAAGGAAAAAATCATTTATGAAGAACCCTAGCAGGGATGGGGAGGGAAAATGGGTTGCAAAAGCATAGGACTTTCAGGTTACATGGGCTGCAACTTAAGCAGCTAAAGCATCCTAAGTACAGGATAACAGGGACAAAGTGGGAGGCAAGAAGGGAACATAAGGAGCAAAAGTTTAAACAATAGGAGACCCTAAGTTATCCTGGTGGAAAAGGCAGTATATGCTGCTGTGAAATTATTACTTTTCACTAGGGTGAAGTAGGAAGTTTCCTTCATGTGCCTCATTTCCAGGAATACTGCAGAAACCCATGGATTCTCCAAGGGTCCAAGGTTGAAACCAGATGAAGGCTGGAAAAAAATGACACCAATTCCCAGGAAGACATACATTCCAGATCATGGGCAACAGTGGAAACTAAGCTGAGGGCTTTTTGAGCCACTTACTGCATCCATTTCAGGATTTTTCTCAGCCAAGAGAGAGATCCCAGCCTCTGTGATTTACTGGAGATGAAAGGCACTGAGACAACATAGCAAATGGAGACTGGGAGACACACCTTTTTGATCACAGAAAGAAATTCATGCTTCCAGAATCATTTAAGCCTTTCTTTTAAAATTTCTCCGCCATTTACTTAATACGATCGAGGCCTTAGTTACTTACACAAGCAATAAACAAAGAGACAGATATGTTTCACAGAGACTCCAAAGGAGATCTAGATTAACTTCCTGCACTGATATTGCTTAACAAATGATCTCAACGCAGAAGTGAATAGTGGGCATTACTTGAAAAAATTAATCTGTCTCAAATTTTCTGGATCCAGCTGGTCTCCTTTAATTATTCTTATAAAACTTGTCTTCTTGCTTCTGTTTCACATTTTTCTTTGAGCAGTACATACCATATTTTAAAGTCATAAAATAGGTCATTGGGTAAAAATTAAGCAGGTGAATGCATGAAACTATTTTTCCCCAAGTTGTCAATTCAAAAACTCAATACATAATGATAAAAGCAAATCTGGAGGGGAGAAAATGGTGAAGCAGTGATCAGCAGCAAAATTCAACCTCTCCAAGATCTGGAATCTGGACATCTGGAAAATAATAACTTGGTGAAGGAAAAAAAAAATACACTGCTAGGAATCAGGAAAGAACTGATGGGAAAATTAGAAGTTCCAGAGAAGTTGAAGAAATGCACCACAACATAGAGAAAAGAAAGAAGCAGTCTAGAAGCTCACCCCAGCTCTCAGGAGGGAGCAGTTGTCTTCACACATGCAAAGTAGGTGCCCTGATCTGGCAGCTCCAGAGGGAAATAGTGAAGCAGGCTGGCAGTGCAGGCCCCAAGAGGACTACACAGCTGAGGCGAGCTGCAAGAAAAGCTTGGGATTTTGCACCAAGATGACCCTTTTCACACAACAAACAACCTCAGAGAGGGAATCCAGTGTGGTGCCCACCATATTCCCACAGATGGGGTGCCATTTCAGAAAGTGGTTGATTATTTGGTTCTGGAATTCAGAACAGGTAGAGATCAACTTCACTTCAGGGTTCCCAGTGTAGTCCTCCCACAGTGACTGGTTGAGAGACAGCCACAGGAGACACCCTGGATAGGAAGCAGGATAGACAGAGGACTCCTGAGAAGTTTAAGCTCATGCCAGAAAAGACCTCAGCATAAAACAAAACAAGACAAATAAAAACAAAACAAACAAATGAACAAACAAAACACAATAGAAACATGAGAAGTCAAGGCAACAAAATGCCTCCCTAAAATTCCTAACTCCACCAAAGCTGATCCATGGAGCATTGAGAAGGAAGGAGTCAAAAGCCACATGAACAAATTATTCAAAACAATAACAGAAGAGATTAAAAAACAGATCAATAAGGTTCTCAGTGGGCTCATAGAAGATATAACTAAACAAATAATGGATGTAACATACAAAACAATCAGGGAAATTACACCAGACACTAATAAAAAGCTACCTGAGCTAAACATAATGATACAAAATAGGAATAAGAGATACCTTGAAAACAACAAAAGAACATGAAAAATGTATCCAACAGCTGCTACATGATGCAAAATGACTAATCTAAGATTAATTGGAATAAATGAAAAACCAGAAGTTAGCACAAAGCAGATAAAAATCTTTCTTACAGTAAAAATAGCAGAAAACTTTCCAAATATAAGGAAAAAATTAAACATAAAGATAAGTGAGGCATAGAGAACCTCAAATAGCACCAACCAAAAGAGAATCTTACCTCAACACATCATAGTCAAAATGCCAAAAGTCCAACACGAGAACAGAAACTTAAAAGCTGTTAGATTAAAGCAATAACACTTACAAAGGTAAACTCATTAGCAGATTTCTCACCACAGATCTTAATGTCCAGCAGAGGTTGGAGTCAAGTGTTTGCAAGCCCTAAAATAAAACAATTGCCAACCCATACTTATATATACTGCAACCCAGTCTTTCAAAATTGAAGGAAAAATAAGGTATTTCCAAGACAAAGAGCACCTTAGGAAATTCATAACCACCAAACCAGAACTGCAAAAAATTCTCAAGAATATTCTACAATGAGACAATGACAACAACAAAGCCAATAAATTAAATAGAATTAATACACCAGGCAGCATGAGCAATTAAGAAGAGGGAAAAATCAGAAACAGGAAAATAATACAATGTCAAGAATACCTTTCAGTGATAATTTGCAATGTGAATGGTTTCATTTCTCAATCAGAAGTCAGGTTGACACAATGGATCAAGAAACAAACCAAAACAATATGCTATATACAAGAAACACATTTACTACATACAGAAAGTAACAAATTAAAAATCAGTAATGGAAAACTGTATTCCATGAAACAAGAACCTGGATAAAAGCAGGAGTAGCAATCCTAATTTCAGACGAAGTGGACTTCGAGCTAAAATTGATCAAAAGAGGTATCACTTCTCAGCCTTTTGGCTAAGACCAAGTGTGATCAGAAGAGGTAAGGAATGTCACTACATGTTGCTTAAGAAAACAATTCAACAGGAAGAGGTAACAATTATGAACATATGCACTGAACAATGCTGACTGCCCCCAACTTGATAACAGAAACACATTCTCCTCAGCACATGAAGCTTTCTCCAAAATAGACCACATACTGGCACATCAAGCATGCTCAAGTAAACACAGAAGAATCAAAATTATCACATGCATATTATTAGGTTGTAGTGCAGTGAAACTAGAATTCAATGGCAAAAGAAACCAAAGAAATTATGAAATAATTATGAAATAATACCTGCTTGAATAATTAGTGGGTCACAGAAGAAATCAGGGAAGAAATTAGACAGTTCCCACAGTCAAATGATAATTCCAGTAAAGCATACCAGAGCCTATAAGACACAGTGAAAGAAGCCCTAAGAGGAAAGTTTGCAGTTGTAAATGTTGACATTAGAAAAGCACAGTGAAAAAAAGAAAGAAAAGCAGAGTGAGACCAAATAAATAACCTAATGATGCACCTCAGGGGCCATTTATGATGACCCAACAAGCCAATATCATATTAAATGGGGAGAAGCGGAAGGCTTTCTGTCTATAATCAGGAAAAAGAAAAGGACATCTGCTATTGCCACTCATGTTAAATATAGTTCTCAAAACATTAGCCAGAGAAATTAGGCAAGAGAAATAAATAAAAGGGATATGTGTAGAAAAGGAAGAAATCAAATTATTATTATTCATAGATGGCATTGTCTTTTACATAGAAGACCCAAAAAATTTCACCAAAAGACTCCTAGAATTAATAACCAAATTCAATAATATAGCAAGATGCAAAGTGAATACACAAAAATCAATAGCATTCCTGTACTACAATAACAAACTCATCAAGAAGAGCTGGGAATTTAGCTCAGTGGTGCCATGCCTACCTTGCAGGTACAAGGTCCTGAGTTCAATCCCTGGTATCGCCATAAAAAAAAAAAAAGGAACAAATTCATCAAGAAAGAAATTGGAGAAACAATGAAAGACCTCTACAATGAAAACCTGCAGTACTTTGAAAAAGGAGACTGAAGAGGACATCAGAAAATGGAAAGGCCTCCTCTGGTCCCAGATAGGCAGAACCAAGATAGTCAAAATGGCCATAATTCCAAATCTGATGGACAGATTTAACACAATCCCAATCAAAATAATAATCGCATTTCTCACAGAAGTAGAGAAAATAATCCCACAATACATTCAGAGCCAGAAGAGACCCAGAATGACAAAAGTAATCCTGGGCCACAAGAACTAAACAGGAGGCATCATTATCCTGGACTTCCAGTTACAAAGCTACAATGATTAAAATTGGCAAACAAATGACAGTGTGCAGCAGTGGAAGACAATTGAGGATGCAGAAACAATGCTAGGCACATCCATTTATGTGATCTTTGACAAAGGGACAAGAACTTGTGGGAGGAAAAATAGCGTCTTTAACGAATGGTGTTCAGAGATCTGGCTATTCACATGCAGAAGGTTGACTCTAGACCACTATCTCTCACCAGATACTAAACTCAAATAAAAATGGATCGACAATCTAAATATTAAAACACAACACTTAATCTGCTAAAAACAAAACAAGTAAAGCTCTTGAATACATAAGCATAGGCAGGGACTCTCTGAACAGAACCATAATTACACAAGAAATAATACTAAGAGTCAACAAATGGGATCATATCTAATCAAAAAATTTGTGCACAAATAAAAGCAGTTAATAGAGTGAAGAGACAACCTACAGAATTCGAAAAAAAAAACATTGTCAGTTATTTCAGTGACAGGGGACTACCATCCAGAATACATAAAGAACTCAAAAATATAAAAAAAAAATCAAAATAAAAAATAAAAATATCAATCAAAAAATGAACAGCTGAAATGAACAGAGACACTTCTCAGAAGAAGAAATCCACATGAGCCATAAATCCATAAAAAATGTTCATCATCTATGGCCATTATAGAAATGAAAATTAAAACAACACTCAGATTCCATCCTATTCTGGAAAGAATCATTATCATCCAGAAACATAATCTTAACAAATGCTGGTGAGGGGGAAGGTAAAAAGAAATGCTTATATATTGTTTTGAGAAAGTAAATTAGTAAAACCACTATGGAAGTCAGTGTGGAGATTCCTCAAAACACTAAAATTGGAAGTTTCATTTCAACCTAACTATTCCATTTCTAGGTATCTTCTGGAAAGATTTTAAAACATCATATTGTAGTGATACTTGCTTACCCATGTTTATAGCAGCACTATTTACAACATCTAAATCTTGGAAGTGGCCTATATGTCCATCAATTAAAGAAGAGATTAAGAAAATGCAGTATTTGCACACAATGAGTACTACTTCGCCATAAAGAAAGGTAAACCTGAGTCATTTGTAGCAAAATAGATGCTTCTTGAGACTATGATATTAAGTGAAATAAATCAGACATACAAGTTTAAATATCATATGGGTTCTCTTCTATGAGAAACCCAAGTATTAATAAAAAGCAAAATAAAAGTACATAATAAGGGGCCGGGGATTTACCTCAGTGGTTCCAGTGCCTGCCTCGAAAGCGAAAGGTCCCGAGTTTGATCCCTGGTAGCAAAAAAAAAAAAAAAAAAAAGTATATAATAAGAAATGAGAAGATAGATCTTTTGCAAACAGGAAAGAGACAAAAAGATTGAGGGAGAGAGGAGAGAGGGGAGGGGAAGGGAATAAAAAATTAAGATATGTATGTGTACCAACTCCCCATGATGAATGTGATCATTATGCACTACAAACATGTATTAATTGTCTTTGTAAATACAAAGGGGTAGAGGGGTTGAAGAGAGGGCTGGGGAATGGGGAAAAAAATAAGAACCAAGAGAGATTATGTAAAGGTACAAATTTCCAATGATGAATGTCATTATATTGTATACCTAAAATGTACCAATAAAATTAATCTTTAAAAAGCAATAAAAAGTAAATCTGTCCCTTGTTTAATCCCATGCCCTCTATTTTTGTTGTTTTGGTCAAGGCAATGAAATGCCTTGAATGTGGAAAGCACGTATTTATTACACATCTAGCTAGCTCGGGGCAGAGTCAAAAAAATAAAAGTAAAAGGCATGTCATAAAGTCATTCTAAAGCTCCAGTGTCACCAGGAGAGATAAGCTGCCAAAACTCTCCCACAGGAGAGAAAGAATGTCTGATGTAAACATAGAAGTAGTCCTGAATTCGACCTCTGAAGTTGACTAGCTAGGTTATTTCTCACACATTTCTCAAAGCTAGTATTTATTTCCCATCTTTACAATGAGAGAAATGGTGTTATTCATCTTATAATTTTATTATGAGAATTAAATGAAGTAACTCATAATAAGCACTCTAAGAAGTATTGGCTGTAAAAAGCTCTCAAAAACTGGGAGCCATTGTTAGGGCCAGTTCACCTTGTTATATGTTTGAGAGACAGTGTTCACCCTCAAAAACTTAGAAAAGCCTAAAAATTCCATGACATAGCAAACTAGCACAGTGGTAGAGAAACTGGGTGATCTTAAAAATAACTAGAAGGGATTCATGATGCCAGAATGATATCAGTGAAAGGCATTTTGATGAATTGGTAACAGAGAGGTTATTCAGCAGGGACAGATACTAGCTTTCTATTGAAACATAGCCAATTGCACCAAGGTACGTAACAGCTATAAGGAACACAATTCATATTTCTAACAACAATTTTTTGCCTCACAATAAATGTTGCAAGTCATCTGCCCATGGTTTCCATGAATCCTGTGCTCAGCATCTCAAAGCTGTACCCACAGTATGGGTTGGCCATGTTCTCACCTGAGCCTCAAAATGGGGTGGTGTTTCCACATGTAAGCTCATTTATGGTGTTGGCACAATTTATTTTCTTGTGAATTCAGGGAGTCAGATCCCTCCTATTTGGGTATAACATTCCCATCATGTGTCCAAGGCTACCTGCCAAGGTCACCTCAGTCCTTCACCATGTGGGCCTCTCCAACTGGGCCTCACCTCCATGGAGCTTCTAGATACAATGAGCTGAGATTGAGTCTTAGTCCAGGTAACATAGGCACAGCAGTGGTTTTAAAAGAGACTATCCACTATCTTTGCCAAACTCTATTGGTCAGAAACAAGTCACAGATCCTACCTGTGCTCAAGGAGACAGAATTACAGAAGGGTGTGTGTATTAAAGACCCAGACTCTATTTTCTGATGCTACACTGTGAACACTACTTGGCTTGTCTCCTCCTCTTGTGCCCCAAATCTGCTCAAGCCTCTGAGAAAGCCTGGGTGCTCCCTCACTTGACACTGGCAAATCCTGGTCATGCATGGGATCTTCACCATGTTTCTATTCACTAAACACCATAAAAACCTCATGATAATTTTTTCCCCTGCCTTTTTCCATTTCAGAAGTTTTTGAGAACCACTCTGCTCTCCCCAGAAAGCCTCATTACATAAGTAAGAAACCATTTAATGTTCTATGTTATAGGTGTTGTTATCAGACTCAGCATCTGAGCAAATTCTGAGTCTTGGACCGTTCTGTTCTCTATGGTGGATAAACTGTGTAGGTATCATGAGCAGGTAGCATGGTGGACTTAGTAAAATTGGTCCATAAAGGAATGGTTGTTTGTGATACGAACAGGGTCTGTTCTAAAGGTTTCTGTTTCAAGCAAATATCTCAAGCAGTGAGTCATCTGAACCCAGGGGATACAGATGCAAAAGGTTCAAGGTGAATATTTTTAACCTGTTAGGAAGATAAATCCACTTATTCTGTTCATTTACTCAGTCTTTGATCTCTGTATTTATTCTAGAAGGAGTTGTGCATCTCTTGTTTAACCATGTTGCATTAGATGCTAGCGACAAGGTAGTACACATAAAAGACAATCCCCCTACCTTCATATAGTTCCCAACCTAGAGGGAAATAAGAACAAGTAAATAGACAATTGCAACAGTAAGGGATAAGAGCTAATCTTGCAGAGTGGTGGGAACAGCAAGAATAAAAATGTTCCATTTAAGTGTGCTGGCCCAAAGGAAAGAATTAGGCAAAATAAATGCAAGCATAAATGTGGAGGGCATTATATGGAAGTGCAATTGGAAACACGGAACGGGCCAGAATGACAGCATGTGAGAAGATGCAGCAGCAGTGAAATAACTGGAATAGTCAAGATTCTAAAAGAATTTAAATAATGTAGTGTAATGGCAGAATATGCTCACTACTCTACTCTCCAAAGAGACACTCTAACTAGTGTGGAAAGCGCAAATGTGCAATGTTATGATTGGAAGTCACTGAACTTGCTATTCAGACAGGTACTTTTTTCCAGTTTTGTGGTGCACAAAAGGCAGAAACCCTGCCTCCCGAGAAATCCTGAATTAGAAGCTTTGGGAAACCGTTTCACTGTTAATGAGGAATGTCAACACACACTTCCTGTGTCAGATTTGCTGTGAAACTCGTAAGGTGGGTTTAACTCTCCAGTTTTCTCTAGAGTCATCACAATGTGATATAAATACAGGTATGGGCATCTCGCTGAATCTTCTGTGTGTTCAGGTCCATGGTTTGACTTCCACACTTAAAAGTTGGGTGGTTTTGGGTTCCTTTGAGGCACAGTTCTTTCTTTGTAAAGAGGTAATAATAATGTTGCAAAGATATCACTTATGAGAATATGGGATTTCTTTGATTACATGAACTCTTTCAGCGTTCCATACTCCAGAGCTGTCATTACAACCCACTCCACAGTTGGAAAGAGATAGAAAGTCTCCTCAGAGAGAAAAACTTCTGATCCAAACTCAGCTTAACACTGAAGGCTCCTTCAGTCTGAGCAATGCCGGGCTGCCACTGTTGATTCATTTTGTGTCAGTGCCTGAGAAACTTAGTGACTTGTGTTTGTATTTATGCTGGCACCTGGAGTCTCAGGAGGTATGATTGAGATATGAGAAAAGACAAGAGAAAACAGAACTTTTAAAAAGCCAGAGCAAGCAGAGGAGTTTGTTTCTTCACTTTGGGCTGACTTCTAAGTAACTTTTTAGGCCTCTGTCTGCATACCATCATCAAGGTGAGGGATGATGAGGAACACACATACAAACAAAAAGAAACAGAGAGAGAACAACTATAAAGGATGCAAAGTATATTCACTCTTAATTTTAACTAATTACTCAATATCCATTTGCAAAATGTTACTCTCCTGAAATATTATTTAATTCTCTATATTCTAAAAATAGATCCATGCAGAGTAAAATTTGTCCTGGGAAAAAATTAGAGGGAGAAGATTCAGAGTCTTGACAAAACTGTATTTCTGTGAGGACCTGATTCTCTGAACAGCGTGTGCTCCGTGAGATTGGCTGAGAACTGGAAGGTAGTTCAACAAGACTCACACGGGACAGCAAATAAATGCCACACTCTTGTCCCCTCCAAACAGCCAGCAGTAAACCCTATGTCCTCAAATCAGTCACATGTGCCTGTGCGCTTGCCGACCCAATCCCCGTGTACCTTGCTCCACAGAGAGGAGCTCAGCCAACAGGGCAGGGCAGTCAACACTACCAGGGTCTTCTTTTTCTGATCTAGTTTGAAGAAGAGCATCCCTGTGGGTGAGGCAAGGAGCGATCAAGTTAAATGGGTCTGCAGTTATGAGTACTAGACTTCCATTTCACCATTGTAACAGCTTCCAGCTTGGAACAAAACATCAAAAGCAATATTAGTCCCTTTGTTGTATTTTTCTTTATTCCAGATGTTGCTTCTTGTTATTCAACATGATAATTACATACTCCATACTCAATTACACAATCATCTTTTTGCACATGGATAATAAATCTGCCCCAAAGACTGACACTAAGAGCCTCCAGAACAGAGCCCATTCTTTCACTTTATGAAAGAGAAAAATAGGGATCCCAGAAGATGACCCAGTAGGCCCTACGAATTGGTAAAATATGTTCAGAAAGTATGGACTGTCAACAGGTTTCATTTATAATAATACAGTTGCAAAACCAATCTAATTGTCTAAAAGTAGGGGATTAATTAAAAAGTACATTATAGCCTGAAGATGAAATTGCAAACAACCATTGCAATCAAATAATAAAAGCATATTGGATAGCATGGAGGAAACGCTCCTGCACTGTGAAGTTATAGAACACAGTATGCAAAAACCCAAGTTTATTCCAACAATATATTCATGCATATGTGCCTAGAATATTCTCTGTCTCTCTGTGCCTGCCTGTGTGTCTGTCTGTCTCTGTCTGTCTCTGTCTCACTGTGTGTGTGTGTGTGTGTGTGTGTGTGTGTGTGTGTGTAAAATGTACTCACATGCCTCTTTCTGATCTTACTGAAAACTCATTTTCTCTCTGGACATTCTATTTAAAATTGCAAGCTCTTCACAAAATTTTCCATTCCCCATCCCTTTGTTTACTTTTATTCCTTAACATTTACAACTGTGTAGCATGCTAAATGCATCTGTCAAGATCCTAGACAGAAGTAGATGGCACAGAGTGTAGTGATGGGGCACAGTTTACCAGAGGGCCCATTTACAGAGGTGTGAGCAGAGTCGAGGAAAACCAGCAAGAAACCCACAGCACCCCATGTTAAGCAATGAGAGACCCAACGTTATCTCCGGGGTAAGAGAAGAGAGCAGATATCACAACCTGGAGAGAAAATCGTAACTGTAGGTGCTGGACAGGAGCTGGGGTCTATGTGAACTGACAACCCAACAAGAATAAATTCCCAGCCTCTCTCCTCCTGTGCCTTCTGATCTTCTGCCAGTGCCCTCCTCTACTTCCTAAACCCAATCAGGACTCCGGGGATAAACTCCTTTAAAGTTCATTCTCTCAGGACTGAGAGTAGGCTGGAAGTATCCAATTGGATGATATCCTAAAACTTATTTATTTGGGTTATTGACTCATCACTACTAAAATATCATCCCCGAGCAGATAGAGTTACTTGTCCATTTGGGCCACTAATGGTTTTGCATCACTTAGAAGACTGCCTGCCTGTGTACAGTAGATGTTCACAAAATGTTTGTTACATGAGTGAATGCTGAATGGTATTTATAAAATATTTGTGCTGAAGTAATGAATTTATGGGTAATTTTAGTGTCTTCATATAACTGTCTATATTTTCTAAGCTTCCGCAACAAGCATATTTTTGTTTACAATCAGAAATGTGTGTGTTTGTGTGTCTGTGTTTGTTGTGTATATGTAGTCTGCAGTCTGGCAAGAAATTAGGGGAAGGAAGGCCATTCTCTTCTTGGAACTCATCAAGTATGTAATAAAGCTGGTGTTGTTTTCCCCAGCTGCAGACCACGTAAATGCAGTCACGTCTAGGAAGCTCGGATCAATATTAGCTTCCCAGCCTGCACACATACCCCAGACCAATTGGCTATGTATTATTTATGCTGTTGAGATAATATTTAGGCAATACATAATTAAACAACACCTAGCTCTGGAGACACAAGTAGAACATTGATCATGAAAGAATACAGCACAATTTTCACACAAGGAAAGAAAAATGTCCTTCAGGGTTTGACAACCACTTTTTAATAAAACTAGACAAGCACCTAAGCAGTTTCTTTTCCAGCCAGAGGCTCCCAACCTTTAACAATGCAGGCACTAAATGAATATCACTGCTTACACTTTTATCTAGTTATTGTAAATCACAGTTACCTGTATCACAAGTCCAATTTAATCATTAGTCCCTAAACAGAAGGATAGCAGTGGTTCCTAGCAAAGTGTTTCCCAAGGCAGAAGTTATTCTGTCAGCAGCAGAAATGATGATTGGATGATATGAAATTGTATCCTATTACTGGACCCAAAACATATCTAGTAAAATCTTGTTATGAGTGCCTTACTGCACCCGACTTTTACCTGCCCTAGATACAAGGTGCTCCATCATATCTCTGTCATGGTAACATCAAAAGCCTGTAGCAGAGGTGCTATCTTACATATTCACACTAACCACACAGTAAGGGCTGCTAGCGTTTTGAATAGAATGTTATAGTTTTTGATTTGCATACTCAGGTATGAATTTTGTACTTTTACCACCTTCTAGAGTGGAAACAAATGTGCTTCTATTTCTGTTCACTGCTGCTCTTTTCCTCATTCCAGATGTTGTTCCTCACATATTAGGGTGTGAATCACACATCTAAAAGCTGAACATGCTTTGAATGTTATAAAAAAAAGCCCACCAGACTGCATAAAAGAATTTGTCAGTCAATAGGAAAAATAATCTTAGATGCAGTTCATAAATCTGGTTAAATCAATACATCTTTTGGGTTAACTTGTTTCATCTACCTCATCAATTGTTTAATCATACATATATTTATGAACTAGATACATTATTTTTCTCCAATTTATAAGAAATTTCATGAAGAACATCTACTCTAAGAATAGTTGCCACTGGGAGGCTGAGGCAGGAGGTTGCCAAGTTCATGCCCAGTCTAGGCAATTTAGCAACTTAGCAAGACCCTGTTTCAAAAATAAAAACTAAAAAAAAGCTGAGGATGTAGCTCAGTGCAAAAGCCCTAGGTTCGATCCCTAGCACAGCACAAACAAAACAAAATAAAAACAGTTCCTGATTAGGTCAATGACAATGAAAATGTAAATTAAAGCATTATAAGAAGGGAAGGAAAAAAGATAAAATAGCTCTTCCTACCTTGTTTCCTGCACACCAACAATCCATTGAGGATCTTTGCGTAGTGATCTTTGTAAACAAATGTTCCAAGGTTCCATCAAGCCCCAGCCAGGACTTCACTATCTCACCAGGAAATGCAGCAGATGTGTTAACATCAGCACCTTTGTTTTTCTTTTTCTTTTTTTCTTTTTTTTCTTTTTTTTTTTCCGGTACTGGGCATTAAACTCAGGACCTTGCGCTTGTGAGGCAGGCATGGTGCCACTGAGCTAAATTCCCGGCCCAGCACCTTTGTTGAAAGTAATGAATTCATTAATAAATAGTTACCAAGTTTGTATAGTGAGACCACGACCAATTTGACACAATCTCTCATCAGCGATGTGTCCTCGTGCTGGGTTCCCAACAGCAGCCTCCAGGAAGGGGAAAAGAAAGGAACAAAGAGGAAACACGGTGGCCGATATGAGAGTGTGAGAACCTCTGCTGGGCATTGAGAGGACAAAGGCAGATGATTTCTCTCCTTGGCCTAGCATACACGAACCACTAAAACAGCTACTTTCATCCAGATTTCAGTTGTGAGCGCATCCTGCCCTTTTTATGCAATTAGTAAAAAAATCATTAAAAGACCAAAATCGCTAGAACTCAAAACAGAGGAAAAGCATATATTTCATCTCAAAATATATATAGTTTCCCCAAATAGTGAAGGAAGCCTATGTCAAACGATACATTTTATTATAGTGTTGATAATTCCTGTCGTTTGATTAACAGTCCCCATGGTACCTACTATGCGCCAAGAATTTTGCTAAACCCTGGAGGTTTAACATAAAAAAGATAAAATCTTTTGCCTCTGTAAGTTCCAAAGTCTCACGGGGAACATCAAGAAATTGGTGCTACCCTGCAGTGTAGCTTGGCATTCTGTAGGTGCCCCTAGAATAAGAAGTTAATTTGAATTGTGGGCAGTGGAAAAGCTTTTAAGAAGAAGTAATGTTTTCCAAGCTATTTGAGTGCTGATGGAAGTTAGTAACATAGGAAAAAAGCAGAAAAGGCATAATTAACATGCAAGACATAATGAAATGCATTGAAAAGAACAAAATGATTCTCAAGGCTCATGACATAATTGGGAAAAGTCGCTTTTATTTTTATTTCTTTTTTCGGGACTAGGAATCAAACTCAGGACCTTGTGTTTGCCAGGCAGGTGCAGCACCACTGAGCTACATCCCCAGACCCTCACTTTTATTTTTTAATAATAAAGTACAGAGAAAAGTGATAACATCAGATCTGAATCCCACACCTCAATCGACCACCTAATAGCTCATGACAACTCTCTGAAAACATTTTATTTCTATTAGTACATGTTTGCAGTAAACAATGATTACATTCATTATGCAGAATTGGTACCTGTACATAACACATCTCAATTTTTTTTATCTCCTTCCTCCCCACTCCTTCCATCATTTGGTCTCCATCCCTTTGCAAAAAATTTATCTCTCTGTTTACTATTATCTGTCTTTCATTTTCCTCTCTAATTTATTTATATTTTGTGTTTCACACATAAGAGAAATCATGCGATGTTTAAGTCTGTGTGTCTGATTTGTTTCACTTAACTCGAGCTCAAGGTGCATCCATTTTCCTACAAAACCAAAATGGATCAAAGATCTAAACATTAAAATAGAAACATTTAATCTGCTGTAGATAAAATATGTAAAAACTCTTGAAGACATAAGCATAGGCAAGGTCTTTATGAACAAAATCCCAATTGCACAAGAAATAGCATTAAGAATCAGCAAATGGGATCATATCAAATCAAACAACTTCTGCACAGCAAAGGAAACAACCAACTTTGGGCAAATTTCTGAAGCTCCATAAGATTTAGTTTCCTTATATAGAAAAAGCAAATAGCAGTGGAACTCTTCTTGAAGGATGCTGGAACACAATAGACTCAAATATCAATATTAAATATACTAAACATTATTGCCATGATTGGGACCCTTTGACCCACAGTCTTGGTTCATCCCTCAAATGGCAGTTTCCCTTTATCTTACTCTCTGTTCACATCTAGAGAGAACTGGCCACATCTTAGGGAAGGCAATGCTCACTACAGACCAACACAACGATGAAGTGATGAAAAATAATGTCATATCATCCTGAGAATGAGGATGCCAAGTCATTGCATTTGTCTGTTGGCTCCTAGGATCCTGGTCTTAAAGTAACTATTGGTATCTGGAAATGATGATGTTTTGTTAAATCTCTGCTCACCTCACTACTAGAAATTTCCCATCAGTCCCTTGGCTTAGCAGTCTCTAGCGAGTCCACACTGGTTCCATCGAAACATAATGATTTTAAGTACAAATAAATAATGCAAAGGAAAAGAGATTCTTCTTTGTTTTATGAACTACACACACCATTTTTTCCTAGCCCTTTTAGTGAGAATTGATGATTGAAAGCTAATAAGGCTTCTATTGACTCAGAGTATAAGAAGACTTGATTTATTCCAGAGCATGGCAGAAGAACATAAATAAATATAAGTAAGTCCTTTGCCATAAATAATGCAGATTTACTCTAAAATTTCATAACTTCAATGATGCTGGGAACATAGTGACTCAAGTGTGTCAGGCAAAACTCTATGCTGGCAATCAATTGTTTACAGAGTTGACATTTTCTAACATCTGTTTTACGATTTTGAAGTTTAAAACTGCTATTTTTCATTGCCCATGCTGACATTTCCAGCAAGATTAGCTGGTACCTTGACTTGTTTGACCCAAGAGTGCAGCTAGTTCCTCAAACTTTCTGAGATGTAAAAACCAATGCATAATCCTCTATCACTTCCTTAAGGAGTAGCAAGTAGCTGTCCTGCTCATGGGAGGCATGACTCTCATAACCTGGGCCAAAACTTTGCTTCATAATTTATTTTTGAGAGTACTTCCAAGTCAGCATATTGTTTATTTAAAATGGAGAAAAACTGGTTGATCTGTGTATGTAAAAATACTTGGAGATCCAGTTGGTTCCAGATTTAAAAAATAACAGAAACTCTGGCTTGCTTTTCATCATGATTTTCGGTCAATGGGTATAGGAATTCTATATTTAAAATGTATTGGACTTTCTGCAAGGGATTTAACACATTCAGTTTTATGACTGTATTGTGAATGAAATTTTTAAAAATGAGAACATTTATAGTCGCATAGAACCAAAGCTGGCTAAAATAGTGGCATCACAGAAAAGCTCCTGGCTATCAAATTGGATAAAGAACATCACTGATACAAAAATGACACTGGATTTAGAACATCCCTAGAAATAAATAGAAACATAAAAGAGTTTCCTTAGCAAAATGCTGAATAACAAAACTGTAAAGCAGTAACATATAAGTTGTATAAAAAAATCACCATTTAAAATGATCTTGGTGAAACTGAAATAGCATACCAAACAATAAAAGGGGAAATACAGTAAAGGAAAAATTAGTGCACAGTTATTTTCATGCACTACACAAATGACATGACTTAATTCTTTCAACAGTGAAAAACAGCAGAAAACATTATCCACATTTTACAGATCCAGAAACTAGGGTTTATAAAACTTAAATCATTTGATCAATATTGGGAAGCAGAATGGCAGAATTCAAAGCCATTCTTTTTTTCCCTATATAATATTTTCATTATGTGGTATGAAAATAAACATGAAATCTTGATGTATCAAAAACTGAGACAATTGTAGAATAGATTTAAAATATGCAAAATATTAAGGATTATTTAAACAGAAAAATGAGCATTTTAGTTCATTTTCTATAATAAAACCTGAAGCTGGTTTAAAAAGGAAAAAAGGAGTTGTTTGGCACACAGTTCTGGAACATGGTGTCAGCGTCCACTGGACTCTGGTTAGGACCACCTGCCTGTGTCACCACAGGATGCCTGGCCTCAGGTTGGGAGCAGCAATCACGTGGTAAGAAAAGACCAGCAATCACATGATATGGGCAGAAGCGACAGAGATTCAGAGGCCAGGGTTGCTGTTCTTCCGGCCATCCCCTCTCCCACCGACTAACTCATTCTTCTAGACCAGCATTAATGTCTTCTGAGGGCCTGCGTGCAGGCCCTAATTACCTTCCACTTGGTCCCACCTTTTAAAGATCCCAGCACCTCATCACAACCACCCTGGAAACCAACATCCAGCACATGAACATGTAAAAGTGTGACATAATTGCCAGAATATTAACCACAGGTTGCATTATTATACATTCATATGGTATCAGGAAGTAAAATACAATTCAAATTTTATATCCAGCTGATCATATTTATCTGGAGTACTTGATTCAGTTTTGAGCCAAGCATTTTAAGAAGGATATTTACAACCCTGAATGAATCTTTACAAAGACAAACAAAAAAGTGTTACCTGAAAACCATGACATTTATTGTTATATGTATCACTCTGGTCATTTTTGTTGCCATCAGTATCTTCTTTACTATCTTTTCAAATTCTACCATCTATTTAGTGCTTATTTTATACTGTCTACCTCTCTGAAAATATTGCATAAGGTACATCATATGAGTCACACACAAGCTTTGCCTTTCTTTTCCTGTATTTTACTCCAGCTTTTACTATAACAAAGAGCTACGTACATGTATGACCTCCTGTTAACACCTCATACCAGACATAGCATGTGACGCAAATCTCTTGTTTTCTTTGCTTGGATCCTCTAACTCCTCTGTGTAAAACACCTCAGAGAACTCCTCCATTATTTCAACTCTCAGAAGCCTAGAAGTTGGAAAGGGTTAATTGTCTATTTCTAAGTAGAGGTGGGACTTGGAGGATAAATACTAACCTCTTCCTTGAAGCAGAAAATGCTGAGGGGTACCTGGCAAGATCTCTAATAGGACACAGCCATAGCTGCCTTAGGAAGGCATGCTCACCCTAATCTACATTACACTACCATATCTCCATGCCCCGTTCTATCCTTCACATTCTCATAGCTTGTGATCACTCCTGAAAATAATCTACCTGCACATAAACCCTTGTTTCAAACACTGTTTTTTGGGAAAATCTGGACACCATTTACTCTGGGTAGTAACTTTATAAAGTACACATGAACACTTCTGATTTTTGGTGAGGAATCTAAAATCCCAGAACGTTAAATGACATTACCAAGTCATTCACATTCAGGGAACAGAGATAAGCTTTGAATTTCATTTGCAGTTTTCAAAAGCAATATTCTTAGCCACACCATGCTGTTTTCCCCTAAGGCTCAATCAGTGCAGATAGACATATCTCCACCTGTCTCCTTTTTCCCCCTCAGTTTTTATTTTTACTAGTACTCGTTTACACTGCACAACAACTGCATTTGTTGTGATGAGTTGATATATTTACATAACACCTCTCAATTCTTTTTTTTAATCCCCTTCCACTTACCTTTTCTCCTGCTGCCTGCATCTGTTGGTCCATTTCCCTTTTGCAAAAGAGCTCTCTCTCTCTCTCTCCTATTACATACCTTTATTTTGCTCTTAATTTATACTTTGAGCTTCTCATAACAGAGAAACCACGAGAACTTTAACCTTGTGTGTCTGATTTATATCACTTAACATTATGGTCTCAAGGTGCATCCATTTTCCTACAAATGACTCAAGTTTACCTTTTATGGCAGAGTATTTGTTCATGTATAAATTCCACTTTTTAAAATTCATTCATCCAGCTATCTTCTTTAGAAAACAAGAAGGCAAGCCTTCAAATGATTGAAGGGTTTTGATTGGAATAATACTGATGATGATGATGATAATAATAAAATTCTAATATTGATCAGAAGCAATGCAAACATTTAAAGAAGTGTCAAATGAATTCCCATTGATTACTCCAAGGTAATTTCAGTGTAATTTTCAAAATAGATATTTTACATACACATAAGAAGACTCTGCAAATTTCTATGTAATTGTTAGTACAAACCACATTTAGTTTCCTTTTCTAGCAGCCTAAAAAGGTCCAAGTGCTGGCTGGTCCTTTGATCTGTCAGACTGACCTAGATGCAGCCCCAAATTATTCCATCAAAGTCTAATTTAGGATTTGTTGTAAAGATATTTGGTGATCAAAGTTTGTGACCCAATGAGGGGGAGAGGAGAAGATTACTCCAGACAGACTGAGTGGGCCTCAGTGGCAAGGCCTAGAGAACGGGGCTAAATATTCACCAATGAAGAAAATCCACCGACAGACAGCAGCTTCAGCCACACTCACAGCTCTAGCCTGCCCTGGCCAGCTGCCTGTTCTACGATTTCAGGCTGTCCTAACCAGTCTCCCCCATCGCAGGTGCCAATTTCTAGCAACAAGACTTTTAATTTTTATCTATCATTGGTCTCTTTCTCTGGTTTAATCTTGAGTGACACTGTTAGATATCTACAGTTTCCTGTGGTTCAATCTGATATAGGGTCACTTGGCAAAGAAAAGTAGGGAAAAAAATGTAAATTTACTGGAAACGTGTAAATGATTCTAAAATTAGTATTATAAAAAAGTGACAATGCTGCAATTGACTTAATTTACTGTACATTATATTCTTAATATTTTACACTTCTTTATTTTAACATAAATGGATTTGCATGTAATTACTATAAACCATAATCAAAACACTATCATTGGTTACTTATTTAGTGAAACTTAATCTATTTTACTATTTTCTAGTCAAATTTTTAAAATAGGACAAAGATAAATTCTGATAAGAAGGTTTTAAAATGTTCTTAAAATGTCAGAACTTCTAAGGAAAGAGACTGCAGCAGCATATTTTGGTAAAGTAGATGGTGGAAATGGGTTGCCTTTCTGGTTGAAGGCAATTGTCTAGCTTTGGCACATGCATGTTCTTTTGTTCTTTTGTTTTTTTGTTTTTGGTACTGGGAATCGCACTCAGGACCTTGCACTTGCAAGGCAGGTTGCAGAACCACTGAGCTAAATCCCCGGCCCCACATGTATGGTTTTGATAAGAAACTTGTCAATGCTTTATCATCATAAAATGATGGGAGCTGGAAAATGTCTGAAGAGCCATTATTTTTTGTCACCATGCATTAAATTATAATGACAATCATCACCTCAAAACACTTTGGAGTGGAAAATAGTCAGCCATGAGGTTGTAGCACAAAGGCTGGTTCAAGCTGTCCTGGAGAAAAACAAATCAAAATCATCAGTGGTTTCAATGAAAATCATCAGCAGTGAGTAGCACAGGTAATTCCCTGTCTTAAGTGGGTATTTCAGAATTTGATGGACTTCTTTAAGTAAAAATGTATTGCATTACTCACCCAGACATTTTTAATGGAACCATACACAAGAAAGAATCATAAAGTGAGATGCCAATAATAACCTGTAAGGGCAGCAATGGCTCCTCGAGGTTTCTCTAATCCATTACACCGGAATCACTCACGTGTTCTATATTTAATAGAAGGTCGCTCCCTGACACCATAAATTCAGCAACAGTATCTTAGTTATTTACCAAGTGATTAAATTGTAATCATTTACTCCACTTTTGCACTCACATTTTCCCTCCAGGATCCAAAAAGGTTTTACTGCCTTCCATAAAGCATTTTCACTCTAAATAACTGATATTGATTTAACTATATCCTAATTTTTTTTAGATTTATTTTATTTTGCATGAAGTTCTAACTCCACAGAGTTTATAAAAAGATTAAGTTGCTTACTTCCAAAGCCTCTTTCATAGGTCTTTCTAGATTCTTTCCCAGCTGCCAATTTTTGGGAAATTACACTTGACAGCACTCTTTATTAAGAATTTCCTCTGTTTCTCTTTATGGACATTTTTAAAGAGGGAAGGGATGAAATGGACATATAGCATTAAAAGTAAAAGCTATATAAAAAATTTAAAATTCCAGGCCTCTGAGCAAGTATTTAAGGCAACTGAGCTAACTAGCTAGAATACCTGATAGTCAACATTTCTCATCACACATTCCTTACACCTAAACAGTGTTGAAGAGGTTAGAGAGGAATCACCAATAAAAGTAGTAGAAACCACTGAGTAAGATTAACATAAGGCCCTGAACAATCATTTTTACTCAAATATTTCAGAGAAACGTTTTATGCAGAATCTATAAAAGTCTTATTATTATGAATTTAATGTGTTCTATATATTTAACATATTATTAGTGTCCGATATTAAAATTGTCTTATACAGTTTAGCATTTGTATTAATGTTGTGATGTGGATTTATAAGATAAGTTTCAGCAACTAAAACAGTCATGTTTTGGAATATACCTTCAGATATCATTAGCGTTACCTTTGAAATTGGCCTACTGATTTCTTCTCCCCCAACCTGTTTTGAAGGAGACTTTCACTCTTCTTTGTTTAATAGTACTTTGGTGAGAAAATTTGTGTGTATTATTCTAGGGGCACTGCCACTAGGGAAATGTGGTTCATATAAGCACAGTTCATTAGGGTAATTCAGGTGATTCCTTAGCATGTGAAATTTGACAGTGAGCCGTAGTTCTCCGTGTGAAAGTCTGAACAAATGTCCAGGTTGTTTAAGGGACCCAAGAGAATGAGATTAAGGAGGTAAACTTCAAAGATGCTTAAATTCAGGAGACTCTCGTTTAAGGCCAAGGTAATTGTTACCAGAGTGTTCCTGAATTAAACACAGAAGGCCCAGATATAAAGGGGCAAGCTGTTCTGAAATTGAAAGGCTTCTGTTGGTCTTCAGTCAGTGTAAAGCTGGCCCTCTGAGCCTTTGGGTTACAGCTCCATGGACTGAACCAACTGCAGATAAAAATATTTGGAAAAAAAATGTATTGAACATGTACAGACTTTTGTTTCTTTGTCATTATGCCTTAATAAAAATAGTTTAGGGCCGGGGATTTAGCTCAGTGGTTCCGCCGCCTGCCTCAGAAGCACAAGGACCTGAGTTCAATCCCCGGTACCAAAAAAAAAAACAAAAAACAAAACAAAAAAAATAGTCTAACCATTACTTACATAGCATTTACATTGTATTAGGTATTATAAATAGAGATAATTTAAAGTGCATGTGAGTATTGCATAGGTTATATTCAAATACTTCATCATTTTATTTTAATTTTAAAATTTTCCTTTGTAGTATTTGTCCTTTGTTGAACTATACTAAGGATAATAGCACCTTGCCTTGCATATGTAAGGCAAACACTGTACTACTGAGCTATATCCTCAGGTCCTTATTGCATTAGCTTATAGAAGAAACTTGAGTATTAAAATTTTAGTATCTAAGGGGGGGTCCTGGACCAAGCCTCCATAGATACTGAGAGACAACTGTACTTTCCTGTCAGTATAAAGTTCAGATAGATCCTGAGGGCAACAAGTTATCCCAGAAGTAACTGCAAAAGCCATGGAAAAGTTAAGCTAAAGACCTCTGTCTTCTGTGTAGAACAGTTTTGGTTTTTGTTCTTGTTGTTGTTCTTGGTACCGGGGATCAAACTCAGGACCTTGCGTTTGTAAGGCAGGCTCAGTGCCACTGAGCTAAATCCCCGGCCCTAGAAGAGTTTTAAAATTCAGAGACAGAACAAAGGCTTTGGCCAGATAGGACAGGGAAAAGGATGAAAAATGGAATTAAGATGCATTATGCACATGTATCAACTACTCATAAGGAATGTAATCCTTACAGATTGCAAACATTTACCAATAAAAATAAAATATTAAAAAAAGAAAAAAATATGCAGGACATAGTCCACCAAAACCTCACAGAAAGAAAATATTTAATGCTTTTCAAAAGATAATTTTAAAATAACATTTATAGATCTATTTCATAGATGCATATATATCTTTTCTTTAAAATCAATGAAGTTCCATATGAAACAAATGAGACCATTTAGCACAGTTACTAGTTAGAGTCAATAGCTTTAGTATACAAGTACAAATTCTTGTAGTTGAATTAATCCCTTTAAAGTACATATAAAGAATGTTTTTAAATACTATTAACTAAGACCAAATGCCTCTGTTTTAAAGCAAGATGTAAAGTCTAAGAATACCTTCAGATAATAATACATTAAATTTGCTTTGTTTATTGAATTTTTATCTGACTCATTACTAAAGTAAGATATTTTATAAATTATTAGAATAGATTTTAAAAGTTTTTTTTTTATCTCTGATCTCTATCATCTACTCAGTCTCCCCATGGCTGATGTCTATAAACCAGAACCTAAATCCATATTAGTCACAGCTCATGAGTGTGATTTCTAGCCTTTTGTATAAGAGCATAAGTTAAGTTGGGATAGTTTCAGCATAGTAAATCATAAATCTTGATATGTATTTCTTTCTTAGTTTCTTACCTCCATTCTAATGCTTCAAGTTAATAAGTCAGACACTAACCTAATAATTGTCTCCTTAGCAAACAAAATGTTCTCTATGAACTGAATTCCCTACCAGCAAAGGAGTGTTTTCTAACATTTTATACATAAGGTCACTGAATTTCCTAGTACTTGCTCCAAAGTGATACACACAGCCACTTGTCGCCACACATCATTCTGAATTTGGATAATTCACACACAAATGTGCATAGACACAGACACGCGCGCGCGTGTGTGTGTGTGTGACTCTCATGTGTGTGTCTCCTTCATTTATAAAACCATCCTTACGTAGCTCTGTGTTTACAGACAGGGCTGCTCTTTTCTCACCCAAACCTAACAATTTTATTTTATGAGTTAGCGGGACAAAAAAATTGACTGCTTGTGCTCTTATCTAATCCGTATTTATTACACAGATGTCAGGAGTGATCAGATGGAAGAAAAGGGAGATACATTTCTCCGTGTGCTAGAAGAAAAGATTTGGATTTGGATCTGGACTTTCTATTTTTGTATCCTTGAAACAGAAATGCAATAATACTGGCACAAAATGATCTGGCTGCCTTTTTCAATCAACAGCAAAAATGTTACCCGGCCGTTTCACTCGCCTGTTTTAAAGGTGAAAAAGGAGGCATTAAAAACAACAGCAATTATCTTACAGCTGTATTACACCTTTCCTTGGAGACTCTTAAAACACTGTGGAAATTATGATCCAAATACTGTGCTCAGCACCTAATGACTCTCCTTTAGTCTTCTCAGCGAAAAATACAAAGACATAACAGCAGATAAAACAACCTTCTAAATAAATACAGTTCATCATTTTCTCACGGAATACAAGCATTTGGACAGATACATACAATTCAGAAAACTAGAGGTATTTAAAGCTTAGGAACGCCTTCCCAGGAGTTTCAGGCTTATGGCCCCGCAAGTTGAAGCGGGGCATTTGCTTGGCTTGTACATGTTTGCAAGATTCAACATTTTCCCATGAAGCCTGAATCTCTACTTCCTCTGGAAAGAATGAGAGGATTGGCAGCAGTGAGTCCACATCCCAAACAGCGGTAATTGGCTGAATGTGAATGCGAGCCCTCTCCTCTTTGCTAGCCACAAGCTGTACATTCAATGGTGACCATTTTACCTAGATCACCATCTCTATTGGTTTGCCATTTTTATTGATTTTAATCCCTTGCCCCGGATGTAATCAAGCTTGAAACCTTGGTTTTAATCTGTGCAAACATACAATCTTCCTTAAATAGGCTGCTTTTCTCCAGGTGGTCCATAATTATGCTTTACATTTTAGTTATTGAGATTACCCTGGGATGACAATTCAAATTGCAAGCTGGATTGAATGAAATAATTCAATATATATTTGTTATATATGCAAGGCAAAAAGCTAGGGACTGGAAAACATAGAATAGGTAAAACATAGATCCTATTTTTGGAAAGCTGCTAGTCGAATAAAGAAAGCTAACATGAATAGAACTTTCAAGGCAGAAACATACTAACTGTGTAAGAGAGGCACCTAAAGTGGTAGGGGATTTCAGAAAAAGGGAAAACTCATTTCTATTATGAGTGGGTGAGGAAGAACTTTGTGCAGGTTTCCTATGTTCCTTGGAAACAGCTTTTCTTTTTTTTATTGTTCAGAGTCCTTTAATAATACCAAAATGAAAATATGTCAAGATTTTCTTCATACAGATAAACACATATAATTTCTTTAGATGACCTTAACTTACATGTTTGAGTGAAATGATAACTCAACATTTTAAATATCATTTACATATATACTGATTTTCACAAAGTACATCAAAAAATTAAAAAAGAAAACTCCCTGAATTTCAGGAATTCACCAAACAAAAAAGAACAACTGTATTCAAATGAACATTAACAAAATAATAAAAGGAACACAACCTTTTTAACCCTATTTATACAGATGTTATGAAATACAGAGAAACTGTAGCTAAACTTCCAGTTTAATTTCTCACCTTAAGACTTTTTTTTTTTGGTACCAGGGATCAAACTCGGGACCTTGTGCTTGTGAGGCAGGCAGCAGATCCACTGAGCTAAATCCCTGGCCCATCTTAAGCCTTTTTTGATGATTCCTTTTTAGGAAAAAACAGTCTCGCTGTAAGTAGATATCAAGCAGGACTTGGAGCATTGTATGTATAATATAATCCACACAAAGGGTCTCTTTTTTATAGGTCTCCTTTGTTTTCAAATGTTCTGACAGTCCTTTGCTGGGTGGTGGCTAGTTTTTTTGAGAAAAAGACAGATGGTGGAGGAGGGAGGAGGGAGGAGGGGAGAAGGAGGAGAAGAGGGAGCCTTTGTGTATTGCTTTTCACTCGAGAAGTTTGTGTGAGTGGTATGTGTGTGTATGTGCCCATGAGTGAGTGTGGGTCTGTGGTGTGAGTGTATGCATGTATCTGTGTGCAGTTTTCAAAGCAGGTGTTTGTGGAGCAGGATGGTTTACTTTTGTTTCTGGACCAAGCTTCAAGGAGAACAGGTTCTGGGATGGAGTAATCAATCAGTAGTTAGTAGTTTTGCAATGGGTTCAGTTGTAAGTGCCACAGAACCTCTGGAAAGATAGAACACAGTGGTATAGCTGGATGCTCTCTCATTCTCGCCCAACACCAAACTCCAGCAGTAAAGTCCATATTTTTCCTCATCTTTAACTCTGTTTCTTCCTTGATCAAGTCAGATCCATCAAGGATAGTCTCTTTTTCTGTCAACTCTGTCAAACTGATCATAGGCTTTTATTACATCTACAAAATCTCTTCACCTTTGCCATACAATAACATTTCATCAAAGAAGTGATATCCATCATACTCACAGGTCCCACCAGATTATGTAAATTATGTATACCAAGGAACAAGAACCTGGAGGGCTGTCTTAAACCCTCCTTCTGCCTCTATCAGTGTATGTTTCACACATGTCACCTCTTCTGTAAAACATTTCACACACTTAGTCAAAGGGCCATTTCCTTTATATGTTTTTCTACATTGCTATGCATTTAACTGCTTTATAGCGAAAATGGCAGAGCCAAGTCCCAAATAGAAATCATGTCTTATTTGGTAAATAGGCATTATAGAATGAAGTCTACAACCATGGAACTGTGTTCAAGACCCACATTTTTTTCTCTACCATAACTGATAAATTGAGCACATATTGAAATTTCTCAGCCCTAATTCTTTCATCTTTAAACTTGGAGAAATACAGTACCCATATTACAGCAAGAGATTAGACATAGTACTTAAGAACTCAGACTCCAGAACCAGATTGTCTGTGTTTTGCTGCTTCACTACTAATTACTAATTGACTGTAACAGTCAAGTTAAGGACATTTCTGCTGCAGTAACAAAGAGACAAATATCCTGGTGATTTAGAATGATGTAGGTTTCTTTCTCATTTATGCTATCTGTTCAACACCAACTGGCCAAGGCCTCTGTTTACACATTTTCCTCACTACAGAAGTCCAGCTGATAGAATTGGCACTCTCAGAACATTAACTATAATTTATTAATGGGGAGAATGATAATTAATACTTCCTGGATTTATTATGTACATTGTATGAAATTATACATATTATGTGCTTGGGATAATGTCAGAGTAAGACATCAGTTAATGTAAATACTATTATGAGAATTGATCTTTGGTACATAAAAAAAGAAAAACTAGTATGTGAAGTTCTTGACAGTGTGCCTAGCAAAGAGTAAATATGTATTAATGTTAGAACTTATTATAGATAATGCTGTCATTGATTATTCTTACTAATCCCTCATAATAGGGCCAAAAATACAGAAGTTACTCAGCAGACATTCATGCTTGTGTTTCATGAGCTGTATTTTTTCTTAGGAATTTCATTATTTCCACTTATATTAATCTCAGACTTTCTGGAATGATTTTTGGCATCAGGAGATCATCAGATATTGTCTACACCAATTGGTTACATAAGAAAATGAATGTCAGGAGCCAATAGTTTAGCAGTAAACCAGATTTTTGTGTGCCTGTTCCTCCCTACCAGTGTGAAATTGGTTGGATGTCCTTGAGAAAGAGATCCATGGCCCTCTAGAAGACTGCAGAGTTCTCAGCAGATGGCCTCTGCTGTATAAGAGACATGGGGAGACTCATTAATGTTCATAAAGTTCTGCAGAATAGGACAAGCAGATGGGAAAATGAAAGTTTAAGGCAATGTTTATAGTACTTACCAAGTCTTTATAGTATCTGGGACATGGTCAGCTTTCCCACAGTATAAAGTACCTGACACTCACAATTTAAAGGAAATTTATTTGGCTCATGGTTTCAGAGGGCTTAGTCCATGGTTGGCTGGCTTCAAGGCAAAAAAATCACTGTAGAGGAGCATAATAGAACAAAGCTGCTTAATTCATAATGGAGTAGAGGAGCAGAACCCAAAAACAAGGGCTAGGTTTTAGTACCAAAAGTCATGCCTCTGTGACCCACCCAGATACATCCAGAAGTATGTTTTACCAATCCCCTGGGTGGGGCTCAAACCAATGAAGTTGAAAATCCAGCTTTATTTCCACAGGACCAAAATACAAGCCCTTCATAAAAAGGTTAAATATATACAAACTTCCAATAACAATGGATGAATATCCAGGGGAAATAGTTCATAGATAAAGGTCCTTTCCAATATCCACCAAGATGACACCTCAGAAAAGTGACCTCAAAAGAATAATCCAAGGACTTTTTCTTCCTATTTTGCATTATTGATTATTCATTCTAATCATTGGTACATTTTAGGTATACAATATAATGACATTCATTGTTGGAAATTTGCACCTTTACATAGTCTCTCTT
>NW_004624767.1:5245831-5271610 GCF_000247695.1 Heterocephalus glaber | reverse complement strand
GGCCCAAAAGCCCTTTCCTGTGGGCTGGGAGCAGTGGGAGGGATGGTGGCCAGGAAGCCCCTTCCTCTGGACCAGGAGCAGTGGAACAATGGCTCAGAAGCCCCTACCTCTGGGCTGGGAGCGGCAGGACTCAGTACCATGGCCTGGTGATCTGGTGTCCTCTGCGTCTTTGTAGTGTGGATCCAGGTGGCTGTACAGAGGAGCAGGGGGCAGGGGTGTCCAGTGGATTGTTGCTGGGGCGTGGGCGATTCGGCGTGTTCCGCATGACTTGGGACCTCCGTAGGGTATGCACAGACCTACCTGTCTGCAGCGAGCTGATTCCAAGACGACTGAATTTTAACTGCCTCAGTTTTCTCATCTGTAAAATAAGGATGATAATACCAACAGCTCATATATCATAGTAGTATTATGACTATTACATGAGTTAATTTATGCTTAAAACAGGGCTAGACAGAGTATATCCATGTTTATTCTTAACATATGGGTACTTTCTTGTAGGTTACTTTGTGGCTAAAAGAGTAACCACTGATTTAAAGAGCACTTAGTATAATTCTTCTCCTTGCTAAGTGCTCTGCTAATTCACATTAAGATTAAGAACCCCTAATATTAAACAGCTTGACATGAGCATTGCAAGCTCTCAGATACATGCAATGATTCATCTTATTTCTTTCCTGAAATTGGAGATTTCTCCATTATCCTAAGCTAAAACAGTTTCAGTGATGAGATATCCAAATGATCACTCCTTATGTAACTTATCAAAGTTTAATAGTTTATTTCAAGGGGTCCTTGACCATCTCACAAATGATTTATTTCAGTCACCTGGCCACTCACGCTCAGTATCTGTTACTGGTTCTTCCCAACTGCCTGTATTTTCTCTATGTAGTAGCTCCAACTCTACATGTTGGGGAGTCCTTGGTTCTAGCTTGTGTTCCTTTACTTTCACTGTGCATTCATTCTCCACAGATGAATTAACTCAGTCCCTAAACCAATGCCATCTGCTAAGCTAATATTCTCTAATTCTATCTTTAATTCTGATTTCTTCCTGGAACTTCAAATACTTCTATTATCTCTTCACATGAATGTCTGTAGGGCATCTTAAATTTAACATGGTCAAAAATCAAACTCTCAGTTCTGAACTCTTTCAGAATTCCTTTGAATTTTCAGTATTCTTTTGAACTATCCATTCAGTTATTGCAGACCAAAAAAAGTTTGTAAAATCCTTTTTCCTCTTTCAAATCACAAACAATGCTCAGTTTCTGCCAAGCATAGCATTCATTTATTCACTCAAACAGTTGGTTACTCTCCATCCCCCCATAGTATCATCTTTCCTCAAACTGCCACTGTCTAACAGTCTCCAACTGTCTAAGTTTCTTACTCTTGCTCTTGTCTCCCTGCAGTCCATCCTCCACAAAATAGACCAGATCTGCCACTCCTCTGCGTTCAGGCCTCTCTTGTTCATTGCATGATGTTTGGTCCAAGCTCATCATCCTGGTTTGTCTTCTCTGCCCATTGTCTCCTTCTTTGATCTCACCTTAAGCTCTTCTCCATTTACTCAGTCACTTTAGTCCACATTGTCCTTCTTTCTGACCCTGGAAGAAATAAAACTCATAGATTTCTCACAGCCTTTGTCATGGATTCAATCTGTACTTGAAATATTCTCTTCCACCATCTTTGTACTTGATATGCAGATCTCATTTGCACACAAGCTCTTTGAAGATGCCACCCTGACCACCAAACCTAAAGCAGCCACAGGGTTCTTTCCTAAAATATCATTATCTTTCAATAGTTCATTGAACATTTTTTCACCATCTGATATGTTTTATCATTTACTGATTGCTTGCCTCATTTATTTTTAATATATCTCACATTAGGACAGTGGTTCTGAGGGTGGTTTTACCTCTCTAGGCAACATTTAGCAATGCCTGGAGATATTTTTGGTTTCATAATGGGAGGAGTGCTAAATACCCTGTAGTGGACTGAGTGACTCTCTATAATGAAGGATAATCTCCCCAAAACATTTGTAGTGAATGAGGGTCAAAAACTTGGCAAAATCAAGCAAGATGACAGCAGGGATTGTGCCTGTCTTATTCATGTTCAATTCCCAGTGTCTAGAACAGTGACAGGAATATACTGTCAGTAAATACACTGAATAATTATATATATGTATATATATGTTCAAAAGTTTTTAAAGATCGTTATAGAATCAAGAATCCCTTCAGATAAATATTTAGGACATCTTTGACTGCAAATTCTTCACTAGTATTGTACACAGAAAAAAACAAATAAAAATACGACAGGAAATGGTGGTCATCAGAACTCCAGAGTCTATCTGCGGATATATGGGGTCTTAGTGAACAATATTAATTTGGGGTAACATGCTCTGTTACCCCATTAGGTAACAGAGTATTTCTCTCCTATGTAAGTAGCTCCCATGGTGGTTTGCATAAGCCCTTAAAATCAGACTACATTGGCTCACATTTCCCTTCACTATTTCAGAGCTATGTGATCTATTACAACTTCCAGAACTCTTCATCTTACAGTTTCTAATTTGTAAAATGTAGGATAAAGGTATCTTCCCTCATGGAATTGTGCTGAGCATTACATATGAGTTAATATATATAAAGCATTTAAAACAGAACTTTGGTCTTAATATATGTGTTAGGTCTCTTCAAATGTTAAAAGAAATTGGTTCTGTCTGTTTTTCCTATCTAGAGGGTCTCTTGGGAACCTGAGTACTTAGGAGGTAGCTCCCTGATGACAGAAATAAATGCCAGTTATGATAATCATTCACAGTAAAATATAGAAACATAGGATTATATTTATATTGTTGTATAAGTTAACAGTAATAAGATGATGAAGATAAACATAGGATTGTCAGTCCATTAATCTCCCTCCAAAATCCTTGGACACAGGACTTAGGTGAAGTGAATGGAATTCGAACTCTTGCATAATCGGCTCAGAGTCAGAGAACTGAATTCTTATAGGAATGAGCTACAAGTTGAAAGCTTTGCATGCCCCTCTGCCATGATGTCCATAGAGAGGTTCAGAGTTCCCATTCCTGCTCTCTCTGGTCTTATCACTTTGAATCTTCTTGCTCCGCCTCTTAGCAGGTGGTAGAAATCAATAGGAAATAATAGGTGGGAAATGGCTGTATTCCTTGGAGGAATTTCTGAGATAAATGAGAGGCCTTGCAGTTATTATATGACTTACAAAGGCTGTTTTCCCTCACTACACTCAAATGTAGGCAGTATTATTGAACTCGGCCTTGGTCAACTGTGGTATTGATTGCCTTTTGTGATTTTTAGATTCTATTCTCAAGTAGCCTTAACTAAAGACTTGAAATAGAAAAACCAATTCAAATTAGACAAAGTGTGCCCTGAACTTTAGACTTAAATTTTACTTGATGGCTTTTGGTAAGAACCTTAGGATGGCTTCTCTCATTTGTTTTTATTTTTTTATGCCTTATAAAAATTCTTTTACTGTAAAGAATTCTTTTTACAATCCTGGTTCATTAATACACAGCAGATTATCTTTTTTTTAACAATTCCATTGAGAAATAATTTACATACCATATAATCCACCCATTTAAAATGAGCACTTAGCCATTTTGGGTATATTTAAAGAGTCATGCAACCATCACTGCAATCTAACTTAAGAACATTTTGATCACCTTTAGAAGAAACTCTGTAAATACTAGCAGTTATTCCTTACCCTCCCTCTAACTCCAGGTAGCTATCATTCTACCTTCTGTCTCTATAGATTTATTTATTCTAGACATTTAATACAAATGGGATCATAGTGTGAAGTCCTTTGAATCTTTCTTTCACAAAGCATATTGTAAAGCAGCTCTAGTAAGATTTCAAATCTTAGATTGTGGCAAAACCCTGGAATCATAACTAATTTCCTATTATGTTTGGCTCACAGGCTCCTTGGATTATTCTTTTTTATATTAAATTCTTTTATTGGTACATTATAGGTATACAACACAATTACATTTCTCATTGGAAATTGTACCCTTACATGATGTATCTTGGTTCTTATTTTTTCCCCATTCCTAGCCCTCCCTTCACCCCCTCCACCCTTCCCTATTTACAAGGACTTCATTTCCATTTTTTCCATTTCTCATCATTTTTCCTTTCCCTTCTTTCCTTTCCCCTGCCCCTCCCACTACCCCTACCCCTTTGGACCTTTTCTTCCTATTTTGTAAATACCAAATAGTTTCTCTGGTGTGAGAAACTGAAAGTGTAAATAAGGACTAAATGTATAATAGGTAATGTGAAATAGGAAGAAAAGGGGCAAAGGGGAAGGAAGTAGGAGGGCTAGGGGAAAGGAAAGAAGGGAATGGGATTAATATGAGAAAATGGAAAAATAGGAACAAAATCTTTGTAAATAGGGAGAACTGGAGGGGTTGAAGGGAGGGCTGGGCAAGGGTGAAAAATAAGAACCAAGAGAGATTACGTAAAGGTGCAAATTTCCAATGATGAATGTCATTATATTGTATACCTAAAATGTACCAATGATTAGAATGAATAATCGATAATGCAAAATAGGAAGATAATGTCCAAAGGGGTAGGGGTAGTGGGAGGGGCAGGGGAAAGGAAAGAAGGGAAAGGAAAAATGATGAGAAATGGCAAAAATGGAAATAAAGTCTTTGTAAATAGGGAAGGGTGGAGGGGGTGAAGGGAGGACTAGGAATGAGGAAAAAATAAGAACCAAGATGCATTATGTAAAGGTACAATTTCCAATGAGATATGTATACCTAAAATGTACCAATAAAAGAATTTAACAAAAAAAATTCAGTTGCCTTTTGTATAGTACTCTAATGCAGAAGTTATTAAAATGGTATTAATAACAGCACAAAGTTGACTTTGACAATAAGGAAATTGAATCTTGGAAAGGCTGTTATTTCATCAGGATACCTTGGATAGTGAGTAGCAATTCTGTGTTTTAAATTCAGGTCTCTCAAACAGCAAAGCCCTTACTTGGAAATGTTAAAAGTAAGTACCGTAATGTGCAAGGCTTAGGGAGAGAAACTAACATTATAACGAGAATGTATTTTTAGATCAGCCCTAAGTTAATGGCAGAAGTGGGCACAGAATGTAGACCACAGCTTTAGCTAAAAGAAAGTGTCTTGGGCTGTTTTGTGCTGCTACAACAAAATACCTGAGACTAGAAAATTTATAAATAACAGATATTTATTTGTCATAATTCTTGAGTATAGGAAACCCAAGATCAAAATGCCAGCATCCTATGAGTGTCTTCTTACTATGTCCTCACACAGGAGAAGGTGGACAGGCAAGAGAACAAATCCACTTTCACAAGCCCTTTTTATATGCATTCATGTCTCTTGAAGTTTCTTCCCTCATGACCTAAACACAACCTCAAAAGACCCACCTCCAAATTCTGCTCTATTGGGGATAAAGTTTCCAACACATGACTTTTGCAGGACATATCATACAATAACAGAAAATATTAACTTAATCTTAAAAACAAGTGCCCATTCAAATTGATTTCACTTATGGCCAACATCCAAGAATGAGAGTAAAATATTCTCCCCAAGCATGCTTAGCTCCTCCTCCATCAGAACACCTACTGTACCACTCCATTTCTTTAACATTCTTGCCTACTATTTTGGGAACAACTCATTCTTGTAATAAAATATCCACCTTTCAAGTCCCTTCTTAGGAGAAGGTATTTGCTCAATAAATATCTCTTGATTAAATAAATAAATGAAGGCCAGAGTTGTTTTGTGAGTTAAATGAGATAATGTCAACACAACACATTTAGTTCTGAAACAGAAACATGTGTGCTTAATAAACAGTAGCTGTTGTATTATTATTATTGATGTTATTATTTCTGTTATTGTTATTGTTATTTATTAAAGGAGAGGACAAAATATTTAGATGAACAGTATAGCCAAAATATAAGTTCAGTTAGTAGAAAGAATGCACTGAAGAGAGATTGTTTTCTCTCCATTTTACCATGATGGTCAGTGGAGAACTCAGAGGGTGAGATTATTAGGCAACACAGCACAACTTCCATTCATCATGTTCTAATAATAATACAGCTCAATTATCAGATTCAGGTTGGCTAATCAATGGAGGAAAAATGATTTACTGCAAATAATAACTTAGCAATGCTACTATTTAGTTTATTTCAACAAAATAGTTTTAAATATCCGTTTATTTTGTCAACTTCAACACATGATTTTAGAAACTTAAAGTTCAGACAAAATAAAAATGCAAAATTTAAGTTACTTAATATTGCATAATTTTATGAATTACATGCAAGCGTTAATCTTTTCGTATACATATGTAAAACATATACATGTTACTATTATTTGAATTATTTTGGAGGAGATATATGTGTGTGTACACACAAATATCCTTTACAAATTTTGTTACTGAAAATGCTACTGAATTGCTCATCCTATATAAGCACACGCATACACACACACACAAACACTATTCACACATTCTTACACATATATGACTTAGAGTTCTTACTAATTCTTTGTGTGTAAATAGGTCCTTGGCCCTCATCACTATTGGGTAAGTATCTGATCCAAAATAAAAAGCAGCAAAGAACCTGGGCGTAATGTTGCACACCTGTAATCCCAGTCTCCCAGAAGGCTGAGGCAAGATTATTGCAAGTTCAAGCAAAGTAGTGATACCAGTCTGCAAAAAGAATTCCCTTGCCAATGTGACTAGTCCAGGCATAGTGGACATATGATCTACTTCTGTCCAACTAGAGTGCATTTCAGGACTAGCACAGGAGTTGCTTCTTTCATGTTAGAGTTGAGTCCACCACATGGAAGCTGTGAAGAAAAGAAATACAAGGGCCAGGTCTGCTGAGATAATGAAAACCTCAAGAACTGATGATAATTTTTGAACCTCTATATCTACATCTCAGTGGTTCAAACTCTGGCCCTCTCCATTACTTTCTTTTCTTAATTTGAGTTTAGCAAAATTTTGCTTATGTGCAATTGAAGTACACTTCAGTGTAACAAGTGCAAATCATAGAAGCCAAATGATATTTAAGCTCCAAATCCTTTTGCTGGAAAAGAAATTCCTTTTTAGTATGAAGCAATGGGCATAGGAACTCGGCATGCTCGGACTTAGGCCAGCCGGAAACACATGGCCCCTTAGAACAAATCACACCATCTGTCTACTGTTGGAAAAGTCTCATTCTGTATATTTCAAATACCCTCTGCATTCAGGGTCTTTAAACACCAAGCATTCTAAGTCCTCAAACTCAAGAAGCAAAGAGAAACCATAAAATTTTCATGAACATTAATCAGAAAAGAAAATCTTACAAGCAGATTACAAAGTTCCCTTCATAAGATAGCTGCATTTGGAAGAGAGATTTGTGGTTCAATGTACCAAAAAGTTATTTCCCCACCTGTTCTCATCAAACTTAATGAATACCTTATACACAAAACAATTCCTTATTGTTAATGTACTCTGTGTCCTAGTAAGGCTCAGATTCCATAGCACACTGAAATGGTACTTTCCATACAGAGCACAGCTATCTCTGAGTATGTTTGCCTTGGGATGAGGGAGATCTGGGAGAAATTTTCTCAGTAAAAAACAAACTTTAAAACACATAAAGGCATCTGTAAACCATTTTGAAAAACAGAGCAAAAAAGAATAACAGTCAGATATATTCAAGAGAGACAAATAAATACACACATTTTCACAGTGTTTACATTTTGCAGGGGACAATTTATATCCTAAAACGTTGTTATGTTCTGTAATCTCTCTAGCCTTTCACACCCATAACTATTTATCTGTATTTCTCCTGTGGAATTTATCATTTGTTACTTTTTTATCATTACCTGTATATAAGGCCTTATCTTTTCCAAAAGAATTCAGACTCCTTGAGGGAGGGATTTTGTTTATCCTTGTATCTCAAGCATGACAGCACAGTGGCTTGTATATATTGGGTATCCTATAAATATTAGAAGAATGGAAAAATGTTAAACTTTTTTATTAGCAGAGTAAACTTGGATGGAAAAAAGTTTTTTCACTTGTTAAAGGAGATTGGTAAAATGGTATTGTAAAAATTGATAAAGAGTTGTGGCATAAATTTCAGTTAAGAAATTTTTCTTCATGTAAGCTCAATTATTCATACATACATTTAATTAGTATCATTAAATCTATTGATAAAATCAAAAATAGAAGGAAAGATAGGTGGTTCTATGGGGAGATGGAAACTCTCCCTCTTTTTCTCTAGATCTCTGTATTTTGCACACCCCATGACACCACTGGATTTTGTTATTTTCCTATTATTCCCCTTGCACAATTTGATGTAAAAGAAAGGTACCATGATATGAATAAATGATTTTCAAATTAAAAGTGACTTTTCTCTTAACAAATTAAGTAAAAAAAAAATTTAGAGAGGGTTTTTGTGTATTTTTTACTTTTTCTCTGTGTGCCATAGTTACTTTTTCACTGCTGGGACAAAATATCCAATAACCCAGAAGTTAAATTAGAGAAAGTTTATTTGAGCTCATAGTTTTTGAAGATTTCAATCCATAGTCAGGTGGCTCTATGTCAGAGCAGCATGACAGAGGATTATAGCAGATGAGAAACAGACCCTGGCATGGTAGGCAGGAAGTAGGGAGCCTTCCTTCCCTTCCCTTTTATTCCATCTCATCTGTAAGCCTATTGGTTGGTGCCACCCATGCCCAAGGATGGGTCTTCCCTCTTCAGTAAATCTATCACCTACACTCAGAACTATGCTAAATTAGTTCAGTATCACACACCTGTGATCTGGTTACTCTCAAAAGGACATGAAACTTTTGGGGAACATCTAGATATATGCCACAATGGGGTGTGTGTGTGTGTGTGTGTGTGTGTGTGTGTGTGTAGGAAAAGTTGAAGTCTAGAAAAGAGAGTCGGTGTATGTGTATGTCCTGGAATGACTTCTGAGCTGAGATGGAAAGACAGCATGAGGGCAAAAGAAATATTCCTTTTAAACCCAGGTGCTAATCCTGAGCACAAGACAGCATGGAGTAAAAACATCCAAACATTAATGAGCTGAGAATAGTAAGTTGTACATTGTTCATGGTTTTCATTGTAATAGAGGGGTAGAGGGGTACAGAATGTGCAGGGCTGGCAAGGGAGGCGGAGGTCTTTCCTTCTGCCTCACTTTGTTTCTCCAAACACTTTTGTCTATGCTTGGATCTCTCTCAAGTACTTTCAATGCTTTAGGCTTTAAACCAAAGCCAGAAAGAGAGTGGCAGATGCTTTTTTCTTTCTGGATTACCACAGCCCTCTCCCAAGGCAATATCCCAAGATGCCCTCACTGTCTTGAGTAACTTCAAGAGGATTGAATTATCAGGAGAGGTGGAAAAACACATGGTTTAATATTTGAAAACCTTCACACGAAATAGGAAAAATGTCTATGAGGTTACATGGAAGAAAATTAGCATAAAGTTAAAGTTAGGTGGAAGAATTTAGCGTAAATTAGAATAAAGTACTCTGATTTTGCTGATCTCCTTGCCTCCAAGCAATCCTATACAACTGAACTTTAAATCTCTCTAAAATAATGAGACTTACAACAAAAGCATTCTTTTCATTGCATATTCTTCCTCAGACTTCGAGGCATACTCTGAAATATGACTGGGAATAAATCTCTGTTTTCTTCAATACACCTCACTGTTAAACGTTGAATTTTTGTCTCTGTCAAATATATGCAATACAAATAACTGGTCATTCTGGCTTTGTCTTGATAAATCATGTATTTAAAGTTCCTTTTCAACTCCTTTATAAAGTAACGCTTTCCAAATCAAGACAATGTATTCAGTACCCTTTTTTATTAGAGTTTATAAATACCTTCGCAGAGAAACTGTCACTAAAATCAGACCATGTATATGTATATTTACTTCTTGCATCATGCCGTACCCCAAATTTTGCTTTCATTCTCCTTTTTTTTTTTTTTTGGTACCCGGGATCTAACTCGGGTCCTTGCACTTGTGCAGCAGGCGGCGAAACCACCGAGCTAAATCCCCAGCCCTCATTCTCATTAAAATAAAAATCTAAATTCACACTGGTTTATGAATAATTTGGTGAAATTGTAATTTATAGATTATTAAATATTCCATTTTGTTTGAAAATATTTCAAGCATATTAAAACCTGTAGCCTTCTATATAGTGTTCAAATGGTTCCCTGGACTACCTCTAGTCAATGTGCATCAACATGCCTTACACTTTGCTTATCTGTTGGTCATTTGCAACTTTTAGGAAGTCTGTTATGTTATTTATGCAGGGTGCAGAAATGTGATATTGACTCTGCCACTCACATGCACCTGAGTTCACAGGTTCTGAAGAAGGATACAGACACCCACTTCTGATCATGTGGTCATTAATATTCCATCAGTAGAGATGGAGGAGACACTAAACTTCTTTTAGGTAGCAGTGGCAGGGTTTCTGGTACTCAGACCTAAGTATCAGAGAGACCAAGAAAATAAGGACTGTCATTTTCCCTGCAGAAGGCCCTTTGGTAGGTCTAAGAATTATTTTTGAATGGGTAGCTAAAGACTATTTTCACTCCATACTGAAGAGTCATAAGTTTCAAGTAACCTTTTTAAGAAATCTTTTACTGGTTAAACTAAATGTCTGCAATGCAAAACATTTTATAGTTACTGGACACATAAACAATCATAAAATTTTAGAGTTTTGCACATAAAATAAGCTAATTTTAACCGTGTTCATATACTGACATTGTCACTGGAACTAAGAAAAAAAATTTAATCACTAAGCATTCGTAGTACTTTTCAGAGTACATGGTAATCCCCTCTCAATATGTTAATAGGTTTTCACTTCTTTTTTGACATGTTTATAATTTTGGTACATGTTTGTTAAAGTTTGGAAGAGAAATATATTTATACATATATTTTTGTTACTGGTGTTTCATGTTAATAAAGTGTTATTGAAAATATTGCTGAACTACCTAATACAAATACCCTAAACATTAAGGCATTTATCCTGTGAGCAATCTCTTAGAACTTTCTGTGTACAATGAATGAAATGAGATGAAATGCCTAGAATTAATAATAGGGAAATATTCTAGTTTGCAAGTAGTTTTTGTAGTCACTTATTCCTTATAATAAGAATGGAAACCAGACCAAAAAAGGGTTCATTATATCTTGATAATTTCTGTTCATTTATCAAATAAATTGCTTTTTGCATAAAATTAATTTATTACCAAGGTTCACTAAGGAAAATGCTTTGTTCTGTTCCTGCTGGTCTCGTTTCTGGTACTGAGAATTTTGTATTCTATTTCATAATAATATAATTATACTTCTGCCATGGATCATATTAACATAAAAAATGTCCTTTTGGAAAACAAGCAGGTAAATCATTTAAGTTTCTCCACCCATGACTATGTGTCTTGAAAAAGTCCTAAAGTCAGCCTCCGTCCTACTCCCAGTCTAACAAAAACCTGCTTTGTGGTATCAATAACTAATTACATTTAAGTTCTGCCTCAGTAACATAGATTGATAGTTTCATTATAGCATTTAATTAGAATTGTTTTTAATTTATCAGGAAGAAATGTTGTAATTGGTGAAAGAACAGCTGTTGCAGGTCACAGGGAAAGAATATGATTGAGTAACACAAAATGGCAAACTTTGCTGGGAAAGCCAACTTGTAGTTAAGTTTTGGGGAGTGTATACGTGGAGCAAAAGGAAGACACCATTTGTCACACTTCATCAAATCAACGTCTCTATTTTAGTCAGCTCTCTGATCACTGAGACATAATAGCTGACATCCACAAGTTTAAAAAGGAAAGGTTTAATTTGACTGATGGTTCAGGGATTCAATGCATGGTTAGTTGGCTCCAAGGCAGAAACATCATGGTTGAAGGCCTGAGGAAAGAAAACTGCTCAACCCCTGGCAATAGGAAGTAGAGAGAAAAGAGAGGATCTAGGGACAAGAATATACCCATCCAGGTCTCGCACACAGTGACCCCCTTCTTCCAACCAGGCCCCACCTCGTAACAGTATATTCAGGTACAAACTCATCAGGGAATCAACCCACTAATGATTCAATTACAGTTCAAATCCCCACCTCTGAATACATGAGACTTTTGGGGGACTTTTTAGATCTAAACTATAACAACCTCTGAATTTTATCATTAATGTTACCTGTGCAGGATACGTAGGCAACAATAAGAGAAATCAGGTTCTGCTCTGACTGAATAGGTTTCTAGTTTCCCTCACAGGGCCTCATCCAAACTTCTAGTGATATGAAGACGGCCTTTGATCCTTGAATGCAACTTACTGATATCCTCTTTGTGAATGTGTGTGTGTGGGGGCGTGTAGTACTGGGGATCAAACTTACAGCCTTCTTACTGAGCTGTGTCTCCAGCTCTTTTTTTATTTTTTATTTTTTAAAATTTTCAGACAAGGTCTCACTAAGTTCCCCTAGCTAGCCTCAAACTTGCAACCTTCTTGACTCTGACTGAGGGTGCTAGGATTACAGGCCCATGCCACAAGTTTCAGTTACTGATATCCTCTTTTAGGATGAACACTTCTGTATTATTCAGGTTCTCCAGAGGAAGAGAATACACACACACACACACACACACACACACACACACAGATCGTTAAGGAATTGGCTCATGAAATTGTGGAGACTAAAACCTACAGTATCCAGTGGTAGGCTAGAAGCTCAAAGAGGAGTTTATATTTAGACTTGAGTCTGAAATATGTAGGGCAGTTTGACAAGCTAGAAACTCAGACAAGATAAAAGACTGAACATAAACAATTCAGTCTTTAGACAATTGTGCCAGGAGCTTGAGAAAGTGAATATGAGGATGGCCCTAGTGGAATCAGGGAACCCTTGAAGAGTCAGTCTGTGTGAAGTTCAGACGTGGATGGGTGAGTGGGATTCAGGTGCACGTGGTCCCTGAATGTGACCACACAGTAGAAACTCATGTGGAGCTCTGGGGATGCTGCTGCTTCTGGAGCAAGTTCTCACTTCTGCATTGGAGCCTCTCCCACAAACCCATAGATAATTTTCCAGCAGTGGGCTTGGGGGCCACAGTTGTCAATAGAACCAATGATTGGGTAGATAAGCTCTGAGCAAGGCAACCAAAGACAAGCTGAGATGCTCAAGACACATCTTTATCCACCTGTCACCTTCTCTCTACGACCTTCTGAAAGCAACTTTCTGCTTCTCCTCCCACGCAAGCGCTTCCTTTGGCAAGCTCTTATTTGATCATTTTAGCTAATACCATTTTTTTTTTCCTTTGTTGAGTTGCTGACTGCTAGAGATAATCACCCAGTCTTACCTAAATTGACACAACACATTCCAGTATAGCCGGTAATCTTTAATGAAGTGCAAATCCATGAATAATTACTCTGGGTGAATTTTTTTGTGGAACTCAAAAGAAAGGCTGACTTCACATCTGGGTCGATATAGGAAGGCAAAGCATAACGTGTGTGGAAGAAGCAGAAGGCAGAGAAAATGGTAAGAATAAAACCTCTCCTTCAGATTCATCAATATCTGCCAGAGCTTCTAGGACACAGGAGACTAAAAAACTTTACCTTGCTCTTGATAGAAAAAGAGGCTTCTCTCTGACTTGCTGCACTAGATTTTACTAAAAATTTTAAGTCAGGGTTTTGACAGGAAATTCAACATGAGTCTAAGAATTTTCAGCATTAAATATCAAAAATAATTCCCAAATCTTTTTTTCTTCTATTTTGATTTATCCCTTTTCTTAACCTGATACCAAAAAGTTAGTTATTTCTTCTTTCAATGAGTTAGTGTGTTGCTATGACTTCAAACTCTCAGGATTTGGGGATTAATGGCTTTCTGAGACTCATGAGTAAATCCTGCCCTTACTTCCAAATAAGGTGAGAAAATCTTGTCTGAACCCAGAAAAGCAAGATTAGATTATCCATTCTTATTGCCTCCTCTTACAGTTCATGAAGTAGGAAGCAGCTCAGCTCCACAGAGTGGGTTAACTGGGTCTTTGTTCACATATGCAGCACTTGAATGGTACCTTTGAGGACTTGAAGTGTACCTGAGATATTAAAGTCTACTTCAATTCCTGCAAGAGAGATGTGTTCTTCAGATTTCATAGTTACAAGGTACAGAACCTCATCTGTAAGAGTCAACTGCTACCAGTTAATAAAGACATAGAGCTGGGTTCGCTGGCTGTACACTCATGAACAGTTGTGATGTGAATAACCCCACTTTATCATTATAATTAAAAACAAATATAAATAACATTTGCTTAACAACTGGTATTTTACAAAGTGTTTTTGCAAACATTTGTGTGTTTTATGACTGTTTCGTAGCAGACAGGATAAAATATTGTTACTGGATTAACGTTAAGAAAACTGGGAAATGAATGTGAAGGCTTTGACTTAAATTAGCACAAACTAATGAATATCAGAGTAGATCCCTAATTCTCTCTGATCTACACCTTAATGTACACATCTGTCTTTTTAAGGGCTGAAAAGAAATTCTCAGTAAATACTGCATTCAAATTCACAGTATTTTGGGGGAGAAAAAGAGAGGAAGAAATTTCTCTTTCACTATAAAAAGAAAAACCAACTGCTTGAAAATTAGTACCCAAAGATGCCTGGCCAGTTCCCTGCAGAAAAGTCAGATCCCAGACCTCAGCATCTGAGCACTTTCTTAGACCCTTATTCCTAATCATTATAAAGAAAACATTAGAGAAATGTGGAAATCAAGAAGGTATTTATTCCAAAGTAGATGGCCGTATATCCTCTCTTCGGTGAGTTCAACACCTTAACTTCAATTTATAACTTAAAAAAGCTTAGTCAGCCAAATGACATTGATCTGAGTGCCTATTCCAAAATATCATAATGACAATTAAACTTGTAGAAAACAATGCAATCTCGTATATCCAGAGAAGAAAGGAGCTAAGTTTATGCTTGGTGAATTACACCTTCTGGGGGCCACTAACCTTCAAATGTGGTACTATATTATTTAACTTTTAGACAGATGAATATAGGTCTGGATTATTAATATGATTTTTTTTTGGTACCGAGGATCAAACTCGGGTCCTTGTCCAATAGTGCAAGGTGTTAATAATGCTGTAGCAATAAGACAGAAGGAAAAGTTAAAATTATTGTCACTATTGGTGATTCACTCTTGGTATGGGTTGCTAAACATAGTTTTTATTACTTGGTTTTAACTTAATAATTCAAAACCAAAAAATAAATAAATAAACTCAAAAAGCCACAAAATGAAATAGGCTAATTTTTTCCTTTTCTAAAAAAGAAATAAAATTGAATTTTGAAAGTGTTTCAGTCACCTAAAGGAATAGATATTTAGTCCCCAAATATTTGACAAGCACTTACTATATACAGATCACTGAACTAATCACTCAGTGTTTAAATCATTTTTCCACAAATGCTCTGTTTGACCAGGCAGTCATATGGGGAAAGAGTGAATCATACTGTACTATATGGTATAGTACAGAAGAGGCAACCAATTTCTCATCTTGAGTTGACTCAAGAAAGCTCACAGAAAAGGTAACAACAAGTAAGGGATAAGAACTGCTTTACCTAAGAAAGGAAAGAGAAAAAATAAGGAAAGAATCCATATTCCTGGTCTGTGCTGGAAGATGCATAGAAAGTAGGGATTTTTGTCTACTTTGTTAACTGCTATGTCCCGTCTGACATGTGGTTGTCACTCAATAAATATTTATTGGGATGATACTTGAACTCTAAGTACAAGGATAATAGAATGTGAGAATTATTGTTTTGTTGATTTACACTTGACCTTAATTTTGAATCCGATTCAGGTTTACATTCCATTATGAGCAACACCAAAATACAAAAACTTCTGAAAACCAAAAGCATTTTCCCAACCTTTGGTATCAAAACATAACCTGACTCGATCTCATTTAGTGGAAAAATCTGACCTAGACTGACACAAGGCTATTTTGATCTTTATTTACTCATCAATGTGAATATTTATATATTTGCTGAGGAAGAAATAGCATATTTGATAATAGCTGCTGCCCTAGACCTCCCCAGGGGTGTCATATATTATGTGTAATGTGTTCTTTAGCACTTTTCTAAAATCTCAAAGATGTTGAGTTCTAAACTCTTGTCCCAAAAGTTTTAGATAAAGGATTGTAGACTTGCAAAACACTAGATTTCACCTGATGAAATACATGGATTTTGTCAACTTCAGCTTTTTCTCACCTTCTAACATTTTGCTCAGGGTTTGTCTCATGGCCAACCCAATACAAGGCAGTGCAGGCCTTTCTGGGCCCTGGATTCTGGTGGCTCCATGTATCTCCTCTACGCTGGTCTACACTCATTTGCAGCTCACCTATCCAGGGACTCCATACTGGGTCTACATGGCCAAAGGCATCTCTCCCATCTAACTCTGATATAATTCCATTGTTTTAATGACCATAAATTGTAGAGTAATAGGATGGGGGAAGACAGGAAGAAAGGGGAGAGAAGAGAAGAGGAAGTAAAATGGATCAAGATGCAGCATGTGTATGTACCAATTTCTTACTATGAATATATTTATTATGTATCAGAAACATATACTAATTTTTAAAAAGCAATCCATAGAGAAATGAAGAAAAGAGACAGCAAAATAAGAAATTACTTTCACTTTAATGTGAATAGATTATTTCTGGGTGCCTCAGGGACCAGAAAACTCAATACACAATACACTGAAGGGAGGAAGTACAAAGAATCAAGAAAACCACGTCAAAGAAAAACGTTGTGCATTGCGAATCTCACCAAGGACAATCCCTGCACAGAAAGATAAAGAAATTCTACTTGTATTGGGCAGGTAATGTATATTGCATGCTGTAGCTGATGATTTGTTGTCATATTTAATGCTCACAATTACTCAGAGTGATCCCTTTGGATAATTTTACCTTACAGAGAATGACAAAGAGCATTTGGGATCGAAAAACTTCCCCTAGAGGTATTGACCTGGAAAAAAGGCAGACCTAGTATTAGGACAGAGTTAGGTTTGTCTCATGTAGTATGTAACCCTGGCTCATGCAAATCTGTTCTTAAAGTCACATACAAATGGAGGCTGGGCCTGAGAAAAGCCATCATACTCATGTTGCTTCCTGCAGGAACGCACAACACTCGTCCATCATCAGTGCATAGTCGGTAGGTCAACAGGTCATGCTCTAGGGCCCAGGCTCAGCTAATTTATTATTACCAATATGAAGAGCAGTGAAGTACTCGGCACCTACTGTAGCCCGGACCCTGTGCTAAACGTGAAACTGATGGTCATTCGTCTTCCTCTGTGCCCCACAGGCAATATAATCCCTGAGCATCAGATAATTTGAGTAAATTGCCTAGAGTTCCTCTGCTAGCAAGTAGAATATAACACATAAGTACTAGATTATCAAACTCACCTGCTCATTCTACATACCAAGCTGCAACACTTTTAAACATGGAGACAGAGATCAAACGTGACCACGCAAGGCATAAATATTTACTCTCTGGCCCTCCCCGGAAGCCCTCCCCTGAGCCCTATAGAAGTAATCTGTGTTTTAAACACTTTGAGACCAGGGATGGTGATCAAATGCCTCCTTAGTATAACACTGATTAGTCAAAGCTCATGCCAAGAGGTCCCAAATCCCTAATATATTTTTAATAATGAAGATATAAAATAGCTCCTAGTTTGCCAAACCTGTTTGTGGCCTGGAAGCACATATCAAATATAAAAATCCATACACCTTAGCAAAGAATCAAGTCTGGCTGCATATTCAACAGAATGCCCTCATCTTTGGCTCAAGGTTATTACCAATACCCATCTTCTCCAGGTCTTCGCTTCTGTGTTAGAGATCCCAGGGCCCAAACAGTCCCTCTGAACTCTTTCTCTCCCTCTCTCTCTCTCTCTCTCTCTCCCCCTCCCTCCCCCCCTCCCCTACCTCGGTTTCTATTAATCCTTTGTTATTGAGTAGCAATAAATTAGGCAAATATTGCCAAGGAGGGGATTATGAAGATCATAATTAACAAAAAAGACAATTGGAGGATTTATCATGAAGGCTGATCCCAGTCTACTTTCACTGGGGAAGAGCAGTGTCTCAATCTCATTTGCCAGTAATTAGCTTTGCCTTTATTGCATTGTAAATACTGTTTTAATTACCGCACTCCTTAGTTCAGAAGACGGAACTCAGTATCCTTATTGGATTTCATGTTCTGGCAATTCCTTCTCATCACTCTCGAAGCCTTTGCTATGCACAGTAGATGCATGCAAATGCAACTGGGAATGGCAAAGTAAACAGATGATAAGGAGCAGAAATGAACAATGTGAGACAGGCATCGTAGGAGAGATGGAGCTGCCAGCCCCTCTCTTATTAGCATTGTGATCCCAGTTACTCTGGTGTCTCAGGAGAAATTAGCCAACTTGGAGAAGGCAAATCTGTTGGGCTAACTCTTGAAGAGGCTCAAGGAAGCCACGGGAAATAGCCATCTTCAAGACTGCCTGGCTACAAGAATGAAATAGTCATTAATTAGGCATCAATAGCATCAGCTAGGAAAAGGGCTACACTGTACCTTGAGATCGGACTCTGAACTTGAAGCTCACAAACTCACTGTGAAGCTTGCATAAAGCTCTTCTTATTTTGGATCCATCTTCCACACTGAAAAATGGGGAATTAGATTAAGTGGTTGCATATAACTCCAGACCAAAAACTCTCTAGATTAATAGACTTTATACTGAAGGGCAGTTTAAAGAGCACTTATTGTAATTCTATGTGGCAGATTTCACTGGTGCTACAACATATCCTCTAAGGCCACTGCTGATTTTATTGGTGACAATTCTGCAAACTCTTAAGGCTCCTTTGCAATGTAAATTTCCTATTTCAGGTAGGTTTCTCTGCATCCTCCTCCTCGGACAGGTCCTTGAGCACTATGCAGGTGGAACAACTCTTAACAAATCGGGCAGGAGTGCATGGCTACGTGTTCTATTCTCCCATATTTCACTCTGAGAAACATTTGTCTACTACCCAGGGTTCCAAGAATTGGACCCTCCTGCCTGCCCACTGCAGTGGACTCAGCGCTGTTCCCTGATTCTGTCTTTCCTTTCTTTTTCCTTCACATCTACTTCCTGGGTTTACCTCTTTCACAGACCTTTCCACCCAAGTGCTTGTCTCAGACCTTTCTTTCAGGGAACACAAACTAAGACACTCTTCTAGCTTACAGATAAAGAAATGAAAGCCAAGAGAAAATATTGTAACTGCACCAAGGTCAGCGTTTAATTCAGTGTTCTCCAGTGTCCTATTGAAAGAAAGTCCACGTGGTTGCATAATACACTCAGAAGAAACCTACTGTATTTTGCTTTCAACCTCTCCTCAAAAAAGACACAACCTTGGGCTGGAGATTTAGCCCAGTGCTTCCACCACCTGCCTCGAAAGCTCAAGGTCCCGAGTTCGATCCCCGGTACAAAAAAAAAAAAAGACAAGAAAAAGACACAACTTCACAACAGAGAAATGTTAACAAACTTTATCACATAAAAGATAAGAGGTGTCATAAATACGCAAATTATTCACAATGAAAAGAAAATTACACATACTCTGATATCTAATGGATCTAGATTTGACCCCTAGTTTTACCGTTTACTAGCTCTGTGGCCTTGTATAAACTTTCTGCATCTTACTTCGCTCACCTATAAGCTGCCAAGAATAATGATACCTAAAATCCAGCAATGTTCCAGTAACTATCAATATTATTTTATTGTTATTGCCATTCAAACAAGAAAACCGCCCACCCTGCATATGATAACCTTATTCAAAACTTGAGATGTTAACTGCTCGATGCTTAAAAAAAAACCAAAAAGCTCAGTGTTTCTGTCTTCTTTCTGATTATTGTGATGCCAAGTTGCAGGAAAATGCAAATGAAAAGGAACACTGTAAATTGTGTACTCATTGTCCCTTTGTGCAGGACATTAACGGAAACCCAGAGTCACATTTGGTACTAGGATTTCTCCCCGTTTTGTGGTGTAGACTGACACTGCCAGAGTTGATGAAGACTGAGCCACAGATCCATCCTTCCTGGCTTTCTAGGCTTCTAAGTCACCCATGCCAACAGCTTGAGAATGTGGCCCAGAGTCTGCAGAATTCGCAGGCAAACATCCAGGGATGAATACACAGGGATGCCAGGCCCTGTCGGAAAATCATCCAAACTCAAAGACCTTAAAGGTCCTCAGATCCCAACTCCAGAAGCCCTGCCAAGTGGTCACCCTGCTTCTTCTGAATGTTGTCACATTCCAAGACAGACTGTTCCATATTTAGACAGCTGGGACTTGTGGAATTTTTTTTTCTTTATACTCAGCCAAAATATTTTCCCTGTGTCTTACATTCATCATGTGACATAATTCTAATCTAGTAAGCCATTTAGAACAAAAGCTAATCCTTTCTCTATATGCGACCCTTGGAAAATAAATGGAAATTCCAGTCTCATCTTTCATTGTTTGCCATTCCTTCTGTCTAGACAACCCTACATCTTTCCTGGTTTCCTTACTTACTCTCTACCACTCAAGGATGTAAGAGATAATTCAGAGAATAGCAATTTTCAAATAAAAGTAATAATGTGGCTTAGTTCCAAAACAAATAAATGAGATTGACAGTGTAATCAAATAGAATTCATAATTACAGTTTACTTAAAAGTCAGATATTCGACAGAAAGAACATATATTCTGAAGTTCAGCCAACTTGAATTTGTACTTCAGCTCTGTTACTTATTACTAAGCGAAATTAAGTTAGGTAAACTCTCCGACCCTGTTTCTTAATCTTTAAAATGGGTTCAAATACCTTCCTCAGAGAGCTATTTTAAAGACTAAATGAGATACAATATGGCAATAGGCTCTGTATGCAGCTTCCCTGTGAGGTACAGAAAATGAGCAAGATGGAAGAACTGGTATCCTCGTTGTTCTATTGCTTAACTTTTAAAAACTTGTACAAGTAACCCAAGTGTCATGAGTTTTATATTCCTCATTTTTCAAGTGGAAAGTAACAGTGAATTTGAAAAAAATTTTGCTATAGAGATTGGAATATTATTTATAAAATGAACACACAGCCTGTTTCATGAATCATCTGTATTTTCACTAATTCAAAAAAAAGTTCTTTCTTTCACTTTCATGAAATCTTATTAGAAAATGTAAACCAACATATCTAACTCTAAATTCTTGCTCAGGTGATGGTAGAAGTAATTGACACTAAACAGATGCTGAGCATGAATTTATTAACTATAAAGAAAACTGCAGGAGTTTCCTCTGGGATGTGAGGAAGTTACAAAATATAATTAAAACAATACTGCCAAGACAACATGCATTCTGATTCTTTACATGATAATGTTCAGAAAGAGAAAAGGATCTCATAACTATGATAAAGCAAAACATCAGTGCCTCTGGGATATTTTTATTTGAAAATGTCAGCAGAGAGATTCAGAGGGATGAAAATAGATAAGTGTCTGGACCACTGGAAAGAAGCCAAATGCTCTGGACAGTGACAGACAAGGACAGAAAGAACAGCACAGGGTGACTAGCAAGGTGTGACACCTTGCAAGGTGTGCCCCTACACAGCAGGTATTAATAGCAAGAGGACTGCAATGTGTTCCATGCCCATCCATCACTGCCTCCATTAGTCAGCTTTTTCATTGCTGGGACCAATTACCCAACACCCAGGAGAAGAGGTTTATTTTTCGGCTCATGTTTTAGAGGTTCCTGTGCAGGACCAGCTGGCTCCAACACAGAAACATCATGGCAGAAGGGCATGCTGGAGCAAAGCTGCTCACTTCACAGTGGCTGGAAGTGGAGCACAGTGAGAGATAAACTCCCTGTAGGCACACCTCCAGTGACCCTCCTCCACTGGGCCCTACCTCCCAAGGACATAGCTGTGAACACCACTGGATTAATCCAGTGATGGGTACAGTACCTCATGATCCTGGCACCTTGCCAGGTGTCTCAGTCCACTGAGCTGTACCATAAAGATGAACCAGCACACTACTCTTGGAAATATACGCCCCAAATACACATCTTTCCAAGAAGCATTATCTGAATGGTTGACAGCCACTTCAAAAAGTGCAACCTCCAGGATAAGGCCACTATAATTTTCAAGCTTAAAAGTAAAAAAACCCTGAAAACATGCAGTGGAGAAGGCATCCAAAGATTTCACTTCTGGTCCATCCTCCACTCTATTTTGTACCTTGAACAAGTCATTTCCCTGTCTCTCTTCATCTCAGTTTTATCATCTGTAAGATGGAGCATGGGGGCAGTGGCTAATTTCTGAGGTCTCCTTTAGCATCGACAACTGCACTGCTGCTTTTTGTCAAAGGTATTCAAGACTGGTTTACAGCAAGAAGTTAGCAACTTACCAGCTTACACCTTAGTGCATAACCTGGAAACCAGAAGTTGAATTAAAACTATGCCCTACAATGCACTGCCTCAACATTACACTTGACAAGTGAGTATCCAGGTAATATTCAAAGTGGTTATTTAATACCTAGCTAATTGAAACATGAGATCACTTTGAAGATAATGGCTTTCACTGCACGGCTTCAGTCCAGACTGAAACCTAGGTTCACATTCTCTTGCTTTAAAGCATAACTTTTCAAGAACAGTGATGGAAGCTCCATTACAGCTTTTAAAAGAGGCCTTATTCAGACTTTTGAAGGTGGTAACATGAGCTTCTATCTTTAATGCCAACAGGGAAGCCATCCTGTCTTCTCACATAAATCTTGGCATCTTTTATCCTTAGTCCTCCCCTAGGACCCAGCCTGGCACTTCTTTATCATGAGGCAGTGGTGGGACATTGTTCAAGTCTGTGCCTTCTGCAGACAGCGAAGCAAGTGTTGATTGAGGGGACTGTGTCTTTGTGCCTTCTGGACACCAGGATGATGCTGCCCTCCATACCGCTTACCATCTAAATCTAAGGAAAAACGAAAACTGGGGGCCCTTCGATGTAATACTTTCAGAAATACTCCTTTCCTGAGATACAACCTAAATGCTCAGCATTAATGACATAATTACGTAATTATAACATGCAATGACAGTGGTGATGTAATCATATGGTCACCTTACTGGAACATAAGCACCTTACCTAACTACACATGCATATTATGCTGTCATCATGGAGGTTATAGAAATTGCTTCTTTGGGGGCTATTTCCTCACAGAAATAAGGATGCTATGACATTTTGCCCTCCTACCATCTCAAGAGACACTATTTAATCTGATGAGCTGCTTTCCCAAGCTCCTTTCCCTACAATGAAGGAAAGACAGAATCTACCTTGAGCCACCCACTCTCTATCTCATCCTTTATCTCCTCCATTAAGTGTCTTTGCCAATGCATTCTGGCAGCAGAAGGCCGGGTGGGCCAGCCGGATGGCAGGATGCTGAAATCTCTCCCCCATAAAAACATGCCTGCAATGTTACAACAGCTTTGATGCCATTGTAATGCACCCATAAAATCAAAGAACATATGTAGAGGCATCTGCTGGTGGCAGTGAAAGAATGTAAAAAATATGGAGCTGTTGAAAAACTTTGATAGGTTTTACTGCTAGCCAAGTATATGGGTTTTTTTATGGTCTGCTATATGAACCTACAAAAAGAAATCATGCTTTTCTTTAGTGTGTTTATTCATTGCATGGTTCATAACAAATTCCTGAGACAAAATAGAAGAGCAGATGATTAGTCTTCAGACAGTGGTCTCCATTTATGCTTAAATCTTAAGCTTGAGAGAACAGAAAAGTCTTTCAATAACTGGTCCTAGAAAGCTAAATATGAGAAAATGTTAAGATTACTCCCCCAAAACTACTTATCCATATCATACTGTCTGGATGCATCAGGATCCCCAGGAGATGCTACTCAACCTCATGGATATGGCATGGATTTTCCACCAAGATATGGTCAAGCAGAGATACTTATGGTTATTAGTGGAAGAAAAATCAAACTACCTGAGCCTGGGGTTAATATTAGTACACAACTTAAGAGTACTCAAGATAAATCAATAGGGTGTGGAAAAAATATTATAACTACTATTACATTCGCATGTAAAAAATCTAGGCAGATACTACTTATATCTAATACATGTTGAATGGAAGTTATCCTATCACTGGCAGGTAAATGCAGAGTAGGACTCAATCCAAAATTTACATATTAAATGATTACAAATGCCTCAAAATTATTTATTATCAGTGTATGATCAAAACCTTTGGCGATTTCTGACTTCACAGGACAAAATTCTTCACTTATCACTGTAGGAAAATACTCAAACATTCACAGAATAGATAATTGTTATATTAAATAGTAAGTTTTAAAGAATACAAAAGAGGGCAAATTTCCAAATCAATTTTCTGGCTGTGACATATCAATTTTGTGTGCTTGGCTGGTTGGCTTTTCTTTATTTGTTTTTACTTTTAATGTAATCCTCCTTCTGTGGCTGGCATGTGGAGACTTTTGTTTTCTTGTATTTTTTATTCAGGTGGTATTTCACTGGGCTTCTGGAAGAGTTAAGGCACCTACGTAGGTCCACAATGTTCCCTTCTCCTGTTCTTCCAGTACACTAGTAACTTTCATTGCTGTAAGGCTTAATTGGGTTCAGAAGATTAATTAAATATCAAAAGCCATAGACATGGCTAGAGCAATAGCAATTGCTACAGATTTTTGTAACACAGTATTTGGAATAATTAAAAAATAAGCATGGGTTTAGCAATGAAACCAGGTTCATAATCTGAGTATGCTATGTGTGTGTGTAATCATGTATTGTTTATTAAGTTACATTCTAGAAATTGCATCATTAGAAAACTTTGTTATTATATGGACATCATAGAGTGTACTTACAAAACCTAGATGACATACCTTACTATGCACTGAGACTATATAAATATATACATTAATATTATAAATATCCTAATATGATACATATTATATGGGGCCTAGGGCCATGTTGAACATAAAAATATCAGGTGCAAGAGAAAATGATGCAATCAAAACAGAGAGTTAACTCAAGATTTATGTGGCTAACTAGATGGAGTTCTCTATAAAATAGCAATAAAAAGTAAAGTATAGTAAAAACATAGAACAAAAACAGTCAATAATAATCCTCGCCAAGTGGCAATGTGGTAGGTTGGGTTACACCAGCATTACCACAAACACATATGTAACGTGTTACTCTATGATGTGAAAACAGCTATCATGTCACTGGGTGATGGAAATTTTTCAGCTTCATTATAATCTTATGGGACTATTTGTACATGAGGTCTTTTATGACAGAAATGTTATGTAGTTGTGACTGTATAGGTGGCTATGTCTTTTATGAGGTCTTTTATGACAAAAATGAGGTCTTTTACGACAGAAATGTCATTATGTAGTTGTGACTGCATAGGTGGCTATGTTCTAAATGGGCAAGTCACTGCCTCTCTGAGACAGTCTAAGTGTCTAAAAATGGGGATAATTTGCAGATATCTTTACAAGATTCATGGTCCTTGATAAATGAAAACTATAATGGATATTGTTCCCTACAGCATCTGTCTGCTAAAAACCAAATACAGATGTTACATTCCCATATATTCATTATTAAATGAAAATACTGTAATTTTTTCCCATTAAGTTTATTGGTACATTTTAGGTATAAAATACAGTTACATTCATCATTGGGATCTTGTACCGTTACATGAGTATCTTGGTTCTTATTTTTTCCCCTTCCCCTGTCCTCTCTTCACCCCCTCCACCCTTCCCTATTTGCAAAGACTTTGTTTCCATTTTAATCCTTTTATCATACTTTTTCTTTTCCCTTCTTTCCTTTC
>NW_004624767.1:5229218-5243379 GCF_000247695.1 Heterocephalus glaber | reverse complement strand
CCTTACAATTTTAAAGCAATTTTTCTTTTCCTGGTCACTAATTGCAATCTTATCTTCTATGTCTGAAATTCTGTCTTCACATTGGTTCATTCTGCTGCATAGACTTTCAATGGAGTTTTTAATCTCATGGAAATCTGTATCTGTTTTATGGATTCCATTTGTTTCCTATGTTGGGATTCCATCATGTTCCTCATATCCTCTATTTTTTGATCTGTGTCCTCTCTAGATTTATTAATCATGTCTTGCACTATGGGTACAATCTCTACTGTTATCTGAGAAATTATTTCTGATTTCATTTTTTCCAGATCCTCTTTTGTTGCCAGTTCGGGAAGTCCAGGTGGTTGAGTATCAGATTGTTCCATCTCATTTCCCTTCCAGGTTGCTGTAGGTGATCTGAAAGTCTGTTTTTGAGGCTTGTTTATGTGTCTTCTTATGTCCACAGGGGCAGGGGGAGGGTTGCTGCTGGCACCCGTGTGGCTCACCTCCTTTGCCCTGGGAGTGGTTGAATGGTGGTCCAGGAGCCTCCTCCTGGGTGCTGGGATTGGCTCACCTTCTCTGCTCTGGGAGTGGTGGAATGGTGGCCTGGAAGCCTCCTTGTGGGCACTGGGATTGGCTCACCTCCTCTGCCTCAAAATAATGTAATTGAAAATGCATGTAATATACCTAGAAAACACCATAACTTAACGCCACAAAACACACTGAGAACTACTGGTTGTTTACCTTCAGGACTGCATGACTGAATGGAAGCTGTGGCTAATGCCACTATGCAGCATCCAGAATACCAAACCACACATTACTAGCCCACAATAAGATCAAAATTCAAAGTATTTATTGAATGTGTATCATGCACCATCATAAAAATCAAAGAATCATATGTCAAACCATTCTAAGTCAAGGACCTTCTGTAATTGAAAAGATTTAGCACACCATAATAAAACTGCAGTTAGGAAAGGTGGAAAATCAGAGAACTTTAAATGAAGAATGAAAATGAAGGAAGGCACAATATGGTCTAATAAATTTCTTTCAGAATCCTGTTAAGCACTACAAGACAAGCAGTGAGCACAATCCTAAGCAGCTGGGTCTTGCTATCTTTGTCTTCAATTATTTATTACTTGGCAACATAGGAACCCACAAAACAAGGACATTTCCATTCCTAACTTCAAGGGCTCAGATGAAAAACCCATTAATATGCATAAAAGGCCAGATGGACTGGCCAATGCCTAGAGCACAAAGGTTAGTTTTAGAAGAACCATCTGGGGCTTGTTCTTCTGCCTTAGTGAAAAAGCCAATGAGAGCCCAGGACACAGCACAACTGATTAGGAAGACAGTAGCTGGAGGCTTGCTAGCTCTGTCAGCCTTTCACTGCTATAGAAAGATACTGATTTAGGGAAGGGAAAATCTTACTAGCTGATTATTCTTCCTTTTTAAAAAATTTCCAAAACAACCAGGTATAATTTGGTAGTTAAGAAAATAGGCAGAGAAATTCGGATGTATCCTGGTTGACAATTCTCAGTTTTATAGGAGAAGATTCCAGAACATTCTCCATCTACAGCAACAACTGAGATTTGGTTTTCATGGTGGCACAGCAGAGAGGCCTGGTCAGGCTACTCACCGAAGTAAAGTCCAACCAGTCAGCAGAGTACTGTCACAATTTTCAGTTTCCCTGGGTTACTTACCAATGGATATTGAATAACTTGTGTTAGGCTTTCATAAATACTGAATTTCTGGTATAAAAATAATTATATCCAGTATCATAATGACACGATAGGTTTTGATGTCAAAACACACTGGTTTTAAATACAGCTCTCTACTTAGCCGTTTGATTTCAGATAGGATGCTTAATCCATTTGAGCTGCAGTTTCTTCACATTCAGTGATGAGAATATTAAAATTTCTTCATGTTAAAAGTTGATTAAAAACAATAATTTATGTAAGAAAGCACAGTTTATTTAGTCTTGATCCATTCATCTTCTCAATCTGTGTCTGCTGAGCACCAATTCTGTGCCAGGTACTCAGGACACAGTGGTGAAAAGATGTGTGGTTTAATAGTTCCTGATTTGTAACTAAAACACCACAATTACTTTGAAAACAATAAAATTGCAGAAATTTGAGAAAGAGAAAAAAAATGTGTAACTTTTTAAATCCCCATAACCTTACCAGTCATATATAATCAATTTCAACATTTTGATATGTTTCCTTGTTATGATTCATTTTGACCAGTAAAAGTTTAGATAAACATAAAGCTAAAACAACCCAGGAGGCTGTTAGAACTACTGAAAGTCACAGTTCCTGAATGGAGAACTGAATGGTACTTGAAGCAAGTAATTAGAGCCCTGGACATGAAAGTTTCTTCCACTACACTATGCATGTTACACTTCAGGACTCCTACCAGATGGATAATTTAATGAGTGTCTCAGAAGACAGACTTAGAGATATTCAGGAAAAGGACAGGCAACCACAAAGAACATGAACATAGATAATAGGCATCCTTAGGTTTTGGCTGCGTAGTGAATCATTGCTTTGGATATGATAGCTTATTCTTATACTCTCACTTATTTTGTGTGTACAAGGGAAATAATCACGCAATGTACTTCCAAGGGTTCGGGTGTAAACAGAAATGACTTTAAAGTATAAAAAGGTGCTTGGATCCTACTCATAAGTGTTTATTATTAACAGTATTGTTCTGTGCATGGACAAAAATAGCATCTGGTCCATAAATCTTAGTTGAATCCTAATCTGCCCCAGTTATGTGACTTTGCTTGAGTAAGTGTGCCCAGACATTAGGAAACTCAGAAGACTGAACCATACAAGCTCTCAGTTCCCTGTCAGATCTAGCAATTAATCACCAGGTGATTGCATTAACATTTATATTTTGGCACAATTATAATCACATTAACAATTACCTTATCAATTTGCTTTATTAAAAATACATCAAATACCATAAGATCCTGAAGTCTACCACCTATGGAGCACTGACTGTTGAGTATATTCCTATTAATCTTCACAATAATTTTTCAAGGTGTGTATTATTCCCCTGAAATGGCTTTATGGCTGAGGATGGTGAGATCCCACTGCCTTCAGAATAGAAGGGAGTTAACCTTCACTTAAATTTATTTATCTGATAAGGGATAAAAAAGGAATTCAGGCCCAAGTCTTCCTAATTCAAAAGGACTCAGAATCACTCAATTTATTACCTCCTCCCAAAACTTTACCTGATAGCCAGTTGATGCCTGGAGTGCATTCTTTATAGTACCTTGAAGAGCCAAGGTAGGAGGGATTATACTATTGAAATATTATTTTCAAAATGCCAATTCCACCCACACACCCCTGTTGTACCATACCTTACTTCCAGGTCTACAAAGGAACAAAATAAGGGTGGAGAGATTCATTGTGATAAAAATGTGTTAGAAGTCTGTTAACTTGAAATTTCTTCCAAAGAACCATTAACACACCATCAGATTTCTATAAGCTCAATTAGCACGCGATTTTGGAGAGAACACCTGTTGTACAAACAGAGGCCACCTGTATCAGACAAGGAGCTGCTGTTGATTCGCCAAAACCTTGGGGGCTTGTTTTTAATTAGTTTAATTCCTAATATAGTTTGATTTCCTGGGTGTGAGCCCAGCTCTTGAGCACTAACAACACTCTCCTCCTGAGAATTCCAGAAATTTCTACTTTTAATATTAGGGGGTGGGGAAGGGGAGAACTGGAAGTGAGGAAATTAAATGGCTCACACCTGAAACCCCAGGCTGCCCTAGCCAAAGTTATGAATTTCTGTGTCAGGACAAATTTTCTGTCAGCATCAATATACTTTCCAAGAAATGTGTCCAAAGTCAATTGCCTCTGAGTTCTGGAGTGCAGAGAGCTAATTATCAAAGCAAAGTTGAGTCAAAGAGGTCCAGCTGTTTCCATAACATGGTGCCAATATCCACCAATCTTCAAGGCTTTCTAGAGCCCTGTGCTTTTGATTCTGAGACCACAACCAGGATTCACTCCCTCTCCGTTTTATGTAATCTAACCACTAGTCAAGCCTAGGTATTTAAAAATTATTAAAGATTTAAAATATACATAAGTAGAAGACTCATGTAATAAATCTTTCTATGCCTAACATCTAGATTTATTATCAATTATCAATTTCTGAAAATTCTTACCTCATAATCGTGCTCATCCTTTGTTCTCTTCCCCACTGGGTTAATCAGAGATCATACTATTACATGAAGAAATGTTTCAGACTGGATGTATAAGTGAAATATAACTGTAATGTCATTATTGTGCCTAAAAACTTTAAAAATTATTCCTTAATATTAGCAAATGTCCAGCCTATGTTCAAACATATCTGTTCCAAAGAATAACTCTAAATCACTTATTCAAATTATCATTCACAAAAAGTCACATAAAATCTGAAGGGTTGTTATGTCCTCTATGTCTCTTTGGCACTATAAGCTTATAGTTCTCCCCTCCTTTTTCTTTTTCTTTTCTTTTTTTTTTTTTTTTTTTTTTTTTGCCTTTGCAAAGAAGCTAGGTGACAGGAGATACAGGGTTGTCCATGTCTAAATAAATCAATGTGGTTTCATTTAACCTGTTCTTTTCTGCCTTCTATTATAAATTGAACATCAGATCTAGAAACCTAACCAGAGTTCACATTTTGGCATGAAAATTTCATAAGTCATGTAGACTTCCACCAGGAGACACATAATGTGAATCATCTTCCTTTCTATAATCACAGCAGTAACTGACAATCATTGACTATGTCCGCTGTTTTATCTAATGGTTGTATTCTAATTTGATGTGCTCTTCATTTATTAGCTAGAGTACATCAATAAGTAATTATCATTGTTTAGAAACTATTTGTTTACTCTCAGGATAGTTTCTGAATATAAATGTGAATACATACCTATTCTTTTCCCTAATTTACCAGTTTTCAAACTAATGATTACTTTCCAGAATCCTCCAAATTATTAATATTTACACTTACAGTATCATTATGAAATCTTAGGCTTAAAGACATTTGATTTATGCAGCCTATTTCTTTCATTCTTATTAATGTCAAATTATCCTAAATTTAGCCAGTGGGAGCCTCTTCAAGTTGGCTCCTGAGACTTTTTGATGTAACGCTAGAAGTCTTTAACAGTTTTGTCACCAGCTCTGTAGTATCTCATTCTCTCCGAGAATCTTGCAGAGTCACTATAACACAGAGAAAAGGCTCTTTATTCTAATGTCCAGGCAAAAGAAAGGAAGCACTTGAGGGACAGTAATCTCAGGCTGATTCAAACAAAAAGACAGGAAAGTGTAGTATCATAGTGGCCCTAGAGTAGTCAGGGACCATGTCTCTTGATGTCATTGCAAATGGAGGTGGAGCTGTAGTTACACATGCAATCTTCCTCATCATTTTAGGGGTGTGCATTTTATTGTAATGAAGCAAAGGTAACTGTAGGTTACTTTAGTGATTGTTCTGTGCACTCATTTGCCTCTCACCAGAGGCTAATGTTCAAAAGTAAAGTGGGTTACTGGGCTGTCTTAGTGGACCTGATTGATAGCCAGGTTAACTGCTTTTTCTTGATCCTAACTTCCTGGCACTGCTGATGACCACATAGTCATTGAAAATTAACCTGGCCCCTCAGTCCCATCCCCCTTCCCACAGGCCCGTACTTTGACAGACTGACGCCATATCCCTGCAGGTGTTAGCAACTATCTCAGCTTGCTTCCTTTCTTTCCCTTCTGAAAAGATATATTTTAACATTTTAAAAAATTATTTTGCAAATTTTACATGTCGATTTTTGGAAGATTAGGAAACAAAAATAATTAGGGCAAGGAAAATAAAAACCATCCTTGTGTTATTTCACATTACTTTTTAAATGGATGCATATATTTTACCAAAATTAAAAATATAAGCTCTGCCATCTTTCATTATCAGATTTATTCATGACAATAGAAACAATTCTTAAAAAACAGCATAATAGGATATCTAATAACAAAAAAATATAGTTAATAATTAACAATTTAATAGAATAAAATACATGTCATTATATTTTATACCTAAAATGTACCAATAAAATTAATTTTAAAAAAGAACTAATCTTTTAGTAAACAAAATAATATATGAATATGCCAGTGGAAACACAAGTGAAAGATATCAGACTCTTGATTAATATTGCCAAATTATGCTTCAGAAAATATCAATACCTACTCATAACAGGAATACAATTGCTCATTTCCATGACAGTCCCCCAGAATTAAATATTATTAAATTTTAATTTAAATCTGAATTTTTCAAACTGCATTTTAAAGTGCTATTGAAACTTTTGAGCCAGGCTTTTGGGCCATTCCAATAATTGGTACAGACTTCTACTCCAAGGAGATGTAGCTCTGCCTTCCTGACCTACTGCTGCCTCCTGTCATTTCTTAGAACCAAGTCTGGCTGTGATTCAGGACATTTTTCACTTCCCAGCTTCTTGTCCAGTGTTGTTTCCACTGCACTATACAGCCTTATTTGTAATCATTCCTGATCCCACTTAATTTTCCATCAACAAAGCAGTACCACATCAGAGTTTTAGTACGTTCAACCAGTCTTAGAAGCACATTTTGCTGCTTCACTTTTGGCCACTTTATATTGGATGAAACAGGGGTGGAGGGCAAAAATGAGTCAGACCCAAAAAAACAATATTATATCACAATCAAGATAGATGTCAGAAATCCACTAATGTGACAGCTTTTGCTATGGTTTGAATGTGTTACTCACAAATTCATGTGTCTCTAACTTGATACCCAAATTCATGGAGGTATTGGAAGCAGGACCTTTGGGAAATCATTAGGATTAAAGTCATGAAAGCCGGGCCACCAAAATGGAATTAGTGGTCTTATAAGATAGGAGGAAGACAGACTCAAGCTAACAGGCTCGCTCAGTCTCACCATGTGTCATGGTTTAGATCTGGAATACGCTTTCAAAGCCTCTGTGTTCAGGCATGGAACTTTTGAAAGGTGAATGGAGACTGGCGGCACTATACTCATGAGCAGGTTAATGTGCTGAAGAATCCATAGCTAAATGTGCTGTTAGAAAATGAGCCTGGTCAGAAGAGGCAGAAGGGGGAGTGAAGTGGAAGGGTCTCTCTCTCCCTCCCTGGCTCCTCCCTTCCTTTCTGCTTCCTGCCCCCCATGATGTAAGCAGCCTTCCTTCATCAGATGCTTTCTCTGTGCTCTTCCTGCCTTGGGGCCAGTTAACAACAGACTGAACCCTCTAAAACCATAAGCCAAAATAAACCTCTAAGTTGTGGATGTAGGATAAGTTGTCCCAGTGATGAGAAAGTGATGGAGACACCATATGATGCCCTCTAATGTGTTATAATGGAGGAAGAAGCCATTCCTAGATATGAAGCAGACACTGATGCTGTTGTTTTTGCCAGCTTTCAGAATCATGAGCTAAATAAATTTTCATTCTCCAGCAATCACCCAGTGTCTAGTATTCAGTTACAGCAACAGAAAACAGACCAAGAGATAGAGGCTGTGATAATAGCAAATGAATAGTCCCTTACAATGAAGTGACTTTAAGACAGAATGACAAATATTAAACTGGAATGTGTAGGCACCTGAGTCTGGATTTCCCAGCTGTGTCCACCCTGGGACAAACTACATAAGGATGTAAATGTTTTGTTTTCTGTAACTTGCCCTCTGCTTACAAAGTACATATATCAACTTCAAGTCAACATCTGAAATGTTGGATATTTCTGTGAACTTTCACCCCTCCTCCTATTATGCATACTATATCTAAAGGGAAATATAAACCAATTCTATTCAAGGATGACAGAGGTCATCCATGAATCAAGAGGTTTTTTTTTATGTTGGAAGCTACAAAGACATTTAAGCGCCACCTTCACCCTTCTGAATGTCAAGTTAAAGATGAAATTTGGGTTAGTTGGAGAAGATGAATCATTGCAATCATCTTGATTGTCCACAATGAAATGCACTTGTTTGATTACCACGCATCAGCTACTTTCACACACTGCTTCCTATAGAAGAGGAAATTCAGTCTTGACCCTGACAACTGAATGTCAAGAGCATTGGTTGTGGAACCAAGTTCAAGTTCTGCCTTTCTAGCTGCATAATTCTTGGCAAGGCTCATGTTTCACATCAGTTTCACTGTCTATAAGATGGGGATGACTCTTATAATTCCTATTTCATTGGGTTGTAGAGGATTAAATAAGGCAGTGCTCCTAAGGATGCATGAATCTTAGCTGCAGTTACTCATAAAGAGGTCCGAGTCAATGCTAATCTCTTCTTCAGGCTTGGCTGAAAAGGTTGTTTTAGCAATTCTATTTTGTGGATGAGGAATATTATAGGGTGAGAATAATTTATTTTCCCAAAGTTTAACGAACATTTGCAGTGTGGTTAATGGTTGATTCTGTGACACCAAAGGGCATTGCTGACATCTCAGTTAAAACACCATGAAATCTGAAAAATAAAGATGAGAAAACATATGATACATAACATTTCACCTGCCCCCAGCACCCTGCTCCCACTTTTTGATTTTTTTATTACCAAATCAGTAGCTTGTATATTATCAAGTCTTATAGGAAAAGGAACCATTTAAAATTATTATGCATATTTTTTATGTATTTGTTTTTCAAAAGTTGCTCAGATATGACTTTAGCATATTCAATCATTCTCCTCTTCCAAATAATTAAAAGAATCATACCCCAGTGATACATGCACACCCATGTTCATGGCAGCACAACTTGCAATAGCTAAAACTTGGAAGCAGCCCAAATGCCCATCAACTGGAGACTGTGTACTACTCAGCCATAAAAAATGAGAAATTAGAGACATTTATAGCTAAATGGATGCACACTGAGGCCATACTTTAAAGTGAAATAAATAGGACACACATGTATAAATACCAAATAGTTTCTCTAATGTGAGAAACTGAAAGTGTAAATAAGGACTAAAAGATATAACAGATAATGCAAAATAGGAAGAAAAGGGGCAAAGGGGAAACAGAAGTGGGAGGGGTAGAAGAAAGGAAAGAAAGGAGTGGAATTAATATAAGAAAATGAAAAACTGGAGACAGTCTTTGTAAATGGGGAGGGATGGAGGGGTTGAAGGGAGGGAAGGGGAAGGGGGAACAATAAGAACCAAGAGAAATTACATAAAGGTGCAAATTTCCAATGATGAATGTCATTATATTGTATACCTAAAATGTATCAATTAAATGAATTTTTAAACAATCATTCTCCTCTTCCAGTTCTACCACCTAAAACAAACTCTGCTTACATCCTCATGGAATTAAGACCATTAAACAAGAAAGAAAAAAAACATTTTACAGAAATTGAAGAAAAGCATTAAGTATGTTATGCTAGTATTATGCATGTGTATGTTTGTGAGTGCACGCATGCAAACATGTACATTTATCATGTATCTGAATTTCATCCATGATAAAAAAGATCAGTACATAGGTGAGCTGTTTCCTATCTACTGTTTTTCTTATTAAACATTAGGCAGTTTGTAACAAAATATTAGTAAACTAAGTCCAGAAACATAAAAAGGGTCATACAAAAGATCTAATAAGATGTCAATTTTTATCAGGCTGCTATAACAAAATACCTTAGATACCAACTAATTTATAAACAACAGAAAATTATTACTTACAGTTCTAGAAACTGAAAATCTCATGATCAAGGCACCAACAGAGCAGATGTCATATTTGGTGAGGGCTTGTGCCTCAGATATCTCCATGTATGTCTTCACATGGTGGGGTTAGAAAGCAGTCTCCTCAAGCTAAATTTATAAGGACAATAATCCCATTCAAGAATCATGGTCTTTGAGACCTAATTACATCCCTCTGTCTCTACATCTCAATATTATATTGGGTATTAGATTCCAACATAAGAATTTTGGCATGACACCAACATTCATATCATAGCAACAAACGATCAGGTACAATTTATATGAAGAATGCAAGGTTGGTTTAATGTTTGAAAACTATCTAATGTAAAACCACTATCAATGGAAAAAGGATGAAAACCACATGTATGAAAATAAATCCATTAAAAACATTTAAAAATCCTACATCCCTTCATGAATAAAATACAGGTAGATATGGGAGAATACTTTTACATCATCATGAAGGGTATTTATGAAGAAGTCACAGCTAACATCATATTTAATGGTGAAAGAGTGAATGCATTCCCCTAAGTGGCAGGATCAAAGCAAGGATGTCTATTCTTACCACTTACATTCAATATTATACTAGAAGCTATAATGAAGGCAATTAAGAAAGAATTTATTTCAGATTAATAAATGAAAATGGTATAAAAGCCATCCAGATTTTTTTAAGTAAAATTATTTTTATTTATATATAATATAAATTTAATATATAGAAAATAATAAAGAATACACTAAAAATATCAGAACTAATAAAATCCTTCAGCAATGTTGCAGAATCAAAATCAATATATAAAAATCAATTGCATTTTCACACATAGCAATCAACAATCTCAAAATGAAATTAAGACAACAATTACATTTATAAGAGCATCAAAAAATGAAATATTTCAAAATAAATTTCAGAAAAGAAGTAGAAATCCTATCTTTCAGCTCACAAGGTAAAAATGGAATCATTACATTTATTTCAAAACTGACCCTGGAGTTCAGGGGGACCATTATTCTGTGGTTGATTATCTGAGCTCAGTAATGATTTGAACTCAGGAAGTCCTCAGTTGGCCATAAAGCACTATTGTGAGAGGAAAAGAAAGGGGATGACTTTGTAAGAATTTGAGAGATCACATGTGTGTCCTATTTATTTCACTTAAGAGTATGGCCTCAATGAGCATCCATTTAGCTGTAAATGTATCTAGTTCCTCATTCTTTATGGCTGAGTAATACTCCATTTTATTTAAGAAAAACACATTTTCTTTATCCAGTCTCCAAATACCCAATAGTTTCTCTACTGTGAGAAACTGAAAGTATAAATAAGGTCTAAAAGGTATAATAGATAATGTAAAATAGGAAGAAAAGGTGCAAAGGGGAAGGGGAAGTGGGAGGGGTAGGGATAAAGAAAGAAGGGAATGGAATTGATGTGAGAAAAAGAAAAAATGAAAACAAAGTCTTTGTAAATAGGGAGAGGTGGAGAGGTTGAAAGGAGGGCAGGGGAAGGGGAAAAAATAAGAACCAAGATGAATTATGTAAAGGTGCAAATTTCCAATGATGAACGTCATTATATTGTATACCTAAAATGTACCAATAAAATTAATATAAAAAAAAAGAATTTGAGAGATCACTGGGGAAGGAGGATGCTGTGTTGTTGAGGAAAGAGGAAGAATCTTGGGAACCTAAAGGAGTGTAAAGGAGGCAGACAAAAAGTAAACAGATCCAGGAGACCAGAGCTGGATGAGTGGTCCAAGAGCAGAAATTGAGTACTACTTGCTGGGCAGTAGCTCCACAGTATTTACTACCCTTGATGGCCAAACTGACAGGCCCACACCTGTGTTCAGACATCACATTGGCAAGTACTTTCCTCTCTTTACATCAAGCCCTCACCAATCTGTCACTCATGAGCAGGAGCAAAACCCAATTCACATCAGGAAACATAAATGTCATTTCCATTTCTTTGACTTTTATTAGTACATGTTTGCAGTACAAGATTACATTCACTGTAGGGAACTGGTACATGTACATAACACATTTCAACTTTTCCATTTTAGAAGTTAGTATGTTGAATCTCTAAAAGAGCAAACATCTAGCTCAGATCATATTGCTCATAATAGCAGAAAAAAATTCACATTTACATTTTCAAATCTATAAGACTGTGTTCACAAGATATACTGTAATGTTATTCACCCTTAGTTGGTTAATATGTTGCTTCTAAAGGGTGAATGAGCAGAAAAGCCACCCATTGCTAGGAAAAACACAAAGTAATGCCTTTATAGGTACCTAGTAATGTCATTCATAGCAGCAACAAAGAACACACTGACTGAAAGAAGAGAAATAGCTGTCTAGAAAACTTCTGATCAGCCCGAATACTGTAATCAGAAGTCTTTTGCAGCTCTTCTAATACACTGAATCACCACCCCTTCTAATAATATGATTACACCCTTCTGCTTTGGTTTCTGATCCCTATGATACCCCCGCAGGTAACCCAATTTCAGAGAACACCCAAGGTGAAATTCTAACTCCGTTTTCACTAATAATGAAAGCCATATATCATAGCTGTAAATTGCCAGGGACCCTGGAGTAGGCTGAGAGGAGATATTTTAATGGCCTAAGGTAATTACCAAGCACAGACATTTGCCATAATAGGAAATGGAAGATGATGTATCTTGGGAATAATCCAGGCAGTAAGTGGGCAGACCCCTTTTTCCTTCAACATCTCCTAGCAATTTAGACAGTATTATAGGAAGCATTACGAGATTAAATCAGTTACCCTGCCCCCCAAAAAAGTTTTAAAGCAGAATGAAGTTGAATATGTAGAATGAATACAAACTTTATGCTGCCTCAGAGAAAAAATAAATGACTGAATTTTTCTTCCCTTACTAATTCATTTAATAAACATAATCACCAGGACAGCAGTTTGATGTGATGCCTACTCAAAGGAACTGCTTGGAGAAGACAGAAGGAAGATACCTTACTCCTTTCAACAGAAATTACAAGCATTCTATCCGGAATTACACAAGCAGGCCAACCTTTAAATAAAAGAGTAAGACTATTTAATTTAGAAAAAGACCTTCCATATCAGCCAAGTAGGAAATAAGCTTGGATTTAGCTGCAATTGCTTCTCTAGGACAGGATGCAGGTAGAATGCCACAGCTCTTACCCCCTCTCACTGAGCACTCCTGGGCTAATTTCTCATGACTTTCCCAGTATGGATAGACACTTCTGATGCTATGTCCTCATGCTCTCTGTGTTCAAGTAATTAGTTCAATGTGTCTACTTGGAGCTCAACAACAGAACAGGTGTGAGCTCATCTTCATTTCCAAATCAAGTCAGCTTCCTCTTCATTTAACATGAAGATCACCAAATACCTTCCTGTTTTTAAATTCACTGGCTAGCTCCCAACCCTTCAAAAACTTTTCACTTGACATCCTGCATCCTATTCCCTCTTGGCTTTCCTCTTACCACTCTGAGTCTCAGAATTCTTTACTGATTCCTCTTCATCAACCAGCCATCCACATTTTGCAGTATTCTAGACCTCATCTGTTGAGCTCTTGTATCTTTTCTATCTACATTCTTGTTGATCTCATTTAATCTCATGGTTTTAAATGTCATTTATATGTTGATGACTCACAAGTGCATTTATCCAGCCTTGATGGATTTCCAGAACTTCAGACTCAGTTATCTTTCCACTATCTACTCGACATCATTTGGAAAACTTATGTGTATATTCATATATATCCATCTTGTTGATTCATCTTTTCTACAGATGTGTGATCATCCACTCTTAATTTATTCTTCTTTATATCCCAATCACAGTAACTGGTAGCCCTGACCTTTCTATAATCTCAGGACAAAATACTTGAAGTTACCATAATCTCACCTCCTTCTCTCAAATTCCATATCCAAGCCAGCAATAAACCTTGATGAATTGTGCTTTAAAGTATATTGATAAACCTGTCACATTCTACCACACCAACACTAGTAGCCTTGCTCAAGTAACTAATCTTCTTACTCATGTTAGCCTAACACAGTTCCCTAGTTTTACTTTTTCCTCTGGGATTCTATCATCAGTAAAACTTTCTGGTATCTTTTAACATTTAAGTCAAATGACATCACTCATCTATTCAGAATCTACTAAAGGTTTGCCATCAGACTTAGAATTAAAAGCAAAGACCGGCCCAAGCCCTACTGAGGTCCTGAGTCACACAGAACATGCCAAATCAGCCTGCTGCAGACAGGCAGGTCTGTGCACACCCTACCAAGGTCCTGAGTCACACAGAACATGCCGAATCAGCCCCTGCACACAGGAAGGTCAGTGCATGCCCTACTGAGGTCCTGAGTCATGAAAAAGACACCGAATCACACTGCTGAAGACAGGCAGCCACCTGGTTCCACACTACAAAGACCCAGAGGACACCAGACGACCAGACCAAGGTACTGAGTCCTGCTATTCCTAGATACATATGGATTACCAAAGTTGAACGAAGAAGACCTAAAAATTCTGAACAACCCAATATCAA
>NW_004624767.1:5152378-5201857 GCF_000247695.1 Heterocephalus glaber | reverse complement strand
CAAAAAAAAAAAAAAGAATGTACACTGAAATGGAAGAAGGAGGCAGAAGAATCCACGTCCACATCAGGGTGCCACCACATAAGGAAGATGTGACAAGACGGCACTGGCTTTAGAAGGAAGGTGGTTAAGATCCAAGCAATGAGCGCAACCCCTAGAAACTAGAAAAGGAAACTGGAGTTTCTCCAAAGGCCTCTTGAAAAAACAGTTCTGGAACCTCCTTGATTTTAGCCCAGTGTGATCCGTTTCACACTTCTGACCTCCACAACTTATTTCTAGAAGATAAAAAGAACATTGTGTGGTTTAAGCCACTAAATTTGTGGTAATTTGCTACAACAGCAATAGGAAATTGATCTATTCTGATGAAGAAATAGTGGCAGGAAGTTAGTAGAGGAAGTAAAAATTTTTCATAGAAATATGTTGATTAAGTTGACTATTGATAGATAAGCAAACCTCCATGCAATAAATAAAACTTTTCTGTGAACTATAAAATGCCCCTAAAATTTGTACCAGTAATTCTGGTGCAGATCATGTAAAGAAAGAAATGATGTAGACACTTTTTTCTGGAGAAGCATCTAATAGTTGAAATTCAGAACTGTATTGAATATCATTTAAGATTTTGTACATATTCTGATGTAATAAAATCTCGTGATTAAAAGCATATGTGCTGAGAGCAGAATATGCCATCAGTGCATTTTGTTGATCTAGGACATAACCACCCAAAGCTTGGGTTTATTTATAAAGAAAGTGCAAGATAATAGTATGTACTTTATGGAGTGAATAAAAGTAAATGGGTTATTTTAACATGAAACATATAGCACAGTATCTGATATAAAATAAAAGCTCAAACATATGTATATATGTATATATGCATAAATTTCATTACGTTGGCACTAAAACACATTATTTTGTTGTTTTTATTAACACCCAGTTAAATTGCTTGCCGGATGTTATAACGTTAGGATTGGGTGACCCCAGTGAAAGAATCACAGTCTATGTTCAGGTACCACATAGTAGGAAAAGCCAGGTAAGCATCAGTGCTGGAATAATTTTCTCTTTAATAAGGAGTATTTCTGCCTGGGTGAGGTACACACTATAGCAGCATCTGGAGCTAGTCTGTGCACCCAGCAGGTGTCTGTAGATACCAATGACTCCCATTTGTACCATAAGAGAAGAGAGTTAAATTGTTGAAATCAACTGAAAAGGAAGGTATCAGAAATACCCACCAGTCTGTCATTACTGAGCCTAAAAAATAGCTAAATTACTTCCCAACATAGCATCACAGATGTTAGTAACTTGCACCTCTGAATATGTGTGAGTGAGTGGGGGAGGTGGAAACAGGGACATCAAAGGAAAACTAGAGAGCCTACCAGAAGTATCAGAACTTATAAAGCATCATTTACAGTTTTACATGGTAGCTATTTGGAGAATTATCCTCCTTGCCAAACTATGATGTTGGGAATTGCAGAAAATATCCTCTTTGTGATTGTGTCTCATATAGTAAATGCTCAATAAACAAGTGCAAAAATAAGCTCTCAATTGAGCTAAAATGGTTAATTAGTATAAAATATGAAATTTGTGGTTGAATAATGTGTGATATATTTTCACTACTACAGAAGAATCAGAAATAATATACATATTACAAGCCTCCCTCAGGAAAATTATTAAACTTTGGATCATAAAATGCAGATCTCCACAAGGGTAATCAGCTGTTTTGTTGTTAAAGCCATGATTAAAAGTAAAAAGCTAAAAAAAAAAAAAAGTAAAAAACTAAAGTCTGTGCATACAGTGGGAGATACTCTACTCAAATGTGTGCACAGAAGTAACAAAAAAGTGTCCTGAGCCAGATGTAGGAGGTGAGGAATTTGGAAGAAATTTGTGAATGGAGGATGCCCAAGAGACAAGACCTTTATGCGGATGGGCTGTAGATATTGGAAAACTTTAATCCTAGGAATCATGGTACAAGCAACTCTGGGTTTGGAGCCTTTTGATAAAACTAGCTGGTACAGTGGGATAAAAAAGAAATGAGTCAAACTGGGATGGATTAAAAATTAATGGACTTTCATTGCATGGGTACCATGTAAATCCTCAGATTTTTGTAGAATCCTAGAAATAAAGATAGTAAAAGGGATGAAAAAAAGAATATAAAAACTAACAATGTGATCTGGAAAAATACATCCCGCTTCTTGCCAATGCAGTTGTAGGTTAAAATTCAGACATATTACATATGGGTGGTAAGAGATAAAAGGAGTACATTAAACATTAAATCCACTGTCTCTATGTGGTGTTATTGTAAGTGATACTTCATTTTTCCTTATGATTTTATATATATTTTAATTTAATTTTTAAAATAAAAATGCAAAAAGCCCACCTTCTGTGTACCCATCACTCATCAGCTGATGTTATCAATTTTCTTGAACCAATAGATCCCATTTCACTTTGGGACAAAGTCCCAAATTCTGTACAATACTTGGTTTTGTCCCCCAAGAAACTGGAGACATGATGTTCCAATGAACATGCTGGCACTTACAGAGTTCTCATTCTTCAAAAACCCTCACCAGTGGTCTTTCTGCTCTGGCACAAATAATGCGTCTATTTGGTGTTAAAAGACTGAAACATTCTCCAAGAAAACAAGCGAACAAAACACAATTGCACTTTCTACTCCCAAAATCAAGTCATTCGAGATACTGAATTACAAACACCTCTGTGAGGATCTATGGGGAAGTTTTGTTAATATTTAATATTTACCATTTCTAATGTTCTGTGTTTATTTATGTAAATTCAGATTTCTGTCTGAAAATATTGTCTTTCTGCCAATAGGATTCCCTACTAGAATTTCTCCTACATAACCATGATATAAACATCAAAGTCAAGAGTTTTACATTAGTGTACAGTATTACTACCATCTAATCCTCAGATCCCATTTATACAGTGGTTCCAGTACACAGTCTCATGTCAAAATGATAAAGGTGAGGGATTAGGCACTGCATTTTGTTGCCAGGGCTTTTGCTTCTCTTCCCATCTGAAAATTCAGCAGCTTATCTTTACCTTGGACATTTGTATGAAAACAAGTAACCAACAACTAGTTAATCAAAGCTATGTAAACACAACTAGTTTGCCAATACTATTTACCCACAGCTAACCAATACTAGTTATCAATGTTAGTTACCTACAACTGGCTAACCAGAACTAGTTATGCACAAAACTAGTTGACCAATATTAGTTATACACAACTAGTTAACTAGTCACAGTTATCCACAACTAACTAATACAAGTTATTCACAATGTGTCTCTGAGATAACCAATACTAGTTGCCCATAGCTAGTTAAACAATACTAGTTACCAACAAGTCATTAACCAATAGTAGTTATCCACAATAGTTATCCATAAGTAGTTTGCTAAGTACTAGTTACCAACAACTAGTTATCCATGGCTAGTTGCCCAATACTAGTTAACCTTTAATAGTTACCCGCAACCAGTTGAACAATACTGGTGAACCAGTAATAGCTATTTAACCATTGCTGATGATGCACAGCTAGTTAACCATCACCAGTTACACACAATTAGTTACCAGTTGCTAGTTACCCACAACTACTTACCAGTTGCTAATAACCCTAATCTAGTTATCCATATCTAGCTACTCATGGTTAGTTACCCACAATTAATTGAGGTTAAGTTGTCATTTTTAACACATTCATAGGGGCCGTAATTTGTATGTCTCCTGCTGGGCAGCTCTGATTTGAATTTGATCATACGATGTTATAACCCGTGTACACACTGCTCTTTTGTTAACACATTCCCACCTGCTTGAACCACCAGCAGTATATGCATGACTATCCCATCAGGTGGTGGTACAAATGAATCTAGTCATTTTGTCGGTCTTTTGACTAATAAAATTAATATAAATGGGACAGTCATGCATGTACCACCAGTGGATCGAGCTGCTGAGAACACAACATGTTCAAATCAGAGCCGCCCAGCAGTGAGGCGAGAAATACATCCCATCGCGAATATGTTAATATAAGACACTAAACTAGAGTCATTGTTATTTCGAGACTAGATTATTATTAAACTCAATGATACATTTTTCTTTTATGATACCTTTGTTGTTCTTTGGTGTCTCTTCTCATTTTCATTTGGGACTTTCATTTCTAAGTAATATATAAGTTTTGTAGAATGTGTGTATATTATAACCTACTTGTTTTTCAATTTTAAGAGTATTTTAATTTTGTAAAATTTTCCCACTAGAATGTCAAACACAGAAAATAGATATTCATCAGACGAATCTGTAATTATATCTCCAGAAGAAAAGGTCACGACCTTCAGATGAAGTTGCATTAGAGTTAGATGAGTGTAATCTTGTGGTCAATACATCCAATGAAGATCAAGAGGAAGAATGGTACTGATAATAGAAATATGATAGACATGAGCACACGGAACTGAGAAAAGCAGAACATGTAAGAAGAAACATTAATAGCAGTAATCCTTTTTCACTGTATAAATTATTCATATCCAATAATACATTTCAAATTATAGTTAAAGAAACAAATAATATGTCATACAGTGTAGCTTTCATGCAAAAAGAAGAAACATAGGCGATCCTGGGCTTCTGTTACAATTAGCAAGATGAAAATTGTTATAAGAAGATTATTAATTATGCAGATACTACCACTACTGGATATTAGATTGTATTGGTCCAAAAATAGTATGCATTCCAACAAATGTATAAAGAATGCCATGCAACGCAATCATTTGGGGGATATTTTGTACTGTTTACACTTCTCTGACAATGCTACATGCACCAAGGACCCCTTGATTAAATTCAGAAAAGTTATAGAAAAAATTATTAGTACATTCAAGAATGCAATAAAACCTGAAGAAATGTAGTGATAGATAAAGTATGGTTTTACGGTAAGGATGTCTGCTTTTGCAGCAGTACATCAAAGCCCAATGGTACAAATACAGGATAAAATTACATAAATTATACATGCCTGATGGTTACATCTGTGGTTTAGATGTCTGTGCCAGAAAACATGCAAGCCCTTCAATGCATGGGCATTCTTATGATGTTCTTTTGAAAGTAAAGAAGAACTTTATTTGACCACTGCACATCATATGCAGATAGTTATTATTTCAGTATAGTCCTTGTTCAAGAACTTTTACAAAAAGAAACATATTTTTCAGCACAGTACAGCCAAATCGAAAATTTTTATCAATACCAGCAAAGAGAAAGCAAAAATAAGGTGAAATCACAAACTGTGAAAATGAAAAATGCAATGAAATCACAAACTTTGAAAATCATTCTAGTGTAAAATTTGTTAAAGGACTTTTAAAAGGACCATTTGTACGTTAAGGACTTATAAAAGTCACACATGTACACTGATTAGAGGAACACCTAGAAACATAAAACTTAGTCTGGTCTTTGATTACAATCATGCAAAGAAAGCCATTGATTTTCTTAAGAAAAACATGAAAATCCTATAAAAATTGTAATACAGCTAATTCATGGTACAGTGGTTGTAAATACATACTATACACACAGGCAATGGGGTACTTGTCAGATTTCCATGTTAAAATTTAGAGAATTAATTATTGATAGCTATAACCCACACATAAATGCCATGGGCACAAATTACTCAAATAAATATTCACTTTATAGAAGCTTACTTAGGATCCGAAAGAAACACAGGCAATGTAGCAAATGTTATCAAAAATTATCTGAACTATGTGAAATATTAATATGCACCACTGTGGCTCCAAAGCCAAGTGGATTGTGACATTTGCACACTTTGCACAAATCAGCTGCCTTTGTGTATAAAATATTTTAAAGAAATTCACATATACAAATGTCTTTTAATTAAATTAAATAAATTTATTGATATTGTAACAATTTTAATTGGTATAAATTATATTAATATTTATATTTGGACAGTATTCTAATTCAAGCAACAAACTAGATTCGGTCCATTTATAGACTTTTTATTAATTTTATTAGTAAAAAGTCCAATAAAAGTGATTAGCTCTGTTTGTAGCACTAGGGGTACAAGCAGCTCAATGGGACAGTCATGCATTTACCAGCAGTTGTTCAAGCCAACAGAAATATGTTCAAGGAGGAGAAGTTAAATTTGGCTCATAGTTTCGGAGGATTTGGTCCATGGTCAACAGGCTGCAGGCAGAAACAGCATGGCAGAAGGAAAATGCTTAGCTCACGGTGGAGCAAAATGACCGGGTTCATGGCAGAGCAGGGAAACTGTGCCAGAGAGGAGGAGGTGAGGGACTAGACAGTGCCTGTTATGGGTTCTATCTAGATGCCCCGCAAAGCCTCATGCGCTCATAGGTTACGATGCACATCAGTGGTTTGGTGCCTTGAGGAGCTTACAGCTGAATGTGATGCTGGGAGGTGAAGCCTGAGGGGAGGAGGCGGGTCACGGGGGCGTGGCCTGGCAGGGCTCATGTCCCTCCTCCACCCTCTTTCCCTTTCCCAACACCATGCCAGGAGCTGTTTCTCCTCCGCCAGGACCCCCTGCCATGCTGCCTGCCGACCACAGACTGAAACCTCTACAAACTGAGCCAAAGGAAACCTCTCCTCCTTTCACTGCAGATGTCAGGTACTGTGTCTCAGCGATCAGCAAGTGACTGAGACAGTGCCCAAGGTCGTGCCTCCGTGGCCCACACAGACAAGCCCGGGAGTGTGCTTCACTGATCCCCTGGGCAGCTCCCAAGCCAATCGAGTGGACGCCAGCAGGCTTAACCAACATGCACGCAGTCCCATTTACCCATTTAAAATGTACAATTCAAGTGTAATCCCCCCATTCTGGGAGGCTGAGACAGGAGAATCACAAGTTCAAGCCCAGCCTGGGCAACTTACTGACTTAGCGAGACCTTGTTTCAAAATAGAAAATAAATAATAGCTTGGATGTAGTTCAGTGGGTTCAATCTGTAGTAACACAATCAATCAATCAATCAATCAATCAAATGTACAATTTGATTATTTTGTGTATACTCACATGGTTCTAAAAGCATTACCACAATCATTTTAGAATATTTTCATCTGCCCAACAAAAATCCTTCCTGGACCTAACAGTCTCGTATTCGGCCCACCGTAGCTCCAGTCGGCCTCCTGTCTCCATGGCCTCCCTTACTCGGGATGACACCACTATGGTTGGGGTTTGTCTCCCAAGGGTCATGTGTTAGAGGCCGGCTCCTCAGTGCAGGGGTGTTGGGTGGTGGAACCCGGAAGCGCTGGGCTCAAAGGAAGGCAGCTAGGTGTTTGGGGGCAGCGCCCTCAGGAGAGATTAATGGAGGGCTCAGGGGACCCTGGTTAGTTCCTTCAAGGATGATTTGTTACAAAAAGAACAAGATTGTCTCCTTCCCAGTCCCTAGCTTCCCATCTCCCTGTGCATCCTCTCCTTCTTGCATATGTCATCCTGCTTTCCTACACTATGTGACAGCATCAACCATGACACCCTGGCACTCTGGTCTTGCAGCTCCAGAACTGTGAGCTAAATAAACCTCTTTTCTTTACAAGTTACTTAGCCTTAGGGCTTTTGTTATAGTAATAGAAAACAGACTAACCTGTATTTTGTATAAATGTATTCATACACTATACGGTCTTTTGTGACGGGCTTCATTCTCTTAATAATATTTTCAGCTGCCACTCTGCCACGTGCCTACAATCCTACCATTGAGAGAGGATGAGGCAGGAGAGTCATAAGTTTGAGCCCACCCTGAAAAGTTCCTTGTTCAATGGTGGCAAACCTTCTAGAAATAAGTGTCCAAACTGCAACCCAAAACCCACTTATTTACCACAAGGTGCCAACACTGCAATTAAACCTGAATGCTGACGTTTTAGTTTAGAAAAAACAACTCATACCTTAACATCACCACCGCTGCCTAGTTTCAGGTCCTCATAGTGCCTGAAAAGAGATTTTTTTTTAAATTTTTCAAATTGTATGTATCAGTACTTAATTCCAGGTGTGTGTGTGTCTGTGTGTATGTGTGTCTGTGTGTGTGTGTGTGTGCACATGGCACCCAAGGAGTTCACAATGAGCTACATCCCAGCACCCCCTCTTGAGAAAGGACCTTGCTAAGTCGCTCAGGCTGAACTTAGACTTATGATTGTCCTGCCTCAGCCTTCCAAAGGGTTGGGATTATAGGACCACACCACCATGCTCAACCTTAATTCCTTTTTATGGCTAAAAAATATTCAACTGTATGAATACATTAAACTTTGTAGGCCCATTTGCCACTTGGTAAGTATTGACTATATACACACCTTTTGGTCATTATGGATAATGTTGTTATAAAAATGTATGTTCAAGTTTTGGGGCACATTTATGTTTTAATTTCTTTGGGGTATATACCTAGAAGTGAAATTGGTGAATCACAAGGTAACTATGTTTAATCATTGATGAACTGTCAAGCTGGTTTTCAAAACAGCTACAGCATTTTACACTTGAGAATAACAAGTCAGTTTTCTTAATAGTAGGGGAAAAAAATCACAGCCACACAGCCTTAAATTCACTGTATAAGAAAGCATTTTTGATAAGTTGGCTGATTTCCTAAACTTGACATGAGGTATCATGTCTTGTTTCTATATACCTCATCCCTAACTAGGGGTCTAAAATCTAAAGGTGGATTTTCAGTAAAGATTTGTTCAATGAATGAATGGTGTAAAGCCCATCTCACAGATGCTGGGTTTAGGCAAATCATCTGTTTCTGCACTCATCACAGAAAATGTTCTTTGCCCACTTGTTTCTAACCTAACTTTGAATCAACTCATGGTTCATACTGTGAGGAGCAGGTATAAGAAAATCCAAACAGTTTAATGTCTGTAAGGTAGGCAAGGGAGAATTTAGAACCAAATAAATTGCTGCCCAGCCTCAAATAGGGGGTTATTCCCATCTAAAAGAATCAGGAAGAGCATCCCAGAGGATGTAAGAATTGATATAATTCTTGAAAGATGTGTAAAAGGTATTTTTTAAGCAAAGCACTTGAAAAGCAGTTTCTTCCCACATTCTTTGGCATAGCCTTATGCATTTAATTGTAACTCAGTATTGCTGACTGATGATTAAGATTGAAATGAGAGGCACGGGCTGTTCGGGCTCCAGGCAGATCTTGGCTTTCTCCGTATTCCGGGTCGCTGCCGCTCGGCCAGCCGAGTCCCTGCTGATGTCCGACTCCCAGAGCCTTTTGGTGTGGAAATCCACAATTTGATGGTAAATATATACATTGGAACCATCCAGTCTTAGAACACTGGGACCCTAGAATAGCCAAGAATTATCCACAAGGAAGACACAGCCCCCCAGATGACACTGGCATCTGTCATAGAAACTCACATGAGACAAATGCATTCAGCTTCTATTGTTGTACTTGCACTATCTTGGTACCCACCTGATTCAAAAGATGAGAATGGAGAAGCTACCGATAACTTGGTGCCAACTATTTTGGATAAGGTCCATAAATACAATCTAAAGGTCTCTTTTCACATAGAACCCTATAGCAACTGAGATGATCAAAACATGTATCAAGATGTCAAATACATTATAGAAAGATATGGAAATCATCCAGCCTTTTACAGGTACAAGACAAGAACTGGGAAATCTCTTCCTATGTTTTATGTATACGATTCCTATATCACAAACCCTGAAAAATGGGCCAATCTGTTAACCACCTCAGGGTCTCACGGTGTTCGAAAATCCCCTTATGATGGATTATTTATTGCACTTCTGGTAGAAGAAAAACAAAAATGATATTCTTCAAAGTGGTTTTGATCGTATTTACACATATTTGCCACAAATGGCTTTACTTTTGGCTCCTCACATCAGAACTGGGCTAATGTAAAACTCTTTCATGATAAGTATAACTTAATGTTTATCCCAAGTGTGGGTCTGGGATACATAGACACCAGAATCCAGCCTTGGAACACTCAAAACACACAGAACTGAATCAATGGAAAGTATTATGAAATCGGTCTGCGTGCTGCACTTTAGACCCACTCAGGTTTAATCTCTATCACCTCTTTTAATGAATGGCATGAAGGAACCCAGATTGAGAAAGCTGTTCCCAAAAGAACAAGTAATACAGTGTACTTAGATTATCGGCCTCATAAACCAAATCTTTATCTAAAACTTACTCGTAAGTGGCCTGAAAAATTTAGTAAGGAAAGAACAGCTTATGTGTTAGATGATCAGGTGCCCATTTCTTAAGGGACTGATTAAAGGTCAGTAATTATCAAAATCACCTAATTTCAAGAAATACATTCCTTTTGTTTTGAGTTATGGAACAGTATTGTCAAAATCAGTATCTATTATTATTGTTATCTTTATTAAAGGTTTTTTTTACTTTTTTAAAGATAGTAAATACTGCACTGAGAAAATATTGTAGAGAAAAGTTGTGTAAATAACATTCTTCATGGCATAATTTGCTACCTTTCTGACTGAAATCAAAAATCTGCTAGAGTGAAAATTTAATTTTCAGTTCACAGTGGATAAATGCCTGTGTTATATAAAGTAGCTATCACACAGCTAATTCTTGTTTGTATCCTAGGCCCAAAGATATAGGGCTGTGTGTATATTTGGTACATCTAACAAAGAAAAATAAGACCTTAAAAAGATAGTGTACAGAGTTTGTTTCTAATTTTTTCAGTGATTCAGTTTCCTTTATTATATTAGTAAAGAGTCTAGATAATTCCTATTGTGATAAAATTCTCAACAATATAATCACTTTTTCTCAGATTTGCTATGAATGTAAAACTACTTTAAATAATAGGCTTTTATGTATTTTAAGTTATATGCATTAAGCCTTACTGTATCAGGAAGACTACAGTCTGTACCATCATTTGAAGATTTTTGCTTAACTATAGCATGCTAGGTGTTTGGCATGTTTCGTGTTTCTGCTTTACTATGCTGTACAGTATGCCAGATTTTAGAACTATAGAAAGTGCTTTTATAAAAGTTAGTGATTATATTTCAATTATTGGGAAAGTGCTTCACAATTATCATGAATATATGATGCCACAGATATTATTATTTTCAGGATACCTTGTCAATCTCTAACTTACTATTCTGTTATTTATGTCGTAAAATTTAATATTCACCAGACATTATTAGCTAAGAAAGAAGAATGTTAATTCTATCATTGGGTTGTCTTTTAACATTTTGTGTTTAATCAAAAATAGCAAAGAACATGTGCTTACCATTTCAGATATTACAGACAGGGAAACAAAAACTTGATTATATTTAAAGTAATTTCTGAGAAGACAATAGTTTAAATTTATATATATAATGATACATATTCCCATTTATATAATGATATCTCCATTTAAAAATGTAATACATTTTATGGTATCTATCAGGTTAAAATATTTGTGATAAATAACTATCATATTGTGGCAAATGGATCATTTGTGTGCTGAAAGTCAATCTCTTTAATAACACATAAACGACAGGACCATAATTCATATGTCTCTCTGCTGAGTGGTTTGAACCACCAGTGGTACATACATGACCATCCCATGCATGACTGTACCACTTCTACCACTAGGGATACAAGTTGGCCAATGAAATAGTCATGCATGTACCACCATTGGTTCAAGCTGATGAGAACATGTTCAAAACTAAATAATAAAAGGCACTCTATTATTATAGTTATATTTGTAACTATAAGTACACTAAAAAGCATCTAATACATCCTTTTACATAAATATTATTTCTTAGATATTTAATTCTATTATGAGAAGCAATAGGGTAATGCTCACAAGCAATATATATAAATCTTCTGAGTATAGACATTCACAAACAAATTAGCACTGAGATTTATCATAAAATTGCCTACCAGGTGATAAAATTTATTTTTAAACAGTGATTTTGAAGTAAAATATCACGTTTAAAAATAAAGAAGCATGGTTAACAAAGTTACTTATAATTTAAGAATTTTCTATTTCTCAGAGAATGATCAGACCATTGAAAATTTTCTGGAGAAAGTTATAAGGATAAATCAGTATGATGATATTTTGATATAACCGAGCATCTTCATAGGAACAAATGTACAATTATAACCTGTGGATTTTTTTATATCGAGTTAACCACTGTATGTTATTTTAAAATAAATTATAAATGTATATTTACTAATATTTTATAACATACCATGTTTTATTAAGTTTTGTTGGAGAAATGTTTACTATACAGGGGATTTTCTTCATGGCTTATCTTGTATATTTCAAACTGCCATAACAGAAAATGAATTTTGTGAAATGGTACTGAGATTAAGGGAAAGTATATAAAAAGATCAAGTTCTCAGAAGGGATGCCACCTTTTTCTTGTTCCTACCGAAGACATAGATAATGCACTATATCATATCTTACCTCTGTTCTGTCCTGATTCTCCAACCCTTTCCCCTAACTGGTTAGTAACAGTTAAATTTCAAAGTAAGATGACACAGATTCTGTATTCATTGTAAAAAGTTATTCTCAAAGCAAAAATGATTGGAATATCTTTTCATAATGGCTTAGTAATTTATAATTATCTACTTTTTGCCTTTTTGAATAAAGTAATTGCAGTAACCAGTTTATATCCACGGTCCACAAATTCAACCAGTTGCCAATTGCAAATATTCAGGGTAAAAAATTAAATCTACAGTGAACATGTAAAAAAAAAAAAAAGATTGAAATGACCAACCAGTAATTGGGCTGAAAGGAAGTGAATTCCAATTATCTCTTCTGCCCTGATTCAGTTGATTTGGGAAATCCTGCAGATATCCTTCTGCGTGAGAATGTATTTTATGAGATCACATCCTAGCAAAGTACAAAAGCCACTTCTTGTATGTTTTTTTGGAGTTCTAACATCTGTGGTTTTGTTTAATCTTCCAAACTGAGATTTCTTTACAATGATAAAATAGTCTATAACAGTGCTTGAATAGGCTTGTTGCTTTAAAAGTAGGTTTGATTTTATTGATTTTCTTATAATGCTTATAATTGTTCCAGTTTGTTGAAGCCTTTTTCTTTCTCTCCTCTTGTATTTTCTAATTGCTTTGTCTCCCAGAGTAAGATCTGTTTGTGGCTTGTTGGTCTTTCCCTTCATTAAGATTGCATGGTGCAAGACAGGTTTGGCATAAGAAGGCAAATTCTATTATCAAAAATTTTATTATGCCTTCTTATATATATTTCTCTTTTGCAAAAATGCCACAAAATGCCTTTGTCCTTCATTTTATGAATAATTGTGTCCTTTGAAAGAAGAGAAAGTCATCTGTTATGTTCAGCACTTCATTCCAATGTTGTGTTATTAGTGTTTAGAAAAAAACATTTTAACTTGGTTATTTGATCCTCTTTGTCCTTTTTATGCCTCTGCATTAGCATCTGTGTTTTAACAATGAAATGAGAAGTCTTCCAAGGTCACTGCACAAAACCTGAGGAGAAGCATCCTTCTTTGTACATGCATTCATTCAGCAAACCTTCTTTGAACACAAACTAAATGCCAAATAGGTTTTCAATTACAGAAAATAAAAAAAGAACAAAATCCAGGTTTTCTCATGCTAATGCTGAATGAAACTGTAGAGGGAATCTGAGCCCCCACTGTAGCTCTCAGCTTAATGCTGTATAGCATTTAAGTTCTGATCAGAGGCTCTGGAATCACCAAGTGTGCATCCACATCCCACTTTTCTATGAGTGACTTGGGGCAATTACCTGTTCCATTTGCATCACAATTCTCTTCTCCATAAATTTTGGGTAACAACAATATCTGCCTCGCTATTGTTGTGAAGATGACATGAGATGCTACCTGTAAATTTCTAACCAGAGTACACAATAAGTACTCAATAAGTTTTAGTTCCTGATACACACTGGTCCTCCCTTAATTAACCTACTGGACTAAAAATATAAAATGTTCCCAGGGAATGTTTGCTAACACAAGTCAGCCCAAATACTCTTCCTGCCACACTGTAAATCCATACACCATTGGACAATACATTGCATTTTCTCACTTTTAATCAAGAAATTCAAAAATGATATTGACAGTCGATAGGTAGAAGCATGAGTTTGCAATTTCTTCACAGTGTTAAGTTTCTCACATTAACATTAACTTCTAATTATTTCTGTTTACCTAAAGCTAAGCTGTAGGAAGCAGTCTACAAATGCACTGACATCCCTCAATTCCAATTTCTAGTTCAAGAAAACAGCAAGGATAATGAATCAAACTGTAGCTGTCAGTGAAAAGATCATATCTTTCACTATTTAAGATCCAACTTTGGTCCTTACCCTTTCAGAAAAATGAGTGACCCTTTAGAAATACGATGTGAAATCTATACAGGATGCTTATCTATAAAGGAGTCTCCTCCACAGCTCTTCAGAGAAATCTAATGATGTAAAGAAATATAAAAATAATTAAACTCTAGAGGAAGGGAGAATCCTAAAAACCTATAATAAAGAGTTCACAGAAAGTTACTAACATCTTTAAAATAACCACTTGGAAAAGTAAGTCAAAAGAGCTGCAGGATGAGAATAGCCAGCTCCTAAAAGCAATCAGTAGCTAATTATTGAGTTCTTACACATTCAGCATTTTCTAAAATATCATCTAAGAGTAACCTTGGAAATTCTCTATCCTCCTGACAAGTACCACTTACAAAGAAATGAATAAACTGAGAGCTCTACAAAATTAATGAACTTAATCAAATTACTCAGACATGTAGGTAAAGTTATAGAGCAATAAAGCTTCAATTTAAGGCACAAAAGTGTTGTGGGAACAATCTCCCGGGAATTCTAGACTAAATTTACCTATGGAGATAAGGTATGAGACAGATCCTAACAAAAGTAGCATAATAAAAAATTCAAGACTGACTATAGTTTATATAATTCTCTTTTTCTGAAGGTTGATATTTACTGTTGTCCTGATAAATGCCTCTTTAAGGTCAATTCACTCCTTGTGGCTCATGTCTTCCACTTCTGGTGTTTACTGCATAAAGGAATGTTTCTGAGACTACTCACAGATAAATCTTCACATTGATGGAGACTTTTCCCTCTACCCATTATGTGCCTATCTAGTCTCAGCCAACGATTTATTATCAGCCGAAAATAGGAGGCAATGAAGTAAAAGACTGAATTCTTGTTATGGCTTTGTCCGTATTTCTAAAAGAATAAGAACTTTTATGAAAGAAATTTATCCTGGAACTGTAGAAACTACCATTTATTTGGAGTAAAGTGAACTTGTTATAAAATATTGAAAACAGAATCAAATTCTATGAGACTGTCATTCTGTTTTACTGCCATGAGCTATTTCAATCCCCCTCAGTTACTTTCTGCCTCTTCCCCAACTAAAGTCATGCTGTGAGCCTGCGAGTGTGTGGGTTCCTTTGTACACCACAAATATGGGCTAGGATTACCACATGGGTTTACAACGTAAGGCCCTGGTATCACTCTTATTCAGGGGAAATCCTCTCTCCACTCAATAGATGACACATTCAGTGCTGTCTACATTTTTATTAGACTTGAAATGTAATGTGGTAATGTAGCACTTAAAATATTTACCAAAGAGCCAGAAAACCTCAATGTTAGTCCTAAAACATACAAAATATCATATTTTAGTGCCTTGGACAAATTATTTATCATCTCTGTTGCTCATTTCCTATTCTCGCCTGTTCATGTTCTCACCTATCCAATGAGACTTTAGACTAAATGATCTCCAAGATCCCTTTGTTCAGGTTCTACATTTTTGAGCCTGTATATTTTTTAAATTCATTAAGCTTATTGGTAAATTTTAGGTATACAGTATTATGACATTCATCATTGGGAATTTATACCTTTACATGATGTATCTTGGTTCTTATTTTTCTCCCCATCCCCCTGCCCTCCCATTAACCGCTCCATGCCTCCGTATTTATGAAAACTTTGTTTCCGTTTTTTCTTTTTCTCATATTTATCCTTTTCCCTTCTTTCCTTTCCCCTACGCCTCCCACTTCCCCTTCCCCTTTGGACCTTTTCTTCCTATTTCACAATATCTATTATGCTTTTTGATCCTTATTTACACTTTCCGTTTCTCACACCAGAGAAACTATTGGGTATTTACACATGTGTGTCCTATTTATTTCACTTAAGAAATAAACGAAATATGGCCAGAAGCACCAACACATACCTCTAAGTCCTCTAAGTGCCAGCATTGTCTTCTCAAAACCAAATCCCCTAGACAGGTACAAGTGAGGAATTAAACCTCTCATAACCTAGCCACCTTGTGGAATCCCCTCGGCATGTAAAGTCCCACCCTACTCTCTAAGGCTCACGTAAACCAGCCCAGGGCCTCTATAGTGGCTGGAAGGTGGCACTGTGAGACAGGGTGGTACCTGACTTCCACTGCCTAGGACCTCTTGTGCGACTAATGCACTGTCCTTCAAATTTGTTTTGGCATGTGATCCATGCTTCTCCTCCACATTCCACCTATTAAGTGGGAAGGAGTCCACTTTTTTTAGATAGTTGCTATGAAATATCTCTGTCAATAACCAAATAATCACATGAATATATAAATTATTTTTGCTTCCTCAACTCTGTTTCAATGACCTACTCTGTGTCAAAACCATACACTGAAAGGAAAATAAATCAACACAATGAAGAGATGTCCAAGTCTCTGTGTTGGTTGAAGTATTACAATACCAAGGAACATGGGATCTACCTAAATTTCCAGCAGTGAACAAATGGATGAAGAAAATGAGGTATACATACACAATGGAGTAGTATATGGCTATTTAAAAAGCATGGAATCTTGTCCCTTGAGACAGCATGAATGAACCTGGAAGACATAATAAGTCATGCACGAAAAGACAAATACTTTCATTAATATCTGGAACCTAAAAGTTGGTTCTCATAGGAGTTGAGAGTAGAACAGTGAGTACCAGAGACCTGGGAGAGTAGGAGGGTAGAGGGGAGGAACTGGGTCCATGGTCAACGGGCACAATGTTACAGTATTATGATTAGATAGGAGCAGGAAGGTCTGATGTTCTACAACAAAGCAGTGTGAGTACAGTTAAGAATAACACATTATATATCACAAAAGAGTTACAAGAGAGGATTTTTAATGTACATAAAGAAATGATAAAAGTTTGATGTAAAGGATATGCTAATTAATCTGAGTCGATCATTACCAAATATAGATTCAACACATTACATTATACCTCACAAATATGCACACATAGTGTCAATCAAAAACTTAATTACGAATATATAGTCTTAATTACTGTAGCTTTAGAATTAATTGCAAAAAAAGATAGTCCCTGGCTTTCTTTTTTTTTTAAAGTTGTTTTGTATATTATAGTTGTAAAATTAGAAAAATGGTTAGCAATTTTTGGATAGGCTGTATTAAATTTAGAAGTTAATTTTAAGGAGATCATTATCTTAATAATTTTGAATTTTTTTACTCTAAGGGTATCATAGAAATCTTTGTGTATTTATTTATGTTTTTGTTTCTTTATGTATTGAGATCTACTTCAATTTATCCCAACAGAATCTTGGAGTGCTAAGTTCTTAGACATCCAAATTTGTGCCTAAGGGTTCTTTGTTTAATTTTATTTCAGAATTTTTTTAGTTGCAACAGATACAAATGCAATCAATTTTTGTTCATTGATCTTGTACCCTGTGACCTTGTGAAATCCACTCACTAGTCCTAGTACATAATTAGCGCAGCCCTTTGTGTTTTCTAAATATTTGACCCTCTTGTCTGTGAAGAAAGATAGATTTCTTTCTATTTTCTTTCTCTTTCTTTCTCTCTTTTCTTTCTCTCTCTTCCTCTCCTTCTTTCCTTCCTTCTTCCTTTTTTCCTTCCTTCCTTTCTTCTTTCTTTCTTTCTTCTTTCCAGTATGTTTGCCTTTGGTTCTTTCTCTTGCCTTATTGTACTTTCAAGGATCCACAAAACACTGCTAAATAAAAGTGATGAGTGGACATCCTTTTTTTTTCTTGCTATTAGATGGGAAGCATTCAGTCATTCATCTTTAGGTGTGGTGACTTTTTTTATATTCTTTGCCTTACTTTGTCCTAGGATGCTTAAGTATGCATGAATCAAGCAGAGGTTAGAAAAAGCCCTTGTATTTTTCCATGTGTGCAATGGCCTCTGCCATATCTACTAAAAATATGTCTCAGCCAACCTAGCAGTAAATAAAAGAGATGCAGAGCAAGACCAAGATGGCCTGGTCATCCCAGCCAAGTCCATCATCCAGAGAGTCCCCAATACACAAGCAAGCCCAGCCAAAAACAACAGAGCCATCCACATGCTGCAGCTAAACACAGACATCTAATTAAATCCAGCTGAGATCATCTGATCCAAGTCAGACCAGCTAAAACTCACAACTGTATTTATTGATTTATACTGCTAAAATGTTGATTGTTATTCAGTATTACTGTGGCGCTAGATAACCGATGCAGTAGATTAGTAGAAGCCTGCATAAATCCTATCTTACACAGCCCAAGCTAATTAATTATCTGAAATTCTTCCTTATTTTTAAGCATCAAACACAGCCTGTTTTAAGGGGACTGTATCAAAGAAAAGGTTATGAGCTATTAATATCTCATTTTGAAGGAGCTGTTCATGCTCAGAGCCTCTCTGCAATATTTACAGTATCCTTGGAAACAGGATTTATATGTATGTAGGGGGCATGCATAGTTAGAGAAAACCATAATTTGATAATACCAAATAAATTAGGCCTATTGTTGGATGCCAAGAGTGTTTGTCATCTTCTGTATCTCCTTCTAAAGCTCCCAAAGCAGTCCCCCTTCACTGTCCTCCAACAGGAGAGTGTGCTGACAATGGAAATGCAACATTCATCTTAGGACTCCAATTTCACAGTTGAGTAAGGAACAAGCATGAGCAGAGAGTAGCCTAACAATGGAATGACAAGCATGGCAGATGAGGAAGCCCACTCACCTATTCTGTATCCTTCCTTTTTCCCAACTTATTTTATTTGGTAAGAAAAGAAAAGACAAGACAAGACATCTTGAAAGTGGGCTTAAAGTCCTAATGAGGTGGCAGATACAGCCTCTAACTTCCCCCAGATGACTAGAATCCGATCGGGCAGAAACACAGAGCTGCTGTCTCTCTGTTAATCTTTGATTGTGTTTGTGTTTTAAGGTTTATTTAAAGAATAAGCCTCTCCTCTGAGTGTGTGCCACTAAGGGAGAGTGGGAAGACAGGACAGTGAAAGTGACATCTGTCAACCAGCAGTAATTAAGCAGCGATGTGTGGAGTTTCAGGGCTGTAAATTGTCCTGTTAGAGTGTTGATGAGCAATGAAACATCTGAATAAATTTTAAGCAGGGATAAATGGGCCAGCCCCACCATAGGATAAAGCTAATGGAGTAGTAGACTGAGAAAATTAAATAAATGATGCACCGGGGCTGGAAAAGAGACAAGCTGGTACAAATATGCCTCCTCAAGAGCCTAAACATGGCTCCTCAAGTGGGATCCTAAAGAACAGATCTTCTGCAAGCACTCCCTGAGCTTCAGGGTAGGTCACTGCACTAGAAGATTCATGTATTCAGAAAATAGATAATTAGAAGTTCAGTTCCAGCTATTTGGCATTTCTTGTGCTCTCTAAACACCTGCCAGGACACTACCTAAATATACTGAGGCAAATCACATCCCTTCTCTGGGTGTCAGTTTCCCCATGTATGAAATAGAGGTTTAGATTGCAGATAGTCTCAAAGACCTAAGAAGCAAAGATATAAATTTGTTCAATTATTTAAGTAAAGAACCGAAGTCTCATGTCTAAGCCAAAGCCAGAAAAAAATTGATGTACGGATCTACAGAGTGAGCACTGCACACCCTTAAATATCACAGAGATAATGGCAGTGATATAGGAGGGGCCCATTGATGATAGCTTCAGAAACCCTTCTACCATTTGACCAAACAGATCATCTGTTTTTAGTGTTGCATTTCAGGTACTTTTTTCATAACAGGCAAAGATTCTGGTAATAAACAAATTTTAAAACTCACTAGATTAATTTTCCTGACTTTCTTTTCACACACGTTAGGGGACATGAGCAAATCTGAAGAGACCACAAGGGTGAAAAGAGAGGAACAGAAGAGTGAATGATGCCTTGATGTAATTTTACAGAGCATCCCATGTGCTCTATCCAGTGATATATGAAGAGCAAATACAGAAAGCTTCCCGGGTCCTAATAATAACACTTCCAAATTTGCAAAGGAACATAGGATATCATTGTGGGGTATAAGAAATTTTGAAGACTGTTGCTTTAATTGTTAGTGGCCACAAAATACTCACATGCCTTATGAACCAGTAAAAAGAATGACAAAATCTAGAATTCAGTAGGATTCTAAAGATTACCAAGTCCAGAACTTGTACTTGGTATTTCTTGTGCTCTCTTAGCACCTGCAATAGATATTTCACATCTTTTGTTCTTTTCAAAATGTTTACCTCCTTCTCTCCTCTATTTCCTTATCTCACACTTCATGTAAATGTAGGCACTATTACTTATGAATTCACACAAGTCCCACCAATGATTCTACAAATGAGTCAGCACCTTCACCATGCCACTGCTTTTTAACAAGCAAAGAAATCTCCCATCCTCTTGTCAGAAGTCTTGGGTCCCCTTCTCCCTCTAGTCCTCAATATCACAGTTCTTAAATTATCCTCTCTTTTATATTAAGTCTCTCTCCCCACTGATGGATTATTCCCATCAGCAATCAAACATGCTCTATTATTTTTAGCTATTTATCAGTATAGCCCACACTGCCTCTGAACAGGTATTGATATTTCTTTCCTTTAAGCTTCTTAAAAGAGTTGTGCATATGCACAAACACAGATAATACACAGTACTTCAAATGCCATTTACATACAGTAAGGATGGAGAGAGAGAGACAGAGACAGAGACACACAGAGAGAGAAATGTACTCTTCTATTTATCTCATGCAATATGACATTTCTCTCATTTTTTAAGTCAGGCTGCTTGGGAATGATTCATATTGTTAAAGCAAGAAATCCAAGAGGAAGAAATAGACCAGTGTTTGTATCAATCCTCAAAGCTGACATTTTTAGAGTACGTAAACATGCATTAGTTTTGAAGGGCTAAACTTTCAAATTCCAGAAACTACCTTCAGGTACAATAAAGCTTGTAGTTTGAAAATAGAATCTTACTAGAAACTACAGATAATAGGCATGGAGGATTTAATGTGAGCAAGTTTTTCTCCACCTACCTGATAGATAGTGGAAGACAAAACAAGTCTGACAGGTTTTGGATATAAAAGAGACAGCAGTAAGGGCCGGGGATTTAGCCCAGTGATTCCGTAGCCTGCCTTGCAAGCACAAGGACCTGAGTTTGATCCCCGGTACCAAAAAAAAAAAGAAAAGAAAAGAGACAGCAATAAAGAAGCAGGGAAAACAATGAAGCATACATAGCCTATCTCTTCATTCTGGGTCAGAAACATAATAGTTAATGCTGTTTTAAAATAACCCTAAAATCTGAGCTAAGAACAGAACAACAGAGCTCACTTCTAACATCTTGGACTACCAACTGAGAAAATTTCCATTTCCTTTGCAGAGCCACCATGTCTAATAAGATATTATCTAAGCAGTAGTCTAAATTATAACTGAGAGATAATTTGCAGGAAGAACTAAGGATGTCTCTCAAGTCTTCATCAGCATGCATAGGTATAGATGGTGTCTAGAAGTCCCCATGAATCTACGTGATGGAAAGGAAGGTAACTGAGTCAGTGGCCTAACAGCCTCTCAGGAGACTGCTTTAGGAAGCCATGAAGAATTCCTGTAGTGGACACTGATGTAGGACATCCCAAGGCATGGGCAGAATGGAAGGATCTGCCTAGTCCTAGACTATGTGCTGTCAGCCAGAGGAGGGGATGCGAGAGAGGTGGGGCGCAGTGATGTCATGATAAGAGACTTTGGTTCACTAGCAGCAAAACTCAACATCAGATGCCATCGGTATTCCCAATGACCAGACAGATTAAAGAACATCTCCATGAAGTTTACTAAGGATACTCAAAACCCTGTAATGAGTTACACATGGGTCAGTGGGCGGTTTTCCATATGTGGTCACAAGAATACACATGAACCCACCTATAAATGCCAACAGCTTCCCTAGAAGAAAAATTAATTATGGGTGAGGGCTGAAAGTGCACTAGGCCTTTTTATTGTCCTCCATTATCAAATGGTCAACTGCAAGCTGGACACCTTTGCTTGCATGACCTTCAGGCCTCTCAAACTTAACACACCCAAACACAAACTCTTGAACATCGTTTCAGATTTTGCATCACCTTTAGATTTTTATGTTCTTATTACATGGAAAATAGCAACTCATAGACTCAGCTATTTGGGCACCTGAGAAACATTTTTGAAACTTCTTTCATTTGTTCCTCTTGTTAAAAAAAAAAACACTTAAGTCAGTCTAGTTCACTCTATTTCTACAGTCATCCCTCTGGCTCTGGTCCAAGTCAGCACCATTTCTTGCCTAGGCTTTCTGCCTTCAACTGTTTAATTGTCAAGGATGGTAATCTGGATGTACATGATAGAATTGAAAAATGTGTGCTGTTGATGAAGGAAAGATGTTGGAAGAGTAAGCAGATCAGAGAAAGCAACTAGCCAGTACTGGCAGAGAAGGATGGTGATGAGAACCATTTCATTCAGCAACACACAGCAAACACCCCTGAAAAGCTCACATGTAACAAGTTGCAGCAATGGTGTGTTGGTAAATATTTAGCAACTGGCTGTCTTGGAGAAATAAACAAGCAAAAGCACTTGTAGTGTTTGCTGACTTCTATGGGACAAAGACACTCCAGTCCATTTCAAGTTATTAATGTAACACCACTCAATGCAAAGTATGGAAAAATGTATACAATCTGTTAATATAGATGAAAAACTCCCCCACATGATACCCATGGCTCACAAAATTGATGGCTCATGTGTTTTTTCCTGAGAAGATTCTTACACATTTGCTCCACCAACATGAGGGAGAAAATCATGAAAGAAGATCTTACAAACAGTGACTCCACTCTGATTAGAAAAAATAAAACATCTCAGGAAAAGAGCTATGTAGCATCTGTAAAGAGAAAGTTCAGAATAAATCAGGAAGTCAGAGGTCTCTATGGGGGAAAACCATGAAGAAAAAATGAAAAAGAACTAACAGGTTCTGCACTTGTTTGATTAATATTTAAAGAGACTGCACAATTGGGAAGGAAACTAAAGTTGTAAAAGAGAATTAATGGTAGAGACCAAAACTTAAGAGAATGAATAAATAAGAGACTGATTAACTCAAGAAAATATGAATAGTTGTGCACAAGAAGAAATAAAAAGAAGTAAACAATAGTTTTTTGGTAGCAATGGTTATTTCTGTCACGTGTAATATATTTGGAGGAAAACATTGAATACAAGATAGTGATAGTAGTGTTATCCTACCTAATTTAAATACAATAGGTAGTATCTAAAAATGAAGTATATTATTTAGAAAAGGAGTTAAGTACCAGGATTGGAAGAAGTTACCTCTAAAGGATAGGTGGTGGTGAGCATGGCATTGCTATTGCTATTCTTCTAGTGAAGTCTTTTAGACAGTGTCATGCTGGAGTTAAGAGCATAGAATCTGGTATCAGACTGCTTAAATTTATCACTCTGAGCCTTAACAGCAATGTGACCTGAGTGAATTACTTATCCACTCTAAGCCTCCATTTCTTCACCTGCATAATGGGAAGCCCACTGTCTTCACACAATCGCATTGAAGTTTTTTACCAATAATTTCACTAGTATTTATTATCATTTTTTTTCTAGTACTGGGATTGAACTCAAGACCTTGGACTTGCAAGGCAGGCTCAGCACCACTGAGCTAAATCTCCAGCCCAATTACCATTTTTTAAATAGTGTCATGATATCGCTTTGCATTGTCATGCCAGAAAATTTTTATCCAAACTTATAATGAAAAGCGTTTTATTTCATTTTTTGTATTATAAATAATTCTGTAACGGACACTTCCTTATGTATGGATTTTAAATATTTTTAATTATTTCTTTGGCATGCCAAACATTGTTAACCTATTAGGCTACAAAGGTAAATATATAGCCCACAAAATGTTCATCTTCTCTCCAATTACGAAAATGTTCTTGTAGTCAATCAGGTAGTATGCTTGGGACATTAATTTGCATCACTTTGGGTTCTATCAGTAGCCTTATTTCACAATAATCTACAAGCAAATGTGCTCAAATTTTTCCTAATCATAAATTACCAGGAAAGTCATAAAATAAAAAGGAAATAAATGAAAAGCATGACTCTGAGGCCTGTTATTTAATCTTCTTTATCCACCTAGATTTTAACGAGCCACTAAGCACCTGGGCCGGTACTCATATCTGTGGCTGAAACAAAACACTCCCAGGAACTTTGAAGTGTGTCCTATAAATAGATCAATTTCTGGGTCGGGTCTTCACATCTCCATTTTCAGTTCTTTGGTCAAGGATCCAAGGAAAAGTGTGCTAGAAAGTGTGTTAGGCTCTCATGTGGTGACAAGCAGTGTCATGAGTAACAAATGAGCCCATTACCACTTTACAGTAGAGGAGACAGGTTAATCTTTTTGTCAGATCACTGTACGCAATGTCCTCTGCCTTGTTCCAATTACATGGGAAGTGATGGCACCTTCTCACCTGCATGCTTTCAACACCTGCTGACATGTATTTAGGACATTGCTAGGCCTGTGAGTCTTCACCACAGAAACTCTATGGAAGAAAAGTACAAAGATATGCAAGAAGCTGAGATTCAAGGCTTTCAGGACTCAGAGATTACCCATTAAAAATTTAAAAAGGGGAGGCAGCAAAATAAGAAGAAAGAGTTTCTTTTCCCCCAATCAAAATACTTACTTAGATCCAGAAATAAATCAATTGCTGGAGTAGAACTGGCCATAGAACATAGACTATTACCACCAAACATCTTGAGTTTACTAGCTGGGTCCCCTAGAAAGCATAATCACCTGAACTAGACTGTGGCACATTCTCTGAGAAAGTTATGCCCAGAAAACTGTTTGCCCTTCATCATCATTAGCAATTAAGATTTCCTCATTTTTTTCAATAGCTTTTTATTCATTCAACAAATGATTTTTGAATGTCTTCCACAAAATTACTACTTAGGCACTAGGGATTCTGCTAAGGCTGAAATATGATGCTACTGGGAATATAAAAGAAAAAATCTTCATCTAACCGAAGACAAGCTTGCAGACAGATAATTAAAGAACAATTTATCAACAGAATCGAAACAAAGTAAATCACAAAGATGCATGTTCCAAAGTCTGCCTGTGGGACTCAGGAAGAACTTTCTGGAAAAGGTGACCCCTGAATTGACTTCAAGGAGGAATAGGAGTTTACAAGGATGAGATGGGGAACAGCATAGGAGGAAGAGGGAATATCATATAAATGGGATAGAATAATTCAGAAATTAGATATAGCTTACCCAGTGTCTTAAGCTCTTATTGATTTTTGGCTCTAATAAGTCACTTAATCCCATCCTCTTATTTTTAGTTTCTCATCTCATTTATAGTCTTCAATATAAAAATACATACATGGAAAACAGTTACTTCTTAATGCCTACATTTCTAAAGAGGGGCTTCTGCTTTGTCTTTTGGTAAGAGACAGTAGTAGAAGGAATCCTTCAAGATTCTCTCTTCGTGTCACAGTTACTTTTTCCCTTAGGAGATTTTTGTTGGTTTATGGTTTCGTTTTTCAACATGATTGTAACTTTATAGTTTCTTTTAGCTCTGTCCATGTTTCCCTTGTGTACGTTAAAGTTGTGTTATTAGGCACATATATATTAAGAACTGTTACATCTTCCTAGTGGGTTTCCCTTTTTATTTTTGTGATATAGTCTTCTTTGTGCTATTAATCACTATCTCCTTAATGCTATTTTATGTCAGTGAGGCTGTGTAAGCTTTCTCTTGGTTAGTGTTTACACAGCCTATCATTCTTTGTAATTTCTGGAAATTTATTTTTAATCAAATCCCAGTCAAATGATTTTTCGTATCAGTCTTTTAACTGGATAGATAGACAGACAGATAGATAAACTGATCCATCTATGGGTAGAAAAATGCTTTGTTTCAAATATTATCTCAAAGTTTAAAAAAATATATAAATGCTTCAAACCAAAGACAGTGATTTGTGCTTGAGTCACTTCCCACATAGACAATTATGTTAATTGTGTGTTAGCTTATCCCAAGGTAAATAGCTGCAAGGACTGGTTTAAAATTGTTACATTTATCATTTATTCTATAAACCTTCTGGGGTATATACTCAGTGTGAGGAACAAGGCTAAACATACAGTCAATGTAAGAGAGCTGCCTCTAGGTAATAAGCACCCAGATTGGAAGACATAAGTACCCTGAAGAAAAAAAACATAAAATAATATAATTTATCACACAGCTGAAAAGAAGAGAGATAAAATAATAAAAAATATTCAGAAGAGTCATCTCCTCAGTATGCACACATTCTACTCCTCAGAAAGTTTTAGAGTTATCCAACATTGCCTATTAATTGTGATTAAGTTTAAATCAAGGCAAACTCATAGAAAGTTTGATTGTGGATGTATATGAAAGATTTATGCTCTAAATTGGCTCTGATCAATAATAAAGTTGGTGTTTTATTCCTCAAAATTTACTAAAATGACTCAAGGTACTAAATAAACATGGAGAAGTGTAGGAAAAATGCCAAGCATAAACTATTTTATACTACTAATAAAAGCATCTATCATTTATTGAACATTTATATGCCAGACTCAGTGCAAAGAGATGCATGTGTGTGTGTGTATGTGTGTGTGCACGTGTTATTACATCCCTATATATCAACTCTCTTTTTCAGAGAAAAAAGTGACACTCAGAGATGTAAGAATCTCACTTAAGGCCAACAGCTTACTATGGAAGCTGTAATCTAAGGGTATTATGAAATTCAGTCTGCTCTGAGAAGCCTAATGAGGCCCCAGAACTTGAGAGTTAAATGTCATATTCATCAGTTGCAGATATATATATATGCAAATGATTCATTGAGATGGCAAGTGATTCATTGAGAGTGTCATCTAAAGAGAAACTTGTAATTAAATAAGGTAAAAAAAAAAAAATAGATGTCGTTTCAGGTAAAATGTGGCCTCAGCCTAATCCTGCAGAAATATCTGAAGCATGAACTGTACCACAGAAGTTCCGTACTTAGAAAAGTGGGGAACAGGCCACTTACCACTGTATGAGAAAGTTCATGTGTTCCAGGCACAGCCTGAGTGAGGGTACAGCCAAGGCAGGGACTGGAGTGAAGAAACCAAGGGTCTCAGGAGTCTCAAAATTCAAGGGTGCACTCTTTCTCTCGGGAGTTTACTGTATAGTGATACAACCCTGAGAGAGAGTGTCTACTTCAGCTTTTTTTTAAAATTTTGAGACAGGAAAGGTGGAGGGCGAGGCGATCGCATCGGAGCCAGAAGCATTCGGCTGGGCCCCTCGCCCTAGGCCCGCTGCTCCGTGTGGACCTGGTGCAGCCGCCGCCGCCCCCGATGCGTCCCGCTTGAGCCGCCGGGGCCTGGAGTGACCAGAGCATCTGTCAGGCGAAAGCTGCTGTGATACTTTACAAGGATGCCAAGGAGAAGCCGGTGGTGGCCCGGGCTCCTCAGGGTTCAGCAGAGTCCAGTTCCGACCCCACGCTAGCAACAACACGCTCAGAGAGGTGGGCAAGAAGAGCCAGGACCCCCAGGTCGTGATAAATTGTGCCATTCCCGAAGGTAGACATACAGTCAAGTTACACAGACCGTCCGCCAGGGCAGGATGCCAAACCCGTGTAAAGCTTCCACTTTGGCAGCAAGGAGGATGCCAGTGTCGCCCCACGATGCAAGCTTTGGAAGTGCTGAATTCACAAAGCAGGGCCAACATTGCCTAGACAGAATTCACAGCTAACTACCTGCTCAAGTGGAAAATAGCCCATCCCAAGAAGAATTAGAAATTCAGAGAAGGCTACTGCAAGAACAACAGTGACAAAAGGAGGAGGTGGAGAGGGGAAGTCCAGAGAGAGAGAATGAAAAGGGAAAGGCTAGAGAGAGCCTGGAAAAGGAGCACTTAGAACAACTGGAGACAACAAGAAGAACGCAAACACAGAAATGGCTCGATCAAGAGCAGATGGAGCCACAGGAGCAGCTGGAAAGGGAGCAGTTTGAATGTGAGGGAGCTCAGAGTGTCAAGCTCTGGCTTTGTCTTGGGACCACCTGCACCTTCACCCCCTCCTCTGCTCCCCCCAGTCCTGCCCAGTCCTTAGCCCTCCCTCCACCCCAGGAACCCTCACCGCAGTCATCCCCGTGCTCTCTTCTGGGTCTCCCACTCACACTTTTACCCCCCTCTTTCCAGTCAGACACCCCTCCACCAACTCTTCCTGCCCCATCCCTCCCTAAGACTGGCTTTTTCTCTGGACTACACGAGTCTAACTTTAACCGGACTTAAGCTGCAATTGCTGGAGCAAAAGTTTGGAAAGTATCACAGGTGGAGAATGTCTCTTTCCCTAGCAGAGGGAGTTCCACTGGTGTAAACCTAGCCTCATCCAATGCCAGTCATGGGTCTTGGGAATGGGCCCCTTCCTCTAGGGGCCAGTGATTTAAGGGAAGACCTGAGTGCCCCTGGACAGGAGAACTGCTCAAGAAATCAACAATAGAAGCAGAACAAAGAGAGGACAAAAGCGAAGATACTGATCTTAGAGCTTTTAAGACCTCTTCAAGAAGTATACCTGAACCCATAGAAAAAGTAAATGTAGTGAATAACAGCAAATGCCTGTCATCTCCAGACCAAAATCCATACCTTTGTCACAGACCTGTGCCAATGGCATCCAGACAGAAGAACTCAGCTAAACAGGCTAAAGAAGGACATTTTAGATGAAACAAGAAAAGAACTGACAAAACTAAAGAGCTTGTTGGTGCAATCAGGCAAGAATTGAGAAAGTCAAAGATGGCATAGAAAAGCGAGGGAGAGAGAGAGAACTTTAATGGGGGGGGTATTGAACAAACAGCAACCTTCAACAATGCTCTATGATGTTGCAACTGTGAGAAGAAAATGGAGACAAAGTCAGAAGAAGGTAACCAGCATCCTCTGAAAGCCTGCAGACATTGCAACTCTGCGATCACTGTCTCTCCCTACTGGCTGAAGGTAACTAAAACAACTGAAGTCTTTACCACAATGTCTATGCTCATAGATTTTTTTCCTACCGTGTGAATTGTTTATGACTTTGAAGGACTTTGGAAAAATTGAGAGCCTAACCACACTGTTTAAAGTTCTTTTTACTACAGGATGAGTTTTTCCATGTGCTTGATATGAACAAGGACAAACAATGGCCTTTGTACATTGTTTGCATTGATAGAGTTTTTTTTCCCTCATTGAGTTTGTTGACATACTTGCACTGGAAAAATAAAAGACTTTTTAAAGTTAAAAAAAAAAAAAGAGTGTCTACCTCAAGTCTGTTCCCTATTGCCTGGATGAGTCACCATAGACTTGGCCTGGGGCACAACATCCTCGGTGTGTACCTGAGACGTTACTCCATCAGATCTCAAGAGAAGAATGTCTGTATGAGGCCTTAGCAACGCGCATTCCCAACAGGTAGGAAGAGACTGCACATGGCACTGGAGTGCCTACTACCTTCCTGCACTGCTCAGAGCCATGTTCATCCTACATTAAGCTTTCTCCATCCAAATAAAGATTCTCCCAGATTCTGGCTAGGTGCAACTCTGGAGAAACTGGTAAACTGAGGCACAGTGGAATGAACTCCAGCCCCAGCTACTGAAGTTGAAACTAAATAATACTTCTGCTACTCAGAGATCCTTCGCATCTGCTATTGGCTTGCCTGGATGGGAGACCCAGACTCACATCCCCAAGGGATCTGTTCCCTTGATTACCATGCCCTTATCAAAACATGGTTATGATATTTAGCGATATACTGTTAAAATCCGTCATAGTAGTGCCAGGAATGCATTGAATATTTCCTTTCCAGGATGTCTTACTTCCTTGTGTTAATTAGGCCTATTTATTTCTCTTTCCAGTTTGGTGAATGATGAGTGCCTGCTTTCAATGAATGCAAGAATCCCAATGTGACCAGCCAACAACACAACTTTAAGTTTAGAGAAACTCTTTTTTTTTTTTTGCTTAAATTCTTTTATTGGTACATTTTAAGTGTACAATACATTTACATTTATCATTGGGTGCTTGTACCTGTACATGATGTATCTTGGTTCTTATTTTTTCCCCATTACCTGCGCACCCTTCACCCCCTCCACCCTTCCCTATTTATATAGACTTTGTTTCCATTTTTTTCTTTTCTCATAATTTTTCCTTTCTGTTCTTTCCTTTCCCCTTCCCCTCCCACTTCTCCTACCCCTTTGGACCTTTTCTTCCTATTTCAAATTATCAATTATTCATTTTAATCATTTTAATCCTTATTTACACTTTCAGTTTCTCACACTAGAGAAACTATTTGGTATTTACAAGTGTCCTTCAGGAAGCAGCTTTTCTCTAGGGATCAGCATACTTAGGGACTCTGAAATTATAAGCATCAAAAACACAAATTTTCCAAGTAAGTCTTGACAGTGATCGTGAATAGGATACTAACCTACTTGACCCAAATATCCTATCCATTGTAGATCAACCACACAGTGGCTGTTGGTTTAAGGTATATGTTACATGTTGCCTCATCCTTATAGGACCCTCTCTCCAACCTGGCCACTATTTTTCTTTCAAGGACACAGTCCAACGCTCTATTAGGGCAATAGTTTCATGGACATATTCTCACTCATGTACCTTCAGCGTATCAAGTGGGTACCTTGGTTTAAAGAGAAATGACACAGAATCCCACATTGTCAATCAATACCACTGGCAAATAGTCTGGAAAAAAACATTGCAGCCAACCACACAAACCATGTCTAGAATATGTGTCATTCAAAATCTCAGTGAATTATTATCTTTTCCATAAGAGTAAGATGTCCTATGTAATCAACTCTATACTAAATGAATGACTGGCCATCTTCAGGAAAGTACAACGTGGAAGGCTTGGTATTCTCTGATACTAGAAAGTTGGTATTTGGCAGAGGCACTAGATACACCAGGCTTGGTAAGAGGAAACTCAGGCTATATTTTGCATAGTCTCCATCTCCCCCACTGTAGCTTTTTCTTTTATTATTCCATCGTGCAGTTGGAAGACAAGATTGATAATAGCTAGTGGCCAAGTTATTCTATACATTTGGTTTTTTAAAAAAAACTCTTCTGCAGTATTCTATTGTGATCATTAATGTGCAATGCACAGATTCCCCACAGATGTAATGCTTCTATAAGTCCATCCACATAACTCTCCTCAAGGACTCCTTGTTACTGGTCTTCTAATCTCATGCCTTACAAGCTCTTAATAAAATGGAGCAATTCACCACTGCACCTCAATCTTCACAATGGAGGACATTTCCTTCCTCACACAAAATAGATGACAAGGAAACTACCTAAAAACTCCGCCACTCTCTCCACTGGGAGAATTCCTACTCACCACAATTTCAGAAACCAACTCATGAGTAGGGCAATACAGCCACAGTCCATTTTTTTTTTTTGGCTTGCACCAATGTACTGTATCTGAGCTGACTTCTGCATAAACTAGACACAGTTTTTTTGGTTTTTTTCCTGCTCCATCAGCTGCTCATAAGGAGCTCCCCTGCAGCCACCTCTGTGAAGTGAGGGAAGGTAGTGAGAGCAACATGGTGATTGACATGGGACTCAAGGCTACCTACTCATGCAACTAATTAGTGATCCCAGAACCTTCTTGGCTTTAATTCCACAAGTCCAAATGCCATCTTGCAATGGAGTGTTGCTGAGTCCACTAAACTTTGTGACTAATGTGTCTAACAGCATGTACTTCCTGGTGGGCTCTGCCGGCTTCGTACTCATTTCATGCCCCATGGTCACATAACCAGTTGCTAACAGGACCTAGTACCACTCCAGCAGCTACTTTTGGAATTATGCATGTTTCTGTTTTGCAGATGGCATGGCCATACTCCAGAGCCTTAAGGATCTGTGCAGTAACTGTCCTACTGGGGCTGACCAGACACACCACCTGGTGTCTTTGCTCACTACAAATACCTCTAGCAGCATGGGATCAGCTGAGCCATATGGTTCAAGTGGAAAAGCAGCACCCTGGATGTAGAAAGAAGCTTTTTCTTGCTCCGAGTCTCACTCAAAAGAAGTAGGCTTCTATGTCACAAGATAAATGAGTTAAAAATTGTAAGAAAGATAGGAAAGCAGGTTAAAGGAGAGGAAGAGGCTAAGAAAATACATGACTTTACTGAAATCTAGAGTGGGGTTGATCACCTGGAGAGCTCTGGATTATATCAAGATCTACAAAGTCATCTGGCTTTGAGGCAAGGTGGTTAGGCTTTTAAATCTTATTTGTTAAGCAATGCCTGTGGAACACATCTAAGAGGTAGATAGCATCTCCCAGACATCTCTAAGAGATGCATGTCAGCCAAGGCAAGTTCATAGGAAATGGATGCAGGTGTCAGCATTTACCAGCCAACATTTCCAACAGCTAGAGTATAGGTGCACCAGTCTGGTAAAGATATCTAGATGAGCTACCAAAGGGCTCTATTGCAGGAAATGAATTCCCAGAGACCAATCTTTGTTCTATACCTGTGAGTTAAGTAATTAACTACCTCATTGGCTCCCTGCCTAGACTCCCACATAACACTTGCACAGTGCTTCCCAAACACCACACATCATTCCATTGTTAGGTGCCACCTTGTATTGAACATCTTCAGCACCTGCTACAATTACAGAGCATGCGTCATCAGCCAGCATGGGGCACAAGTATGACTCATGGGAGGCAATCACAAAACAATTTCATGGTATAGCCTCTTCCTTTCCAATGTGCTCAGGGAGAAGAGCTTTCAATTGCTTCTAAGTGCACACTCACATGGGCACTGTGGTTTTCCTCATCTTTCTTAGACTAAGATATCCAATCTAACAGTCAAAATTAAAAGCTTGCTGTGAGGTTCATGCATCTTTCTTTCTTTTGATTATGCCTCTAAATTCGGAGCAACGAAGTCTTATTGGCGTCTGTGCACTCTGTATTCTCTGAGGGAGCTGACTGTTTACCTGAGAGATACGCTTGTCGGTTTTTCTGAAACATGCCCTTCTTTACATGCAACTCTTTCAAGTTCATTGGGAGTATAATTTACAAGCAAAAGTTATATAGATTTAAAGTATATATAATTTAATGCTTTAGTATACTTCTACATTGTGATTTGATCACCATAATCAAGCTGGTTAATATATCTTTAACTTCACATGGCTATTTTACCTTTACCGTGCATGTGTGTGTGTGTGTGTGTGTGTGTGTAGTGAGAACACTTGAGATTTACCCGCTTTGCAAAAGTACATTTCAAGTGCCCAATAAGGTATTTTAACTATAGTCACAATGCTGTATATTAGATGTCCAGAAATTATTCATCTTGTATAACTGAAACTTTGTATTCTTTGACCAAAATCTTCCTTTGTTTTTTTCTGACCTCCAACTCGGAACAACTACCATTCTAGTCTGTGTTTCTATATGATCAACTACTTTAAACTTCACATATGAGTGAGATCATGCAGTATTCTCTTTCTGTTTCTAAAGCTAGAGCTAAGTGTAAGGGGAGTTTCAGGGTTCTCAGCTACAGCCCCAGACCCATAGCAAGCAAGCCTGTTACTGAGAGTGCTCATAGGTGTGGTACCTGCCAGGTCCCTGAGTACCAGGATTATCCTTCGACCACAGCATGGCATGAAGCTGATCACTAAGGTGCTTCAGAGTCAGGGACTGTGGTCTGTAGATCCACCCCTGGAAAACAGGTAGATTTTTCCACCCAGGCCTTTATTTGGTAAGATTGCCCTTTTGGACATTATAGTGCAAGGCTGATGCCGATCACAGCCCTAATTCTGGGTTTGCAGTCAGACTTGAGGTCAGTGGGCCTTTGCTTGGGACACAGAGTGTGCGGTTCCTCCTATATTCAGGACTACAGTCAGTAAATGTGCCACTGAGGTGCAGGCCTGTCTTCTTAACATGGTTCTCCTGAGTCTTAGGCTCCACAACCTTTTCCTACTTGAGTCTGAAGGATCCTATAAAGGCTCTTTGTCAGTGGATGCTTGCCCATATTTTTCTGGGAAGGATGGAAGCTCACAATCTAAGAACCTCCCATTCTCCTATCTTGTTGATGTCTTAATAAATAGACCTCCAGGCAGCCAGTCACTTACTCCTTGGTTGTCCCTAGGAACCTGACAACATAATCAATTCTTCTTGGCTGAGAAATGTTAGTGTTGCCCAAGAATGAATTGATTCCTGCTTCAGGCCTGTGGGAAACAATCATTCCCCCAATCCCTCCGAGCATAGGATGCTTCCAGCCAGCGTAAAACTCCTTTGCCCCAACCCAAAGTGGGTGGAACCCTTGTAGACTTCTCTGGAAGTCTTTAGAAAGAGGCCACTCTGTCCTTTAAATCAATGAGGACATCCATGAAGCCTACATCAGTGAAACCCATTATAAAGTTGAAGATTTGGTCCAGAACCCCTCCCCATCTCACTTAGGGAATGATAGGATTGACAGCACACCAAAAACTTTCCACAATTCCCCTTTACAAAGATCCTCTCTATCTTCACTTTTTCTATCTTGTTTTGCAATGTCTAATGTGGCTAATGGAGCTAAGAGTTTGACATTATGCTTCTTGGCTAAATCTCTCAATAGCTCATGGGCATCTTACACTTTCCTTTGAACGTGGCATCCACTGTCATCTCAGAGCTTCGGTTGTTACCTATTTACGCTAACATCTTATTGCATCCACTTTTTCAGTTCCTAGTTTCATTTCTTCAGCTCACTCTCCAAACTGAAGGTTTAAATGCTATGCCCATTCTCAGTTCTCTGCACCACTTTTTCATCCAATCATTTCACCTCTCTTAATCCCAATCATAAATATGCACATTCAATAGCTAGTTATGTTGAAAAGGTAATGCATTTACCGACATTTAGAGGCAATGTGGCCTAAGATCAATTCCTAACTCTGCCATTTATTGACTGTATGATCTTGGCTAAATTACTTAGCCTCTCTTAGCTTCATCTATAGAATGCCTACTATGGAGAATTATTGGCATGATCAAATAACATTATTTATAAAACACTAAGTACAAAGTAGAGTCTCAACAAATACTACTCGCAACAAATACTTCTCATCTCTACAGTTTTCCTGCAGATTGCCAATTGAAAGTTCACAATACAGACTCCACCAGATCTTAGCATCCTTCTCCTTGCAATTTCTCACATGGCAAGTGGAAGTCAATTCTGCAATTCTAAGGAAAGTGTAGTGTCCTGGGATTTCAAACTATATGCAGAAAACTCTAAATCCAGGGTAAATGAAGGATTCAAGGTCAGTGAAACAGGAACAGCTGGATAATTTAAAGCCTAGCACAAACTGTAGTGTAAGACCTTTTGTTTAAATACTGCTAAGAATTTTAAGACAGCTGAGCCAAGCATACAGCACTAGGCCATGTGAATCTGGCCCTGCACAGAGTTTTCAATTCTATGCTTGGCTGCTGGTTTTCTTCTTCTTCTATTCTCTGTTATACCAGCAAAGCTACTCAAACAAATAAAATAAACTCATTGCAGCTTCAACTTAATTGAAGCTGATGGGGTAAAAACCTTAACAAGTGAGATAATGACCCTCCCCTACCCTCTTCCACAGACACAGGGAGTTTGACATGGTTACCCACTAGGCCCTATTCAGCTGACAGACAGTATTGAGAGACAAATTATCTGCAGTACTTGCTCCTGTTTAAATGCCTCTTACTTCCAGGCAGCTTTCACCTGGGGCAATGTGAGATGTCTGTTGTTTAAAACTGTGTAAAAGGAAGGAAAGATGGAAAAGACAAAGAAGGGAGAACATGGGGGAAGGAGAGACAGAGAAAGAGAAATGATGGGGAAGCAGGCAGCTAAGGTCTCACAAAACTTCAAGCTGGCCCCCTAAAAGAGTAATGTTCTCACTATTTTAGAGGACCTCTTTGTCTTCATGATTTAGGTGTTAAACATTAAAAAGTCCTGGTGACTTCCACTGTGGCTGCCACTCACAGACTGTGGTGCCATCAATTATTGATAATTTATAGCTTGTTTTTTTAATAGAGGCAAGAAACATGACAAACTAAATCCCATACCCTCAATTTTTACCCAGATGGTAGTACATTTATTAAAAGTATGTTCTATGATATACTGGATCCCACACTCTTAAACTAAAAAAAAAAGGTCACTAGATTTTGTACTTACAAATTAGTTGAGATCTTTGAAGTCCTGTGAGATTAAACTTTTAGAGATCATGAACCATAAATTCATTAGCTCATAGTTATCAATAGTTATATGGTGTCTACAGAAACTAAGTCCCCAAACATCCATACAAGATCTATAGACTGAGAATCTCCACCTGTAAGTAAACTTCCTAAGTTCTGTCATTTATAAAACAGACAATACCTTATAGAATCATTATGAGGATTGAATGAGATAACCTAAGAAAATGCTTAAAATATATCTGCACATGATAAATACTAAATAAATTTTAGCTATGTTAGTAGTCTGCAACACGAAGTGTGATCCTCAGAGTAGCAGCCTTGGCAACCCTGGGAACTAGTTCAAGTAATAGAATCTATTAGAGTCCTTTTCCTTCTCCTTCTCCTTCTTCTTCTCCCTCTTCCCCTCCCGCTCCCCCTCCTCTTCCTCCTCCTCCTCCTCCTCCTTCCCCTTCTCCTTTTTTTGTCTCTCTGCTTCCTGGTTGCCTCCACTATCCCCATCCACCCTGCCATTGCTGCCTTGGAGCCAACCAACAATGAACCAAACCGTCTAAAACCATAAACCAAATAAATCTCTCCTTTAAGTTGTAGGTATACAATATTTCGTCCCAGCAACAGGAAAGTGACAAATATGGATTCACAGACCTTATCCCAGGATTACAGAATCAGAGTCTGTATTGTAAATAGTTCTGCAAGCAATTTAAAGATTGTATTCAAGTTTGAAAATATTATAGCATATATAATATTCTAAACCCCTGAATACATATTACAGACAGGTTCATCTGCTGAGACATATGCCATTGTCTCCTCTTCAAAATCATCAATTTGTTTGGGCTTCCACCTTCTACCTTCTTTAAGAAAGGCAGCCCCATCTCTTGTTCTAAAACAGAGTCATATTTGTACAAAGTCAAATATAACTCTCTCATTTCCTCTCCTAGTGACTAGTTATGGTAAAATCCTGTGACTCAGTTCTGAATAATAGGACCTAGAGTGAAGCCTGTCAACAAGATGCAAGTGAGGTTTTCCACATTTTTAGCAGGAGATAATTTGGCATAAAATAGACCATCTTTCGTTATTGAATGTGGTTATATCTTCATAACACTTCAGCATCGTAGAAACCCTCTAAGCATTATAAAGAGAAATAGACAGAACATGGTCAGTTTTAAGGAAAAATACAGGAAATAGATGGATCCTTTATGGCATAGTTGAGCTGCTAACCAAACATGCAAGATGCCTGCCTCATCTTATCTCAGATCTTCATGTTCCACTGTGGAGTGGTATGTGCACTGCTACACCCCACTTTGAGAATCAGCCCCCAGATGTTCTGAGGCAGCTGAGAGCAGTCAGGGAGTCCCTCATCAGAAAACGGGTTCCTCACCCAAGGTCATGGTCATACCAGGGACAGCCCAGGCCAATGACCAACTGGGGCAGACACATCAGGACCTGCCTGGCCATATGGTTTCATGGCTATATCCATTCTTCAGTATCAGATTTATCTTGCTAAAGTTGATAAATGGTCTTCATTGGCCTATTTCATTGTCTTATCACTCAATTTGCTCAAAATTCAGATAAGAAAAAATATTACTGTCATTCAGCACTCTCAAACTTTACCATTAAATATAGAGCATTAGTTTCAGGTAAGTGGGGAAGTAGAGGAAAACATTAAACTTTTGGAACTGTAGCCATTTCAATATAATCCATGTGGGTGTTTTCTAAAATCAGGCCTAGACTAAGATCCAGAAAACCTGGGCTCTAATATAAGAGCTTCTCTCTCCCTTTATCCTGTCCTCATCTCCTCTCTTCAATGCTGACACAATCTCTCACCTGTGATATAGGAGGGACTTCAACCTTCATGCTGGAGCTGGGCCTAGGAATTTCCATAGTTTGAACACTATGGCATCCTTAATAACTAAAACTTCAAAGTATTTCTAAAACCAGTCTTGATATTTCCAGGAAAGGTATGTCAGAGCTGTGAAAATGAGGAGAAGTCACATTTGAAAATACTCAGCCATATCTGAAATATAAAACAAACTAGGAAAAAGTCTTCTCTGGTGCAATGTCCCCTACTGAATGTAGCGGTTCAGAAAATAAAGAAAGTGGAATACAGGGGAAAAAATGAGAAGGAGCAGAAGGAAGGAAGGAAGGAAGGAAGGAAGGAAGGAAGGAAGGAAGGAAGGAAGGAGGGAAGGAGGGAGGGAGGGAGGAAGGGAGGAAAGGAGGAAGGAAAGGAGGAAGAAAGGAACAGGGAGGGAAAGAAGTGTAAGGGGGAAAAGTAAAAAGGAAGACAACAAACATTTGCAATAGTATGGGTGAAGCATTTGCGAAGCACATTCAGATACCTTGCTTCATTTAATTAGGATTGAGGCCAACTGTGGCATCAAAATTGCCATCACCATGTTGTTCACATATGATGTAATATTTCGGATGCTTTGTTAATATACTCTACCAGCTGCTTGATTCCTGATATTCTATTTAAAACAATGCTTCCTAGAGATTGTAGCTGACACTCCAAGAGAAGACTGAGGGGCTCTTAGTTACATTTGGCTTTACAGTTTTATCGGGTTCGCTTTCAAGAGCTGAAGCAGTCTGCTCAGTTAGTTGAAGCAAAACTGACTCAGAACAGTAACAAAGACTCATTGCTCCATGGTCCCAGAACTAGCTCCTAATGGCCTAATGACTCTGATATAATTCAGATCTGATGGAGGGGAGTGAGGAAGGGGAGGGAGAGGCAGGCCTACAGATGACCTTGGAGCAGTGTGAAGGATGTCTAATGTTCAGCAGTTATAGGCTATCAGACACTAATATACTCTCTGGGCTGAACAGAATAGGCCCATTACTCTCAACTGCAATTCGCCATCTGTGAAGTGAGCCAGTGGCTTCAGACAAGACTACAAATTGCACTTGATACCACAAGAGACAGGGAAAGGATTATGATGTAAAACCAAAGCAAGAGCAGAGACCTAAACTGACCAAAGGCCACATCAAAATAAGAAGAAAGGCTCTTAGCTATTGGAGTATCTCCAAAATGACCCCAGTCTCTCATGGGATTATATTCAAGGGTCCTAACCAACCCTAGGAAAGTTCACAGGATCAAAGTCATGGTGTCTTCAAGAGAGACACACACAGCTGGAGCCCACAAACCCTCCCACTATCAGTCAGCCCTGTTGTCACAATTCAATACCTCCTCTGACATTGTTTGACAACATTTCAGAAAGGGACCTAACCACAGCCCAAAGGGGGGAAAAAACAAAGTCCTTAGAAAAATTGATAGCTGCAGATAGTGCAGCTCATTCGTTCTTAATGAAGATGATAATGACAACTCATGATGTTGACAATGCCCCGTTTCTCTTCCCATCATGAGCCACGTCACCCACAACCTCGAGGTAGGCCTTCAAAACTATACATTAATTGATTTTCAGCCCTGACTCTCCTGCTTAGAATCTGTTATGAAAGGGGTTGTGTTCTCCCAAAAGTCATATATGGAAGCCCTTGTTCTCCCATGTGACTGTGTTTGAAATAGGGTCTTTAAGGAAGTAATTAATGTCAAAAGAGTTTATAAGAATAGGGCCCTGGTATGATAGAAAAGAGTCCTTATAAGAAAAGGAAGAGACCACAAAGGGTAGATAAGGATCTCCCTGTCCCTATCTCTCTCTGCACCCTCTCCGTGCCACACAAAGGAGAAAGAAAGGCTGTGTGAGGACACAGTATGGCTGCCACCTGTCACTTGCAAGTCTGGAAGAGGGGCCTCACAAAGAACCAATCTTGGTGGCACTTGCTTTTGGACTTCGAGCTTCCAGAACTGTGAGAGAATAAATGACTGTTGTTGTTAAGCCAGCAAGTTTTTCTAAGCAGGCTAATAGCAGGAACAATGTTACCTACAGCAATGTACAAAGACATCTTAGGCAGTCCAAGGGTATATGCAATATTTACTGAATATTCAGGGAATAAGGGGGTGGCTGTCACAATTTCAAACAGTTAGCTCTCAGCACCTTCCCAGTAACACGTGAGGCAAAAGGAACATGTTGAAGATGGATACATTTTGATTTTCTGCCAAAATTAAAGTTTCCAGTACCCAGAACATACTGAAACTAGATGATTCTGAGCCACAGAGGTAGCTCTTTTGAAATACTTTATGAAGTGGGACACAGGATATAAAATCAGCACTGAAAATTCAATAATTTTTCTATACACCAATAATTAACTAGCTGAGAATGAAATGAGGAAAACATTTCCATTCATAATAGTCTCAAAGTAAATTACTTAGGAAACAACCAAAGAGTTAAAAGACCTCTACAACAAAAATTACAGAACTCTGAAGAAAGAAATTGAAGGCACTGGAGGATGGAAAGGCTACCCATGTTCATGGAATGGCAGAATTTGCATTGTTAAAATGGTCATAGTACCAAAAGTGAACTTCAGATTCAATGCAATGTCCATCAAAATTCCAATGATGTTCTCCATAGAACCATAAAAAAGTAATCCTAAAATTCATATAGAAACACAAAAGACTCAAAATAGCTAATGCGACTCTAAGCAAAAAGCAAGGCTGGTATCATGACAGAACCAATTTCAAATCATATTACAAAACCATAGTAACAAAAACAGCATGGTAATGACACAAAAATAGACACATAGACCAATGGAATACAATATAGGACACAGAAACAAATCCATGCGAACAAACCCAAAGCCATTGGATTCTTGACACAGCAGCCAAAAACACATGTTGGAGAAAAGACAGTGTCTTTAACAAATATTGCTGGAAAGACTATGTAGAAGACTGAAACTAGAGCCCTATATCTCACTTGTATAAAAATCATGTGAAAATAGATCAAAGACCTAGATAAAAGACCTGCAAATTTGAAACGTCAAGAAAAGAAACATAGGGGAAATACTTGAAGTGATAGGCACAAGCAGTCTTTATGAATAGAATTTCAATAGCACAAGAAATAATAGCAAAAATCAGCAAATAAGACTACAGCAAACTAAACTTTCTGCACAGGAAGGTAAACAACCAACAGAATAAAGAGACAACATGCACAATGGGAGAAAATCTTTGCCAACTCTTCTTCCAACACAGGACAATGTACAAAGAACTTTAAAAGGTGTAATATCAAATAGCACAATCAATAAATGGCCAAATAAATAAAACACAATGCTCAAGGGAAGTACAAATGGCCAATAAGAATATTAAAAATTGTTTTCAAAAAGTGGGTGCGCACACACACAAATAAAGAGAAAAATATTCATTATCTTTAACCCTTAGGAAAAATTGCAATAAAATTTACATTCAGATTCCATCTCACTCAGAATCTCTATCATCAACAATGGAATAAACAATAAATTCTGCCAAGGATGGAGGGGATTTTACATTGCTGGTGGGACTGTAAACTAGTACAGCCACTACAGAAATCAGTATGGAGGTTCGTCAAAAAACTAAAAATAGAACTACCAGCTATACCAATCTTGGTTATATACCCAAAGGAATTAAAATCAGCATACTATAGGGACATCAAAAAACCATGTTTATTCCAGCACAATTCACAAAAGCCAACATATTAAACCAGCTTAGATATCCTTTGACAGATCAATAGATAAATAGATAAAGATATCTGTATCTATATGTCTCTCTCTCTCTCTCTCTCTCTCTCTATATATATATATATGCACATACACAATGGAATATTATTCAGCTGTACAGAAGAAAGAATTACATCATTTTCAGGGAATTGGATAGATCTAGAGGTCATCATTTTAAGTAAAGTAAGTCAAATTCAGAAGGACAAGTACTACATGGTTTCCCTAATATGTGGAATCTGAAAAAGGATGATATAAAAGTAGAAGGGAAACTATGATTAGACAAAATTAAGGAAATTAGGAAAAGGAAGGAGGAGATATAAGGGAAAATAATAGGAGTAATTGAAATATCTATTTAGACCTATTGCCTTTTTAAAACAGGGTTATTTGCATTTTCACTACTGAATTTCTAAAGATTTATGAATTCTGTGTATCAATCTTGTTAGATATATAGTTATCAAATAGTTTCTCCCATTCTTTAGGTTGTCTCTGCACTCTGTCAATTGTTTCCTTCATTTTGCAGAAGAATTTTAATTTGATACAATTCCATTCACTTATTTTGTTTTTATTTCCTAGAGCTTTGCAAGTGCTTTTGAGTCTTGTCAAAAAATCCTTCCCAATTTCTTCATCACTTCTGAAGGTTAATTTTATCAAATATAGAATTTTAGACTGGTGTGTGAATTAGTCAGCTTTTTTGTAGCTGGGACAAAATACATGGTATGCACAACTTAAAGGACAAAGGGTTTATTTTAGCTTACAGTTTTAATTCACAACAAGCTGCTTCCAAGTAGAAATAGCATGGCAGAGGAAATAAGGGGATAGAAAGGAATTAGAACAAAGTAAAATCAAAACCCATTGGGGCAAACATTAAATCCTATAGCTCCATGTCCAGCATCCAGGGTACTTGGTTGAGAGATGTGAGCTCCAAAGGACTTGGACAGTCCAGTCCCCTTGACATTCCAGGTTGTAGCCAAATGGCCTCTCTGTTGGGCTGGCTGCGCTCACCACCTATAGCTTTGCACAGTGAACATTCTCCATTTCTGCCATCCCCAACTTCCTAGGGTCTTCACTGTAGCTTTGGCCTCACTGATAGTTTCACACATCACCATTTCAGGGCTCCTGGAAGGGAGTGTGTCCCTGTCACACATTACATGGCTTCTTAGGCTTTCTTTTCAAATCTGAGTGGAAGATTACAATCTCATAGCTTTTGCACTCTGCATATGTACAAAAGCAGAATCATGTGAATGGTATCAAGGTATGCCACCCACTCAACCAGTAGCGAGGCCCCTTTGCATCACAGCTGCAGTGGTCACTAAGTGCTTAGATGGCTGAACTTAGGGAGACACTTATCCAGACAGACCTGAGTGGGTATGGCACCCTAGGGCTCTTTTCTCCAAGCCAAGTCTTTCTTTTAAAGGAGTTTACACTTTTTCACTCTTGAGGATGAGATCTGGCTAATTATTAAGATGCCCTCACACTGTATTTCCTATTATCCCAGGGCAAAGTGCTTGGCTTCTATTTAAGGCACTAATCTCATTAACAACCACAACTTCTTTGGTTCCAATTTTACGTGTGCTTCTTTTCTGGACAAGCTAAAAACTTTTTCAAATATTTCTTCCCTGCTTTATGTTCCAGATTCTCACTGTAAATTGAGCTAAAAGCAGCCAGGACTATCCATACTACAGATTGAACACTGGGCTGTCTTGACATTTCAATGAACAGATAAACTGTCCCATTGCCCTTGAGCAGAACCTCTCACAAACTCTTAGGACATGAACAAAATGTAGGCAAATTCTTTGCTGGAATATAACATGAATGACCTTCCTCCAATTCTCAATAGAGCCCCCATTCCCATCTGAAAGAGCCAAAGAAAGGGACTTGGAAAAGGAGAAACATTTCTAAACTATACCTTCTGTGGCCTACTTCCTCCAAATGAGCCTCACCTCTTAATAAGCCCATTCAGCTACAAAATCATCAATGGGTTAATCTGCTAATGAGGTCAGTGTCCTTGAGATCCAATTAACTCTTTAGGCCCTATCCTTGAACACTGCTATCTTGCAGATCACACCTTCAGTACAGAAGTCTTTGCAAGACACTTCATGTAAATCATGACAGTGGGTTTTATTTTCAATATTCTAAATAGTTCCCACTGCTCTCTTCTTGTTTGCATGTTTTCTGCAAAGATACTCACTATAATTCTCCTCTTTGTTATTTCCTTCATTTTTTTCAAGATAATCTCTCTTTGATTTCTAGAATTTGAATACAATATGCTAGGTACTCTTATTTTGTTTAGTTTTTCCTTTAATATTTATTCTACTTTGTGTTCTCTGAAATTCCCAAAACTGAGCTTCGGTTTTATCATGACTTAAATATTTTGTCCTGCTTCATTCTCCTTTGATTTTTTGCTATATACATCTTTTGAAATTATCCCATAGTTTTTGGCTGATCTATTCAGTTTTAGATGTTGTCTTTTATTTGTTTGTTTTTAATTTTCCTGTATTTCAGTTTGAGAAGTTTTTATGAACTTATCTTCAAAGTTACTAATTTTTTCTTTGACTCTGCTGTCTAATTTACTGATAAACCTACCATAGATCTTATTCATTTCTGTTACAGTTTTTTCCCTAGCATTTCCTTTCATTTATTTGTCAGACTTCTGTCTCTATGTCTATATTTATCTATGTATTCTTATATACTGTCAACTTCTTCATTAGTTTTCTTAACATATTTAAGCTTACTTATTGTAAATTTCCTGCCTACTGATCCCACCATCTAAGCCATATCTGTGTTTGGTTCTGATGCTTTGTCTCTCACTTCTGTGTTTTTGCTAAAAATAGAATTACTATACAATACATCTTTACCATTCATTACTTTACTATTCATTGATATATATCTGAAGGAATTAAAGTCAGCATATTAAAAGTTTCATATTTATAAAGGCACAATTCACAGTAGTCAAGTTATAGAATTAGCCTAGGTGTCCAACAGTGGATGAATGGAATATATATATATATGTTATATATATATATATATTTATGCCATAATACATATATGCCATAAGGATTGAAATTATGTCATTTGCAAGAAAATGGATGGAACTGGAGATCATCAAGTTAAGAGAAGTAATCCAGATTTAGAAAGGCAAGTATCTTCTGTTTTCTCTCAAGGAAATCTAGAGGGAAAGTAGAAGGGAATCTGTTAAAGAAGAGAAGGGATGAAAGGGAGAAGGAGGTGGCCCAGGGAAGCTAATGGAGGTGCATATGATCAAAAGCGTTATACAATGCCTGAAAATGCCACAGTGAAACAGATTATTCAGTATAATCAATATTCCCTAATAAAAAACCACATTTTTTTCTTACATTATGATTTTTTATTGAAATTAGGAGATATTAATTGACCAACAGGAAATGAAGTAAATGCACAGAAATCTTGGTAGGACTTGGGCTGTGTTCAATGTTTCTTGAAGCTGTTAAGTTCCAGAGGCTTCAAATTACTTGAGTATAATTTTTGTCACCTCTTGACTTAAGGGCTTCCCTGGTATTTCATTTGGAGAGATCTTATCTTAAAGCTCTTTCAGCTGAAATCTCTTATTATACTGGGCCCTGCTGACATGATAGTGAGGTATTGGAAAAGAGAATTATTTTGTAATCTTATGATTACATTTTAATCTTTCATGAGCTTGTGTTCCTAGGATGTGACTTTCACAAACATTGACTCAATAGTATAATTTCTCCCCTCTCTGTCCAACTCAGGTAAGATCAGGAGGGTGCTTCTGGGCAAGAGTGTTTTGTTATGCTGCACATATTTCACAATGATTACTTTTCCCCTTCCCCTAGCACAGCCATAACAGGTCTTTTCTCAGATCTTACCATGAAAATGTGGTAGAGTTTCTAGAGGTAGAAACCCACAAAAGTGTCAAAATCTTCCTCAAAAATGGGTACCCAAGAGTTTATCATTCTTGCAGTAGTAAGCACTCAGCTGCCAGAAACTTATCGAAATTATTATTAAGTGTTCCTAACATCATTTGTCTATAGCGTCTTCTGGTCCAGGTAAGCAAGAGATCAGCTGGTAACTTCTACATTCATCTGTCTCTCTAAGTAACAGGGTGATATTTTGCCTTCTACCTCAATTCCTTTCAGGGTCCAAGACTGTGGATGATTTTATTTTGTTACTCTTTTTCTTACTGCAAAGACAGGAATGATGACAGGAGTAATCACATTAAACCAGACGTCTCTGTGTTATTTTTACAATTAGAAAAGGTAATGTAAAAAAGAGAGTAAAGAAAAAACTTAAATTACAACCAGTGGCTTGACAAAACCTATAGACTCAATATTAACTACTTGAGAAAAAAATTAGGTATTTTTGCTAAAGTAAATTTCTATGAGTAGGTGTATTGTCTTCTATGCCTTATGTAATTCCCCAGATCAGAGTTTATATATAGGTTCAAGTCATACTTTTGCCACCTACCAGCTGGGCCAACGGGTGTAATCATTTACCCCCATCATTCGTCACCTTAGGGTAATATTTATATCACAGGATGCTATGAGAATCCAGTAATATAATTTACATGGAAAGCATTGTATAAATGGCAGGCTTTTATTCACTTATAAACAATATACTGGTCAAAGCCTTTTATAATTAGAGATTCACACATACATGGAGACACACACTCCCTGGAGCTGTGACAAATTCACCTTATCAGAAACAAAAATGCTTACTTTTCCAACAAATCATCCCAAGATACTAATGTAGCATTCTTTATAGACTGCATTTTAGCCCTTCTCTGGCTAGAATTTCCTTTCATGGAGCGATGACAAATTCATCTTATCAGAAATGAAAATGCTATTTACTTTTCCAACAAATCATTCCCAGATACTAATGTAACATTCCTTATAGATTGTTTTGGCCTTTTCTTTGTACAGCATTTCCTTTCATGAATCCAAAGGCAATTATTTGCCAAGCACCCAACTATTCCATTCATTGAATAAAGAAAATGAGAGAGGAAAAATAAAGACATATGTGCACTGAAAATGAGTCACTGGGATCTTCAGCTAATCTCACAGCAGGCACAGCACAAAGGTAAAAGGTGACAGACCTGGAGGACTCTGTAACCCACCCTTTCTGACACATTCCTCAACATCAGAGACAGGCCCTGCCGTCTCTCCAGATGCTTCTTTATTGCCGCCAAAGAGACAAGAGCCAGTCTAGGAGCCTCCAGTTCCAATTCTTCATGCACCATCTGCTGAGCCCTCCAAATAAACAAGAAGTTAGGAAGTTCCAAATTGATTGGGAAGTTATCACCACATCACTAATTGTGTGGGAACAAAAGCAGTTCCATTATCACATGAAAATCAGGGATGTCTTACAGACAGAAATGTCCAGACATTAAAAAGAGACTGCTTCTCTAATTTTTCAGCTCCCAAACTGGCTGCACATCAATTAAAGAGCTTCCTGAAAGCCCTCATCCTACAGGTGCAGGGTTTAGTGAAAAAAATGACCTAATTTTTACATTATTCTTATCTGCATTATTCGTGATGCTGTAAATCCCACACGCTTCAGTCCTGCTTGTGTGAACTTCATTCTTTTCCACACACAGAAACTCAACCTCTTAGTATCTAGTCTTAGTATCTTAGTATCTAGTTCGTTCTGCTCCACACTAGTTCCCCAAGGTTTGAAAACCGAAGAACTCTTCCTTATTTCCCTTTGATTTTATAATTAATCTGCAATAAGTGAAGCCTCCAAGTGTTTTATGGCACTCCAATTTCCCATTCCCCTCTGACATTTGGTGAGAAAATGGAACACACAGCAAGATCTTTGAACAAAATGTACTACCCACTAATTTGAAACACGATGTAAGGGTTTCCTAAGTATGATTTCATAGTACGTGTGTTCATGGAGAGTGTGTGCTTGCTCCCTGCAGCAAAAGCAGATGTTCTCTCTTTCCAGCTGATCAATGTTGTCATGAGGTAGTAGTACAATGTCTGAATTCAAGAAAGAGAATTAAACAGTCACTGTCATAATTCTATCTCCTGATGTCCCCTAATAATGATAATAAGTGAAAATGCAACATATTTTAGATTTCTCTTTCTTCAGTGTTTTATTTTTTATTAGAACATGTTTCACTACATAATGATTTTATTCATTGTGGGGAGATAGCAGACTCTAGCAAAAGCCTATAAAAAATAATTTAAAGTGAGACCTGGGGTTGAATCCCAACTTTCTTTCCTGCTATGTGACCTTAAGTAAGAAGAGTAATGACTACATAGCAAAATTGTGACACTGAATAAAATAATGTATATAGAGACATTACCCAGGACTTTGCTGAAGAAATAAATGTAAAAGAGTTAGTATAATGTTATGTTTAATGTACTGTTTGTGATTTATGTGTAGAGTTTGTATTGGTCTGCTGGGCTCGCATTACACAACACCACAGTCTGGGTGTCTAAACAACAGAAAATCGTTTCTCATAGTTAAGAGGTTGGGAGTTCACACTCAGCACATCAGCAGGTTTGTTTTTTCTGGAAGCCTCTTTCCCCGGCTTTGAGATAGATGGTCACCTTCTTTCTCACTGTATCTTACCCTTGCCTGTCCTCTGCTCACAAGCATCCCTGGTGTCTTTCTCCTGATAAGGACACCACCATATTGCAGTCGGGTGTGGGACCTCCCTTATGAGCTCCTTGAACCTTAATTACCCCCTTGTGGGCCCCATCTCCAAATGCGGTCACGTTGAGAGTAAGGATGTGAGCACAAGAATGTTGGGAAGACATAATTCAGTCATAACAAAGGGGTTATAAGTGACCCATGATATGATATTATGCACAACAATTTAAAGTTTTAAAAATACGAAAGTTCGTGTAGCTTTCTGAGAAAGTCCCTGGAAAATACCAACTATAGCTTGTCTCTAGTAAACCAGTTTTTGCCCTTACCCAGTCCTTATTTCTGCAAAGTAAACATTGTTTTAGCTTCAAAGACATGTGTATGTCAGTTTTTCTGGTTGGAGCTGATGTGAACCATTTTAGAAATAGCTAAGTTCACTAGACATTCTCCTATTTGATTTATTATGTCAATTATACATTCAATTTTTAATATCTTACCACTACACTAAGAACTGCAGGGCAGAGAGGTAACAAATGACAAGTTTAGGCACTGAGAAAGTGTTAACAGAATAACTAACTGAACACAACTTTTGTAGTGATCTACTGGTGATCCGACAATTCCTCTGGGTCTCATTCACTGCTACAATTACCCACTCATACTCCTCAAGTGAAAGAACATCTATTTCCTACAGAGCAGATGTATAATTAATGTGAAGTTCTTTCAGATATAGAAATATTACTTAGCTCCATTCTCATCCTTATCTAATCAATAGTACTGATAGCTGCTGTAGTAAGCATTCTACAAAACCATTTTTCATTCACTTTTTCCTAAAAAGTGAAAGAGAATCTCTTAAGCTTCCCTTTTCTATTAAACTTTTCTCAAATTTCACAGGATGGCTTCTGAAATCTCCCCAAATGTTACCATAACACCAGAATCATTTTTTATTTGCTCACTCTGATTCCCCTACTGAACTAGCAGGAAAGAGAGGATTTTCAGGCATTCTCTACATATAT